>ML790525.1:619423-641894 GCA_009831015.1 Picea engelmannii | reverse complement strand
ATTCGCTCTCTAGGCTAAGCCTGTGATTCACTTGTCTTTATGACCGTGGTCTTAAATTCTTTCGGGGCTACTCCTGTCGGAGTTTCGGGATTTCTGATGTCGTAACTCACGAGTCCTCAGAACTCGCGACTCTCTGATTCCCCAATATGCCCCTAACGCATTAGCCCTCTAGGCTATACAATAGCCCATGTGACCATTTACCCTAGGACCACCGCCGTATAACCTTCCCCAAAACCCCGATCTCCGATTTCGCGATGTGATTAAGCCCTAATCAAACATCCGTTAATTAATCACTTTTATCAAAGAGTTTAAGTTAATTGTGTCGGCTTTCGGGGTTCGCAATTTCATTAAGCATAGATACTTCATCCACGGGATTCACGATTTCCTGATGGCTCTGATCATTGCCACGTGTCCTAAGAATGAACGGTCTCGATCTCATCGGGAAATCGCATATCGCGATTCCGTGTGTCATGATTTTTGTGTGCCCAAATACTCTGATTCCCCGATTCCCGACTCTTTTCCCAGATTCTGACACGCGTCCGAAATGATGGACGGTCTTTATCGTCTCTCGCTGTTTCAGGGTTTCGAACTTCGCAGTTTCGAAATGCAAAGGTTTTGTGTCCACGAAATCCCCGATATGCCGAATTCCGACTGTGTTGGATCCACTGACACGCGTTCCTCAAATGATGGACGGTCCTGATTGTATCGGAGAATCACGTATCACGATTTCCTTGTGCACGAATCTCTTGTCTCCGGGAACTCCGATTCCCCGACCTCCGGCTCTTCGGGAGCCTCTGCCACGTGTCCCTGCAGAGGTTATACTCTGTCCAACTCTTCCCGATCCAACGACTTACGGGATTTCTACTCCAGATCTGATAGCTCAGATCATTTTCCTCGCACGCCCACCCCTGCACAGCTTCTCTGGATCCAACGGCTGACGGGGAATGTGAACCGAGATCTAACGGTCCAGATTCGTTCTTTTGGGTCTTGGGATTTATGATCCCAATTTCTCATTGCTCACAATGAGAGAGGGAAAATCAGGTAACGCTTGTGTTACTTTCGTCAATCTAATGGTCGTGAATGACTATGGTTCCTCCGACGAGATATCACCCGTCGATTGGTCACTCCTCACAACACCACTATCTTGGAACCTTAAGAGAATCGTTCCTCCTCGTGCAGGGTTAATAAGGTCTGTGCGTTCGAGTTCTTGTTCTGTGTTCTTAGTGAACCTTCCCAAGGAGGAAGTCTCTGTGAGGAGATCCCTACCGGGGTATTCCCGGAAGCAGATAAAGGAAAACAACTTCCCAAGGACGGTTGGGCATGATTAGATTCATTCGTCAACGTAAACCGATCACGGTTTCCTCGGTGTTAATCATATATCAACTAATTCATATCAAACATTACGCGAACACTCTCATGCTGCAATCCTTTACAATTTCATAGTTCTGTGAACTAATATCTACTCCTTATCATCGATTACTACACAAACATTACTACACAGGAAGACATGTACCAATCCACAAGTCTATGAATACATGTGACAGCATATAAATTCAAGATACCATATAAGAAAAACACTTATCAGAAATAAGTTCAGCAATGAGAGCAACTGCTGAGAGGGGTGCTCGTTTCCACCCAACCGTAGGCGTAGCGACTCCTGCTGGATTTACCGCTAGCCACCCCCGAGCTGATACCACAATGTCCTGAGACCTGTGTCTCTCTGTCTTCCAGTGCCCAGGAGCAAAGGTTGCAATCCTTCCCCCTGCGATCACTCACTCTGCGTAGAAAATTGCCAGAGTTCCCCTCGCGTCTGCCCCCCCTTCAATCGTTTCAGTCGTACGCCTTATCCTCTCGCGAGGTCGCGTGTGGCACGATTACCCTTGCACTGGTCATTCATGATGGCTCTACGGATGGGTGGTTCACCTCCCCATCCCTCATCAAGCCATCAACCTACCGGCCTGCAAGGCATTAAATTCAGGGCTAGCGAGCCGCTTTTGGTTCTCCGGGCCAGTGGAGTCCAAATACGGTGTTTTAATTCTTGGTGGAAGTTAACGCCCCTCTTTCAAGGTGCCCTCCACCACCATCGTGGTCTCTTTTCCGCACATCCCCTCTCAGTAATTCTGCCATAAATTCAAACTGTCATTTACATTCATTGACCTCTTCTTGCAGGTCCATTTACATCACATATTCATACTTATGAGTTTTGCCATAGTCCTTGGCCAGTCCAGTTATATTTACAATCTGGGGGAAACAGGGTGTTACATATAGGTATTGTCCCCACAGAAATGATAAAGTAAGAGTTCTCCACAATGTTCAGCAAGCTGAAATAGTGGAGGACATGGGCAGTAGAATTCCAAGGATCTACTCATCCTTGGACAACAAGCAAGTTGAGTATCAGTCACACATGATTGAAGTATAAGGTATGATAAAAAACCAACCATTTACTATTTTAGTTGATTTAGGGGCTAGCCATAGTTATATACACCCTAGAGTGGTAGAAAGTTTGCATTTGATAAGAAGAAAACATGAAAAGTCTTGGTTAGTGCAGCTAGCTATAGGAACCAAGAGGAAAGTCACGGAGTTAGTCAAGTCATGTCCTGTAGACATGAATGGACTGAGCACGAAGGCTGATTTGATCATTTTGTCGTTAGGCTCTTATGACTGTCTAATTGGGATTGGCTGGTTGGACCAACACCATGCCATCTTGGACTATTGGAACAAGGCATTCACTTGCTTAGATGAAGAGGGGAATCAGAGGGTCGTCTAAGAAATTCCTAGAGTTGTTACTGTTAAAAAAATCTTAGCAATGTAGCTGAAGAAGTGCTACAGAAAAGGTTGTCAATTATTTGCAGCCCATGTGGGGGAAATGCCTAAGGATAAGGTGTCAAGTATTGAGGATCATGAGGTACTTAAAGAGTTTGAATATGTATTCCAGGAAGTACCTGGACTACCTCCGAAAAGGGTTATCGATTTCTCTATGAACTTGATCCCTGGAGCAGCTCCAATGTCAAAGGCTCCATACAGGATGAGTGCGCCAGAATTGAAAGAGTTGTAGCTGCAGCTTGAAGAAATTCTAAATAAGGGGTATATATGCCCAAGTGTGTCACCTTGGGGTGCCCCGGTCCTGTTCGTAAAGAAGAAGGACGGAACACTGAGATTGTGCATCAATTTCAGGCAATTGAACAAAGTAACGGTGAAGAACAAGTATCCTCTGTCGAGGATTGATGATCTCTTCGATCAGTTGAAGGATGCAAAGATATTTTCGAAAATAGATCTAAGATCAGGATATCACCAAGTAAGAATAAAAGATGAAGATGTCAACAAGACCGCCTTTAGAACAAGGTATGGTCATTACAAGTTCGCAGTGGTGTTGTTTGGACTGTCAAATGCACCCGCTATTTTTATGAGCTTGATGAATGGAGTATTCAGGGACTATCTAGACAAGTTTGTCATCGTCTTCCTGGATGACATTCTGGTGTATTCTAGGACTGAATAAGAACACGAACAACATCTGAGGATGGTGTTGTAGGTGCTAAGATAGCACCAACTATATGCCAAGCTGAGCAAGTGCTCGTTTTATCAGGAGCGGATCCATTACTTGGGACATATTATCTCGAAGGATGGGATAGCGGTAGACCCTGAGAAGATTGAAGCCATTAGAGAATGGTCAACACCAAGGAATGTAATGGAAGTTAGATCCTTCATGGGATTGGTTGGTTATTATAGAAGGTTCATCGCAGGGTTTTACAAGATAGCTCACCCTAACACTTCCTTGCAAAGAAAGGGGAAGCAGTTTCACTGGACAGAGAGATGTGAGGAAAGTTTCCAGCGATTGAAGCAGCTATTAACCAGTGCTCCAATCCTGAGGATTGGAGATCCAAATGCAGATTTCATAGTATGCACTGATGCATGCAAAAAAGGACCGGGAGGCGTCCTTAGTCAGAACGGATTCGTAATCTGTTATGAGTCCAGGAAATTAAAAGAGCACGAGAAGAACTATGCAACCCATGACTTGGAGTTGGAAACCATAGTTCATGCTCTAAAGAAATGGAGGCATTACCTCATGGGAAGGAGGTTTGAACTCAGAACAGACCATAACGGTCTGAAATATTTGTTTGATCAGCCAACCTTAAACGCTAGACAAAGTAGGTGGCTAGAATTTCTATGTGAGTACGACTTTGAGATAAAGCATATCAAAGGAAAGGAGAATAAAGTGGTTGATGCACTCAGCAGGAGGGTGCATGAATTACATGCTACAGCCATTAGCATGTATCAGACTGATATTAAAAGTAGAATTATGGAGGCTGCAAATGCAGATCTGCAGTACAGAGAATTGGTAGCCAAGCTACAACAAGGTAAGATGCCACAGAAGATGGAAATTTATAAATTGGAAACAGATGGAATACTGTTGTACAAGAACAGAATTTTTGTACCCAATGCCCAGTGCTTGAAACAGATGATTTTGCAGGAGATGCATAATGTGCCTTATGTAGGGCACCCTGGATATCAAAAAACAGTAGCAGCAGTCAAGAGCCATTACTTTTGGCTAGGTATGAAGAGAGAGATCGTTGAATACATCGCTAGATGTATGGAGTGCCAGAAAGTTAAAGTTGAGCATAGGCACTGAGAAGGGTTGTTGCAACCTTTACCCATTCCTGAGTGGAAGTGGGAAGTAGTAACGATGGATTTTATTACGGGATTTCCCCGAACATGCAAGCTACATGATTCGATCATGGTGGTGGTGGACAAGCTTACAAAAGATGCCCATTTTATTCCACTGAAAACTACTCACAAGGCAGCAGATGTTGTTGATATTTTCATAAAGGAAGTGGCACGATTGCACGGAATTCCTAAAATGATTGTGTCTGACAGAGACCCGAAATTCACCTCGAATTTCTGGAAAGGATTGTTTAAAGGATTCGGAACAAATCTGAACTTTAGTACATCTTATCATCCTGAGTCTGATGGACAGACGGAGAGGGTGAACAGAGTAATAGAAGACATACTGAGAATGTATGTGATGGACAAGCCATCAAGATGGGAAGACTACCTACACTTGGTAGAATTTGCCGACAACAATGGGTATCATGCATCATTGAAGATGAGCCCATTTGAAGCACTTTATGGAAGAAAGTGCAATACTCCAGTGAGCTGGGATAATCCAGCTGATAGAACAGTAGTTGGGCTAGAGTTTCTCAAGGAGATGGAGGACCAAATGATAAAAATTAAGAAGAATTTGAAAGCTTCCCAGGACAGGTAGAAAAGTTATGCTGATAAGAATAGAACCCACAGAGAGTTCAAAGTAGGTGATCATGTTTTCCTGAAAGTCAAAGCTAATAGGAGTTCCCTGAAGCTGGGAAGTTGTGCCAAGTTGGCAGCCAGATTTTGTGGGCCATTTGAAATCCTGGAAAGGATTGGGCTAGTTGCATATATGCTTGCATTACCTGCATCCATGACTGTACATAATGTGTTTCAAGTTTCATTTCTTAAAAAGTATATGCCTGATGCTAATCATGTAATTGATTGGAATGTGATCTAGGTGGAGCAAGAAGGTGTCCTGCAAGTGCATTTTGTGTGCATATTGGACAGGAAAAACAAATAGTTATGGAATCGAGCCATAGGGATTGTAAAGGTCCAGTGGACCTGGTATGGTCCTGAGGATGCGACATGGAAGCATGAAGATGTTATGCGAGCAGAGTACCCGCATCTTTTTGAAAATTTTGAAAATCTTGCAGATGCAGTGTAAAGTTGCACTGAGGATAGTGCAAAAATAAGGGGAGGGGATTGTAATGTCCCCAAGGCCGAGCCCTGTTGTAAATCATGTCTATGAAGTATAAATCTTGTTTATGAACTGTAATTCAAGTTTATAAGGCTGGTGAGCCAAGTTATATAAGCTAGTGGGTTTATGTGTTATTAGGCCAAGGAGCCTAAGTGTTGAAGGCCAGGAGCCTGATTTTTGTACATGTAATTATGCACAGTATTAATACAAAACATCTATGTGTGTGGCGACCACGATGAATGAGTGATGGGGGACTAAGCTTCCACAAAACCTGGGTAAGGGATTGGGGGCTGGAAGGTTGGAAAGAGAGGCTAAGTGTGGAGCCTAGGGGCTTAAGTCCTAGGGAATAACATTTTAATATTATCCCAAAATCCAAGTGAAATCTATGTTTTGTCCTAAGTTCCTGGGGAGGGATGCATGCAGCTTCATGGGTGACATGTGTCGACCCAGGCGCATGTGATTTAACCCAGGAAATGAGTCGTGTTGGGGGTTCTCTTTCCATTCCGTCGACTGTTGCGTAGGAGTTGGGGGTGGGGGGGAATTCCTCCAACCATCACTTGAATCTGGGGTTCGACCTTCCAATTACTCCATCCTCCATCTGTACGCGTTTGGCCTCTGTGATTGAACCTCTGTACACCTTACGCATCTCTGAAACCAGAGAGGTGAGTCTATTCCTTATTGCTGGTTGGGAGAACTGAATGTTCTGTAATTGTTGATCTATGCATCATGTGTTGCTTGCCGGAAATATTAACACATCCTATAATAGCAGAGCCTCACTATGCTTTAGCGTTGATCATTTCTATTTCAGGTGTCCATACCCATTTTCCCAATTGACTGTTGTGGCCACGCAGTGTTGGACTGTGTGTGGCTTGCTGGCCAGTGTGAGGGAGGTGATTGTTGTTGAAGAGGTAGGTTACCCAGTCTGTGAGTGACTCTCTCCAAGTGAGAGAGTGTGTGAAGGAAGTGAGAACTCATGGAAGGATTCCTGTAGCTGCCATAGAGCTCGGAGACTTCCGGTCTGGTCTGTTGTTGAAGCCCAAGGGAAGGGAGGTTAGCAGCCGATGGACTGTCTTGGTGACAGTGAAGGTGTATACTCTTGGGTTGGGAAAGACATGTGGGGAATGAGAGTCTGTGGGCAATGGGCATAAGTGGCTTCTGAGAGAGGATCCTTCTCCTGTGACTGTGTGTCTTCCTGTATTCCCTGCCTAGCCTAGGAATCCCTACCCGGTGGAGCTTAGTCCCAGCTCGGGGGTGACCTACTGCTGAGAGTGATGAGCATCGCGGTTTAAGGCTGGGAGGTTCGTGGGAGGTCTACACGCAGTTGGTGAATTACATCCAGTCTAAAAGATAAGTATATACATGCGTATAATTTCAATTAAATATGCATGTTTGTGATTCTAGCAATGTTTACATGTATTCCAATGTATTCGTGAATTATTGTTAATGTCGTGGATTATGTATGCTAACGGTATTAATGTGCTTACAATGTGTTTAACTGTAATCAAGCAATTGTATTTCATAAGAATGCATGATATGTTACAGTAGTGTTTTTTCTGTGTAGTAATGTTGGCCCGACCATGGGGTTGATAGCGGGGGAACGTTACACAAGGAAACCTTTTCAAATGTTGCATTGTAGAATAATAGAGTTAGAAAGCACACCATTCACACTAACTCTTGTTGACACCCATGAGAAGATAAGAGTGGATGACCTATGATAAAAGGAGCCAAAGTACAACATGTTAAGGATGGATTCCCATTCAATTTTGTCATAATCTTTATCAAACTAAATTTAAAAAAAAAATCCTTTTGACCAAACTCCCATTCCCACTTAAGCCCCACCCATACAGTTATAATAATAAGATTATTAAGAATAAATCTACCCCCGATAGATTAAATTTTTGACTTGCAAACTATATTAGAAACCAATAACCTAATTCCCTCGACAAAATCTTTGGCTAGAATTTTGTAAGAGATGTTAAGAAGAGTAATTGGACCCCATCCATTGACCAACTCTCTCATACCACCACTTCAGATAGATTCTTGAGACCTTTTTAAATATGCAGGGCCAAAACCACATGCCACATCTTCTTGTACAATTCCTTTGGAAGCTTGACACTTGTATATATTTCATTCTTGGGATTTCTAATGACTACCTCCTCTATATCTTTGTTTGGATTTCATCTCTTACCCCCAAATTTAGCCAAGTACACATCATCATAGAACCTTGGATTCAATTCTTAGGATAAATAATTTAGATGGGTATTGTATTTGTTTCATTTACTAATAATTATGTCCTTTTTTTCCAAAGAATTTTTCCCTGGAGAAAACTCCCCGGGTACTTCTCCTCATTTTGAGGATGGTCAACCATCAAGGAAAAACGTCAATCAACAATAGGGATTGAATCCATTACAACATGTCACTTGAAAGAATTGAAACTAGGTGGGGAGGATCATAATCATGCATCCCAACCACCAGAGCTAAACTCAATTGGCATGCTAATGATTATGTCCTTTAAGATGTCATACAAAAGAGTTACCTATTGTTCAAGAATCATTGAATTATTTCCAACATATGGTTGGAATCCTCATAAATGTCACACAACATAGGCACATATGAATCACAAATTTGTGGAAAATCAACTAGTGGCTCCATTATCGTAACAAAAATATCGGCTTGACCCAAAGCTCATCAAGGATGGTAGTTCTAATCCTGATTGTTTTGCCAGTGTTTCTTTTTTTTATGTTTTCCACTTTTAATTAACAACCATGGAAGACAAAGCTTCCCTCTTGTCTACTAGCCACTTAATCATTTTATGGTGGGATGCAAATCTGGTTTCTCCAAACTTTACAAGTTGAAGTTTGGTAAATCCTTGATACATAGTTTGTGAATATTGGTTGTTAATGATAAATCCCAAATTTCTTTTATTTTTTCACATATTTTTTCATCCATTGAACTTCAACAACAATGGATTTGAAAGTAAAATTTAAAGTATGTACTACACATAGGGTCCAAAAAAATATGTTCATACCTTTCCTCAATAATGAAAATAGTTGCTTTGCACAAGCATGCATTGTTTGTAGTGACCTGCATATTGTTTGAAGGGCCCACAACCTCGATTTCTTATTAAATTTTATTAGTGATCCATTCAATAGTCTTTCCTCCCTTGAAGCATCTACTACCCCCAAGAAGTATGGACATGAAGGAGACATTACTATAATGTTTACCAATGGCCTATTGGTTGTATCACTGTAACCATAAGAATTAAATGGAGATGTCATTGCAACTTCCACTAGAACGAACTGGTTCCAACACTCTCAATAGTCAATCTCTCCTTCCATAGAAGGGTATTCTGAACTTTCTCAAAGTTTGTCCCCTTGTAATGTTGTTGTAACCCATTGGAGCCTCATTAACTACCCTAAGCATTTATTTACATACAGTGACCTCACTACATTGAAGGGTATTTGACATGAAACTATGGTTCTTGCAACTTTGTTGTTCATCTAATCCCTCCCACCCATTGGAGAAAAATTTCCCAATGGTCCATTGTTTAGTCTTCTGCAGGCTTCTTCAACGATTAAGGTGACTTAATTTCCTCTTTTTGAGATTGTTTTCTTGTTGTCCCTCCTTTCTGCATTGGTTAATTCCACAACATCCCTTTCTCCCTGAAATCCATCCACATCCTTTCAGGTCATTTTTGTGAAATTATGAAAACTATCGTTAGAAGTCCATAGAAAATGGGCTTTAACAGCTTGAGTGGGCCTAATGGTTAAGAACATGTGTTTCCTTATAGGAGGTCACAGGTTCAAATTCAGAGGGGGTAGGGTATGTACACCTATGTATATTTATACAACTTGAGTGGGCCTAATGGTTAAGAACATGTGTTTCCTCCTTGGAGGTCACGGGTTCAAATCCAGAGGGGGGTAGGGTATGTATGCCTCTGTATACTTTAGAAGTCAAATTGTTGCGCGAAGGTGATCCCTTGTCCCACAAACAAGGGGGTCTATGTTGATGTTGTTGTTGTTGTTATTATGAGGCTAGTAGCTTGTAAAATTTTGTTGCAGTTGTTGCAATTCTACAAACAACTCCCACCTAATTCTTTTTCTTATTTCTGATCTTTGTCATATACTTCCACATGGGAGAATTGATAGGAAATATTTTTTGTTTATATTCTTCAAAGTCACCATTTCCTTTCTCACCACCAGTATTCCCACCACAAATTCCACAACCAACTTGAGATGAATACAAGGCCATTGGAAAATTCATAAATTTGTTGATTTATTGTTGTCGGTGCTTATGTAATAGAGTCCATAGATTGTGGTGTGTTGTTGCTAGTGCCCAATGCTATTGGAATAGAGTTTTAAATTGTGGTGTTCTACTACTCACTGCTCAGTGTTAGTGTATTGTTGACGGTTGTATTTTCCAATTTAAATTTTCTAATGGTGTTACCTATCACTTTTGGTATTGGTAGTGGTATATGAATCTTTGTTGGTGTAGACAAGTGACAAACTGCTAGTTAGTGTATAAATTATAAAACAAAGTTTGGAAGTGATGCTACTTCACACGAGTCATTACTATGTGATATTAATGTAGATTTAATTGTACCTAGCTTGTAGGCTACATATAACAAAGATTGTAGATAGAAAACCCTACAGGTTTGCTACCATAAAACAATGCAATTAACACTAAACACAATAAACAATGACCATAATCTACCATGAAACAAACCCTGCTAGTAATGGTTTGTATTAATGCCAACTTTCATTGTGTATGTGCTTGTATTTAGCGTTAACTGCATTGTTTTGGTAGAAAACTTGCACAAACATAGTTAACCTTGGATTAACTATACATATGTAGTTAACCCAAATATGTAAAACATTTCAGTTAACACTAAAGACAATGAACAATGAGCATAACCTATGATGAAACTAACCTACCTTGAAACAAACATTGCTAGTAATGGTTTGTATTATCACCAAGTTCCATTGTGTTGGTGTGATCTTCCAGTTGAACCCCAAGTTGTCCCCTATCTCTCACAGAGGGGCCAAATGGTAGGGCAGAGTTTTCCATTAATTAAATATCGTATCCTAGTTATGTGGGCTTATGCTACGCTATAAATTTTCCCCTCTTTATTTGCTACCATATTTGTCTGATGAAGTTACAATCAATAAAGATGTGTTGAGTTGGTTTTTCAATTTTTCATATAACACAACAAGAGTGGCCATATATATGCCTTGCTTTTTTAGATTTTCAGCACTTAGGAGCTCTCTGTCAACTTGAAGGGGAAAGCTTCTGAATAGTTAATAAGAGATACAAATAAGAGACGATGCTTTAAATATATGGTTATACTTCAAAACAAGACACTTATACTGAAAGAGTATGGTTCTCAAGAAAACTTTTCATCTTGAAATGCCTTAATTAACATAACTAAGTGAGCCATATAGTAAAGACCTTAAGAGGGTATTTGGGACTTTTTTAAGCTTTATTAAGTCATACTAATCTATGCACAACCTATTTAATGTTTAAGGCTTATATCATATATGCCTAGTTAAGCCTACTTATCTAAATAAAGATGCCTTTAACTAAATAAATGGTTTTAGTTTCGATTAAGCATGACTAGCCTTTAATTTAACATTAAGTAATAAAAAAAAAACTTAATATCTATTAATGAATACTCAAAAATACTAAACATGGACATACTTAACCATTAGATTGCTTAGTTGTGGCTTGGGAAGCAACATTATCTCCCTTGTTAAATTGCTTCTTGTGGCATGGTTGAAATGAGACATGCCTAATGCATGTGGAAGAATGTCATATGTCATAACAAATCTCGCTATTGGAATGGTTCTAGTATTTCCTTTGGCTTCAACTAAAATGTCACACGGATCTGTCTCATATATATAATTCTTTATTTTAATATTTTTAAGAGAGTGAGTGCATTTAGCAGTTTTTTTTAGTCTTTGAATGTGTTTATTGCATTTTATTTCTCAAGCCTGATGTTATGTATCTTTTGAGAATCTTATGTTGTTTTATAATATGTTCACTCTAGAACACCGTATAATTAATTTCATTTGTGTTTAGTATCAGATGTTCAGTTACCTAGTTTGAAAGTCATAAAACCTAATATCAATTAATTAGTACTCAGAAAGGCTAATATGGACAGGCTTAACCGTTAGAATGCTTATTTGTGGCTTGGGAAGCAACATGCTCTCCCTTTTTAAACAACTTCTTCTTGTGACATGCTTGAAATGAGGACTGCATCATGCGCGTGGAAGAATGTCATATGTCAAAGCAAATCCTGCCATTGGAATAGTGCTAGTATTGTCTTTGGCTTCTTGTAAAATGTCACACGGGTTTGTCTCATTTATAGAATTCTTTATTTTAATGTTTTTAAGAGAGTGAGTGCCTTGGGAAGCCTCTTTAGTCTTCGAAAGTGTTGATTGAATTTTATTTCTCAAGACTGATGTTTGGTATCTCCTAGGAATCTTCCATTCTTTTATAACATGTTGGCTATAGAATACTGTCCAATTAATTTTATTTGTGTTTAATATAGGATGTTAGTGACCTAGTTTGGATGTAAGAATAGTGTGTTTATCGTTTTGTCTTTTCTTGTGTATGAGGTATCTGTATCTCTTATGGTTATTTTTATGATAGTTAATGTCATCTCTAAAGGGTAGGTTTAGGTTATCTTTCTAACTCAACTAACTCCATAGCTTCCTTGGTTACAAGTGAATCTTTATTTTTTTTTTCCTTATTGGTATCACTACTTACTTCTTCATTCATTAGGAGGAATATTTTCTTCTAGGATTTTTGTTGGAGATGTTGAACAATAGCTTATTTTGTCTCCTTAGATAATCATTATCTCTGTGATATAAGTTATCTTTGTTGTCATTTTTTTTTTTGAAAACTTTGATAATATCTTTTTTGACTATAGTATTATTGACAATTTACATATTTTTTCATTGACTTTTTTGTATTCAGTTGTAGTCATTTTCAATATCCTTTGAGCAACTTTAATTATCATTTGTTCGGTTCTTCCTCACATGAACAAATGCTTACTACAATATTTTTTTCCTAAGGCTTCAAATTGGAAAAAGAAAACTAAGGCATAATGAAGCTACAATTATTCCAATTTTGCGAAGTTAACGTACAAGATCATGCATGATTTCCATGATAACCCATTATCCAGTGATATTTGAAGGGACAAAACCCGTGAATCTGTTAGGTATTGTGTGTAATGGAAGAAAGAGTTAAGACATAGTAGAGTATATTTTTACAAGTGAAAGTTTCCCTATAAATGAAGTAGAAAGGAGTCCTCTAGCAGGTGTTAGGATTATATATTGTTTGTTTTTCACTTATACTTAATATACTAGGCTTAGGAGTTAGCAACTTGAACATTAGGTGTTAGTCAATGTTCTTTTTTTATAACAGAAACATATATCTTTTATATTGAAATTTGGTTGTGGGCATACCACAAATCAATTTAATACAAATAAAAATACATTAAGTGATACTAGATCTTCAAGATGTCCCAAAAACTCAAAATTGATGCCTAACAGTTGTGTTAGCCCTGTTGTCCTAGATTTATACCTATGGACCGAAATTGTATACTACCTAATAAACTATTCTAACAAAACAAAACAACTTTACAAAACATTCAAAAAACCAAGAATTACATGGAATCATGCCCACTAGGGGCATCTTGCTTAATACCAACCTGAGAAGGTTCTTGTTCAGTTGATCTCGTCTCCATGTTTCCTTGAGCTTGCTTCATGGTTTCCTCTTATTTTACCATAGCTTCCTCCATATGGAATGATCCAAGCAATGTTGTATATGTCCTGTCGAGGAAAGTGTCGGCAAGGGTCTGGAATGTAACTTCTCAGCGACATCAGCGGAAAATGTCGGAATATCTCAAAAAATGTTGGAATATCTCGAAAAATGTCGCAAGACCTCAAAAAATACAAAAACACTCATTTTTTTCAATTTTTTAAAATTGTAAAGCAACAACAACATCAAATAAACACTTTGCTACATAAATATGAAAATACAACCAATAAATAAGATGCATAAGATGTCAAGTGGTCACATATTGTTACTAAACTGAAAATTTTGAAACATGTTCCTGATAGGATGATAGTAGATACAAAATCACATCAAATGATCAAAATAAATGTATCTCATGAGATGAATCATCATGAGGCATATAGATACTAAATAGTACATGATAAAATTAAAATGATAGATCATAGGAATCCAAATCATTGATTCCCTCTAGGTCGTGTTTCTCTAGCCCTTTTACGGGTAAAGGGCAACATTTTTTCTCTAGAAGCAGTAGGTGGTCATGGATGTACTCTAGATGAGCTTGGAGTGGAAGCTTCATATGCTCCATCTGAGGCGGTAAGTGATGGGGAAGAGGTGGAAGGAAAAGTGTGTTGCCTCATCCCAGTCCCAACAGACCCAAGTCCAACTCTAGGTATGGCTCTCTATGGATGTGGTGGTGGCATTGGATCCACTGGAAGTCCAATATCCTCCTCAGTCTCTGTATCCATTGGAAGTGGAACATCGTCCTCCTCCCCCTCCTCCTTTGTTGTCCCCTCCTCCCTCAAATCATCTTCATGCTCCTCCAACCACTCGGGGGCCTCCTCCATCTCAGGATCTTGAATCTCCACCCTCCACTAACTAGTGGTGTCAATGTTATCTAATGAAATGGATTCTATGTCAGGTTCTTTGTCAAGTTGCTTCACCCATAACCTTAGATTGTAGTAGACATATACCAAGTCACTAAGGCACTGGGTACCTAACCTGTATGAACATTGNTTTTTTAGCATTGATAACCTGTTGCGCTTCTTCGATTGTATATTTTCAAAGACACTCCAATTGCGCTCATGCCCTAAAGAACTGCAAGTTTGACTAAGCACTCAAACATCGAGTTTATGCAGCTCTGGGATGTTTCCACCATAGTGTTTCCACTAGACATCTACAATGAATAAAATGAAAGGAAAACAATGAATTATATTTTGGATTTCCATCAAGTAATAAATGTCATATATAATATATATAAAGAAATAAACAAAATTTGAAATTGAAGCTTACCTAACATCCTTATGGTCCTATCTTGGACAACCATATCATAGCCCAACATCTCGGATGCCATCCTATATATCTCATTATGTCTAGAAATCTTTGAGCGTTCAGCTGGAGTCAACACCATCCTCTGAACACACTGGAGGAAACCATCAATGACCTCACCATCAAAATTAAATCCACAAGCATAATCGAATGTAGGGTTGAGGTAGAGCCCTGTTGTATGAATGGGATGATGGAGAGTGTTATTACATCTCTCATCAATCACACCCCATATCTGAGCTCTCTTGGTGAGTCCTTCCTCCCCCTTGTTCTCATAGTACCGGTAGATAGCTTCCTTGGCCCAATCCATGGCCTCATACAAGTATCCCATTGCGGGATTATCACCATCAACCAATCGAAGAACCTTTACCAAAGGTTCACTAATAGTACATACCTCCCCTACTCCACTCCAGAATCTATGGTCATGTCCCACAAGTTGGGCTATGTCTTGCCCATCTTGTTTGGTGCTATAGACACAAGCAACCCACTCATTAGAAAGAAACATTCTTTGTAACTCCAACATACTATTGAGGATCAACTGAAGAGAAATTAAGCTGGTGTCAAAACATGTGATTGTGGAATGCACCAACTCTTTGTTCCCAGTGAATTGTCTCATGAGTGAAAGAACAAATGTGTGATTATATATATATATATTGTCACACTCCAAGTTGAATCAATGATTTCCTTCATCCAAGGAAGTTTTCCCATGTCCTCTAGCATCAAATCAATGCAATGGGCGACACAAGGACTCCAGTACAAGGATGGATACCTCTACATAAGCATCCTCCCAGCAACAATATAATTAGAAGAATTGTTCGCGATGACTTGGATAACATAATGCGGGCCTATCTCTTGGATAAAGTCATCCAACAACTCACATAATAATTGTGCATCTTTTGTATATGCACTTGCATCAACACTTTTGATAAACATTGTCCCCTTGGGACAATTAACCAAGAAGTTTAGAATTGACCTGCCCTTCCCATCAATCCATCAATCCACCCATCCAACATCACAGTGCATCTAGTGGTCTTCCATGTTTCCGTGAGCTGAGCTAATCTTTCTATGCAGTCAACCTTTTCCCCTTGAAGGAGATGCCCTCTCAAAACCTGATAGGAAGGTCCCCTATACCTTTGGCCAACAATTGCAGCAAATTCAAACATGGAATGGTAGAAGGGGTTATTGGCAATGTTAAAAGGTATATCACTTCAAAGAAAACATTTGGCCACAAGATTTCTGGCCTCCTCCGTCTCTTTTATTTTAATCAATGACCGAATAGAAGGTTTCCCCCCAAGTGTTGACCTTAGCACAAAGAAAGGTGAGGTTGATAAGCAGACTGCAGAATTTGAGGGCCCTATGGCTGAGGAGTGGGATTTTGGTACTGGTCCCCCCTCAGAGGAACTTGTTCTAGTGTTTCTATTTTCAAGTTCAAGTTCTTTTTTGTGAACCTCAGTCACATCAATGAGTGATTGGTTTGCAATACGCATAATTTTCAAGGTACTTTTTGGATAAGCATCCACATCAAACCCAAGGATTTTGGCAAGGTGGTATTTCAAGCGGCTAATTCCTGCAAAAATATTTCTTCCACAAAGATTGCATGTCAATACTTTCCTATTGGGAAGTTTCACTGGTTCACCATACACCCATTAGATCCAATGCCTTCGACATTTTGTTTAGATGAAAATATTAAACCTATGGCACAAAAAAAATAAAAATAAACACACGATAATGCAAGGGTTAAATAATAAGAGCTAGATGAATTAGAATGATTGAATATTCCATTCAAAAACAACAAGAAGAGGCACATTTCAAACCCTAGCCTACCTCTAAAAATTTTAAAAACAAAGTTCAAACTTCAAACAAATGAAAGAAAAATGGTTTGGATCATACTCGGAAATCTTGATCTCTCCACTGGTGCTAATGGAAATAAAATCCTTGGCTTTCTCCTCCTTGGATAGATGCACAATGACTTCCCTCACACCTCTCTAGCTCTCTCACATTTTACAAATGAAACAATGAGCAAAAAAGAGAACATGCGGCCTCTAAAACCCCCTCACGCGCACTTTTTCCGCTGCTAAACCCAACAGTCCGAAACTTTCCATCGACCTGCAACATATTCCCAAAAACCCGCTAGTTAATGAATGTGTTGCGACACATTCAAAAATGTCGGAAGTGTCATGACATTTTCCTTTAAAAATTTTGGACCAGTGAAAATGTCGGCGATATATCCGAAATTTCCGAAATCTCGGCGATATATACAACAGTGGATCCAAGTGAGATTTTGTGGAGGGAGTGGGGGGGAGCCAAGGATTTTGGGGTTCCTTCATGAAGACATGACCCACTGGTTAAATTTGATACCGTTCCATATAAAGAGACAAATTTGCTTCCATTTTTTATACTTTTTAGTTTGGATCTCCATGAACTCTAAGATATATTTTTCCCTCGCCCTGTGAGCTTAAATTAGTTTTCTCTTTATTCAATATAATAATTAGAATGGTTTTGTTTTGAAAAGTCATATTTCCTTTTTCCTACAATCTTTTTGAAAATGACCCATCTTACTACAGTAAGACCGCATGCCTTTGATGTTGGGGAAAGGAAGATGTAGCTATAAATTTGTTGCATTTACATGTCATTTTAAATTTGCGTTGTCTTAATAGTTGGTATACTTATTTTTCTTAATTTACTAAAAGGTACATATGGATGGAAATGCGGATGTCTTTGAAATATGAAATTGTAGCTAGTGAAGAGAATCATGTAATTGGCATAGTTAGGGATCAAAAAGATTCTACATTTTATGAAATATGTCATGAAATTGTGGATGATGGAATCATTGGATATCCTTTTTAGTTTGTTGGTGGTAAAGGGAACCCATTGAATCCAAAGCAAGAGAAAAAATGGATAGTGGAAACAAAAACTATAGTTGTCTAGAGGAAACTAGACACATTGGAAATTGAAACATTTGGATCAAGTGTAGTGGATAAAACTCCAAATGTTGGAAACATTAAAGAGCATGTGGAGGAACCTATGCATAAAAAACCAAGATTTGATAGTGTGTCAAAGTCTGTAGGACAATGCATATATGTTGATCCTGTTGTATTGGCATCTTGGGAAAACAAAGTGAATAGTTTAATGGAACAGTTTGTTGAGTAGAAGCTTAGTCTCCATGTATCTTAAAAAAAAGGAAAACCTCAAATAAAGATCATGTGTAAAAATTGTGGTGTTGCTTATGGAACAAGGGAAATATCACTGGAATCTCAAACATTTCTTAACTTCAAAAATTCTCATATGAAATCAGCAACTCATCAACATAACATTTTAGCAGCGGGAAATAGTCAAATTCCTTCATGTAATGATGAAGTAACATGAACAACAATGCTTGGAGATCGATTTGAGATTGAGAAAGAAATCAAACTTCTAAATGAGTTCAACAAGACACAAGATCTTGATTTGTTCAAGGTGGTGGAAGCAACACTTGTAGAATACGAGGACAAGAGAAAAGTAAAAGTGGAATGTACATGATGCAATAAATGGTTTTGTTTAGTGCCAGCTATTGGTAATATTGTCAGTTCTTTGAATGACCACATGATATCAAAGAAGCATATTACTTCTATAGATGAGGCTTTCCATAATACAAGTAGGTCGAGGATTGGGACAATCGGGAGACCCAAGAAGCCTACCATTGAGAAGTCCCAACAAATTTTGACTAGGTTCTTGGTTCCATCATCACCATCACTATTACATAGGGGTTCTACAAATCCAGGTGCTTCTACTTCAAGTGTGTTAATTATGAAAGTTTTAATTTAATTCCTTTTTGAATTTGAATGTGCACATTATTTTATTTTTTTATCTTATTTGAAAGTAGTTCTAATGTATTCTTCATATTATTCAAGGTCATTTATCTCCCTTAATATTACAATGTTGGGGGTATTGGGATCCTTATATTAATAGAAACGAGGAGAGACTGGATATAAAGGTCCTAATGGATGATCAATATGGTGGGAAATTATGGTCCATAGAGAAGAATACCAATAGGACACTATGTTACTATGGTATTGAATGTCATATTAACGACACATATAGGCATATTCAGTGCTAGAGGGATTTTGAAACAGGAAGCCCTTCCAATTCATTGACATGCAATTTTTGTAAGATTATTCTTAAATGTTATGAATTTAGGATGTGATTATATTGTGAATCAAGGAGAAACATTAAAAGACACGGGAGACATACATGGAAAGGGAGAAGACTAGACCATTTGACTCAAACCAAACTCAAAATGGTTGCATGAGCTTCAAATGCTAGCCATAAACAATGTGAGATATTTGGTGGGAGAGGACAAAGGTTTCTACACTTTCTATTAGAATGAGGTCCTTGAAGGGAAAAAAAATTAATATACATAAAGGAATGATGTCTTTAGGTTTTGCAAGGACGTGTGTGAGGCTCATAAGAAAGGAAAATTGCAAGGTAAAGATGCAATCTGGGAATTTTTCCAAGATAGTTTTCACAACCCGATGCATCCAAAATTAGGGAGAAGGTATAGTAAATATACTAAATCCATCTATGAGATGATTAAGATGTGGGGAGGTCCTCGATTACATAGCTTTATTATTTTGAATCTGGATGGCCCTTCAATATCGACGAATTTAAGGCAAGTTAGAAAATCATTAGCATATATCCCGGGGGAGCACAATTACATTGTTGAGGAAGTTGGAAACTTTTATTCTTCTTATAAAGGAAAACATGGTATAGAGGGCCCAATTCCTGTATTTCTTGTTGAAGATGAAATTGTCATGAAAAAATATGTCAGGTGGGTAGAAAACAATGATACATTGGTGGGATTTTGTGGTAATAAAGAAAAACATAAGTGTCAATCACATTTCTTGGTGACAAATTATTATAACCCTAAATTGCACCACACATGCTTACCTGGCATCAGGCCAACTCATATCCCTTCCTTGCCAAAGCCATGCTGAATAAACTCTTGAAAATCCTCTTAAATCAAGTGACACATGCCCTAACCCACTACTGCACGCGCTGGAACGCTGGCAGGCCTACTACAGCACACGTTGGAACGCTGGCAGGCCTACTACAACCCGCGTTTACCTAACAAAGCACAAAAACAGGAAATTTGCCGACGGGACAAAAAGCTATGGGTCAGTTAACTGAAACTCCCAGCCATGCATGGCCGAGAGTTCGTCCAAAACCCTAGCTCCTTCTAGCCTATAAAAGAAGGGGTAGGGGTACTATTTGGAGGAGGAAAAAGATAGCGAAGAAACTCTGCCCAATTGTTGAATCCATTTGTCCCAACCATTTATCCTTTCCTCAAGATTAAGGAGAATTAAAGCAAATCAGTTTGAGGACAAAGAAGAGGAGGAGCCCAAGATCAGGATCAAGGAACGGTGGTCGGTCTCAACATTGATTGTAAGTTGATTCATCTTGAAAATAATAAAGAATACTTTTCCCGTCCCAATGCATGAGTTATATATGTTTTATTCGATTTATGCTTAATCTCTAACCCTCAAGTAGAAAAATAGCATGCATGCGTAGTGTTTTGTCTTGATTGCAGGATTGTCTTTGGAAGGAGCAGCGCAAGAAAGCGGACAAAGCGCTACGGAGGATCTACACCAAATGTCAGTAAAAAGGTTAGTAGGTTATTTCCATGTTTGTATGTGAAAAAGGGTTTTAGGTTTTGGGGTGGTAGGTTAAAAGTGATTTCTTAAAGGTCATGATCTGCATGCAAGTCTAACCCTAGATTGCTAGTCCGTAGGGTATTATTTCCCAACAACAGAATTGACGACTCCACTGGGGAATTACTCTTTAGGGTTTTTCTGGATTTAGTTGAAGGTTTTTGGGTAGTTTAAAGGATTGGATTTTCTGTTTCTTTGCATGTATGTTTTCTATTAGGTCAGAGATAGAAGGAAACCTGGTTCTTTATACCATATTTTCCTTGACTGTGCTTGACGGTAATTATCGGGACACACAGAGGTACACGCGGCCTGCAGAAGGCCTGCACGCGTGTGACCCGCGCCCTAATCTCTTACAGCCCACGTGTGAACGCTTGCTATAGAGGTTTCAGTAGCATGTAGGAGTCAGAGAGCTTAAGAGGCAGTCCCCTCTTCCCTGTCAGAATTATACATTCTCAGGGGGGCTTTCTGGATCCTGTCTAAGTCTTTCTGGTTTGAAGTCTTGTCTCAGTTTGCTTTATTGCATGTTGTTATTCTTTGCAATTATTTTTCTTTTCTGTTGAAGAAGAAGCATCCAAGCCTTTAAGAGACCCTGGTTGTCAATACCAGAGGCCTTTTCTAGGTCTGGGCTGCATGTGTTTAGTTTTGTCTTAGCATTCATACATACATGCGGCATGTGCAAGTGCAGCCCGCGGGTACCCACGCCCTGTTATATCTCAGCACGCGTTTTCACGCGTGTTGTTTCAGTGACAGTAGCGGGTTTGATTGGGTGCTTTTCAATCAGGGTGGGGCAGTCATCCCCTCCTGTGGTGAGAAGTGTTCCTCTCAGGAGTTTGAGTCTAGGGTGGCACAGACAGTAGGTTAGGGCCTCATACCCTTAGCTTGTTCTTTCTTAGTTGATTGTTAATAGAAAAGATAAAAAAGAAAAGATTTTGTTTTATGGTTTTTAGACAAGCGTAAGAGTCGGTGCTTTCTTGATTGCCATTGTGCGTCTTTGCTCTGGTTCTTTGTGATCTGCACTTTAAGCCAGAATTTTATTTTGTTTTCTTAGTTTTGTGCTTGTCGGCATTTTTCCTTTGTTGCTTCATTTAGCACTTAAATAAATAAATAAAAAATTATCTCTTTTTCATTTGCTTCTTTGTTTGCAGATTGTGTTGCTGCATCAATAGCTAGGAGGAAGTCTTTTGTTCATAAGTTTTTGCAGTGCATTTAGAGCATAAGTAGCTCGCAAATTGAGCGAAATTCCTTTATGTTTGCTGCATGAAATCTTAGAAAAAATGAAAAGAAAAAGAAATCTTTCTTGGTGAAAAGTTGTTGGTTTTTGCATTTTTTGTAAAAGTTTTTGTTTCCAAGCATTTCTTATTCATTTTGCTTTGATTCTTTACACACCATCAGTTTCACCTTCATACCTTGTGACGTAAAAAATCCCATAAAAGCAACGCTAATTTAAAATCTATTAGACTCTTTTGTTTGTAGGGTTCATACACTAGCTCAGGACTAGGGCCTTGGAATAGGTTGGAGAGTAAATTCTCCAAGGCCACTCAAACCAAACATTGGAGTCTGTGATAGGGAGTGTAGAAGTCTAGTTACGTGGAAGTTATCCGGGACCCCCCTCTAACACAGGGGCTAAACACGAGGTCGCATGAGGAAAGGTAGCGGAGATAACCCCCCCAAAGCCGGACCAAGCGTAGTGGAGAACACATATCGAGGATTTGTTGAGGGATTTCGTCGTTTGCATTTGTCATGGAGCTTCGTGGGTCTCGAATCCATTCGAGGTCCTCAGTTGTCTTCCGGACCATTTTCTCTCGATACCCTTGACAGGTTTCGGGCTTGATACCCTGCTCATTGTGGTCTACCCGACTATCGACTGTACCTGCCTGGTGAC
>ML790525.1:579013-619373 GCA_009831015.1 Picea engelmannii | reverse complement strand
TCTTTTTTAGTGTGTGTTACTGTTTTCACGTGTAGAATACCTTAGCGTGTCTTGGATCTTCTCACACAGTGGAAGATCCCGAGCTCCGCCAGTCACGAAGGCTTCAGGGCCTGCCGCCGGTTATACTGGAGCCACCCCCGCCACCATTGAGGCAGAAACTAGACCAACAAGGGTCTTTCGAAAAAACCGGGTTGCAAACCATTAAGCTCGAACAACTCCCAGAGGGATCAATCGCCAATCTTGTCTTGGTTGAAACCCCAACCACTGATACTTGGCGATATGTCATTGTACCAATCCAATTTTACGAATGTCTATCAGTGCCTCACACAGTTATGGAACCAAACTCTGTTACTTCCTCTAGGAATCCTTCCATTCCCACCGCCGTTGCTACCACAGGAGAAGCATATCCTAACTTGCCATCGTCGGTCAGAGCCACTACGGTCTCGGCCGCAACTACGTCGCACAGTGGACCGTCCTTATCTATCACGGCGGCCACACCTCCCTTCACACCTAGTGCGACAGGCCCTCCATTCTCATACGGTATGCCTAGCTCGGGTACCAGTCCTGCACTCACTTACTCCACTTTACAGACTTTGGGTCTGGGAGCAGGGAGCTCTAACGCTCCTCTGCAAGTTCAACTTGGGGGCATTCATGTCCCTTTTAATGTTTTTCCTTACACTGGAGGTCATATCTCTCCTTCGTCCCCTTCGCTTGGTGGTCTGCATTAGCAGTCCGTCGGGTAGCCTGCACACACGAGTTCATTTGGATCCGAGAGTCAAGGAACACCTGCGCAAACTCAGCTGGTAGGTTCGTCACCGTTTGTTTGGAATGGGACGTTTGGTAACAACACTTTCGCATCCACTTCTTTCCCATCTGGGGGCACTCCCATTTTTGGACAGTCTACTCCGGCGCAGGGTACTATTCCTGCGTCGGGGGCACATATACCAGGACCTTGGAACTCAGGACAAGGATTCGTTCCTTCCTCTAGACTGTCATTCTGGGGTAATTCTTTCCACAGTCAATGGAACCCCGGACAGACTTCTATGCCTCTCCCATCAGGATCGGCATGGGGTAATCCTTCCCAAAGTTCGTCAAACACGATGGATGCCCAACATCCTATGTCCTTTATGGGGAATCATCCAATGATGTCTCCACAGATGCAAAACCCTTACGCTGGTCAGGGCCATGGTTTCTACAAGAATCTGGGCCAGCAGCCAAACTTTTTCTGGCAACCTGGTGCCAGTCAAACTCCAGGACCCTTTTTCCCAGGCTATCAGCAGCAACCCAAACTACCATTCCTAGCGACGTTACACTTGCCAGATTTGACAAGGTTGTTAAATGATCCTATCTGTCACGATCCGCGTTGGCCTCCTATGCCAACAAAGTTGCCTTTGGACATTCCAAAGTTCGAGACCAAGCCTAACGAAGATCCAGGTGATCACGTGACTACTTTCCATCTTTGGTGTTCATCTAACTCATTGAAAGATGACTTCGTCCAGTTGTGATTGTTTCAACGCACTCTTATCGGGAGTGTCGCGAAATGGTACATAGAGCTTGATCGCTCACGATACTCTTCTTTTGGCGAACTGGCGATGGCCTTCCTTAACCATTTCCAGTTACCTGTGAGATACGACATCGTCACAGAGTTGCTAGCCAATTTCGAACAGACAACAGCAGACCATATCTCTGATCATATCCAAGAGTGGAGACACCGAAAGAGTCTAATCAAAGAACCAGTCCCACCAGCATTCCTGCTTGAGTGGTTCCTTAAGTCTTTAGTCCCACAATTATCCAAAGACGTCGCAACTTCAGGGGTTTTCTCAGAAGAAGATGCCATCATGAGGGCTCAACAGTTTGAGCTTATCTATTCTCAGTCTGGTTTATTATACAACATCCTGTCGGATGTTCCACGATCAATAATGGATAAAACTAGACATAGAGTTGGACCACATGTCGACGGTATTGTTGGTTCATCACAAACCAAGCCCGCTGAGCAATTGACAAAACAATTGCAATAGTTATCTATCCAACACTCAGCGGCCAGCCAGACTACTGCTTTGGCTGCTCCTCCTACCCAAACGTCGAAAGTACACTCCATGCAGACAACTAACCCAAAGGCCAACCAACATCCTGAAGGGAAGAAAAAACAACGAAAGAAGGGTAAGGGGGAGAAGAAACCCACTGATAATGCTGGCGAGGGCACCATGGAAAAACGGAAGGTGAGGTATCCGTGCAACTTGTGTGTGGACTATCACCCAACCCATATGTGTCCTCGACTTGCAGAGGCCCAAAATGTTTTCCCACAGCAACAGTAGGCAGTGTTGACTAATCCCTTTCAACATGGGAAAAATTTAACTCAAGCCTCTACAAGTGTCGAAGGGGGCAGCCAAGAAATCTGCCCTCCTCCTAACAATTCCTCATTCGCGAACGTATACATGGTTAAGGGTGATGCTTTAATCATGACTAGAGTGCATGACTATAGTAAACCAAGCTCCTATGAGAAGGGTAAAGAAGCCGAGATCCCATCTCTTCCTCTACAGATCGAGAAGACGTTGGGTGAAACAATGACACGCATTCCAAAGGGTGAATTTAAGAAAGCTTCTCACAATACAAACGTAAGGGCCACACAGAATTACTCTATGGTGGAAGATTTATCCCAAACCCCTTGTGCTTGTCCGCTTTGGAGGTCCTCCAAAGTTTCCCTGCTCAGAGGAAAGCCTTGTTGACTGCTTTAGGCTCTACTGAGACTTGTAACCTGGGTACCATCATGCTAGATACAACTGACTTAAAACCTCATCTGCCTTA
Source organism: Picea engelmannii (assembly GCA_009831015.1). Lineage (NCBI taxonomy): Eukaryota > Viridiplantae > Streptophyta > Pinopsida > Pinales > Pinaceae > Picea > Picea engelmannii. Next base: position 616,568 of record ML790525.1, on the reverse strand, counting down.
CCACGTAGTGTTTTAGATAGTAGTGGCTCATCCCACGAAAAATTTTACACGCAATATCTTTCGCACGGTGGTCGACGAGGGCGCCTCTACATGTGTTATGTCGTTAGCATGATGGAAAGCCATTGGTCAGCTCGAGTTGTCTCCATCACCTACTCTCCTCACTGCGTTCGACGGTCGTTCTTTCCGACCACATGGCATCATTCCTTCTTTTCCTGTGTAGTTAGGAGGGAAGACTGTGTGTGTCGAGGTAGAGGTAATCGATGCTCCCCTCGACTATAATCTCTTGTTAGGTCATAGTTGGACTTATGCTATGCAAGCGGTGGTTGCTACAGTTTTCTGAGTCTTGTTGTTTCCACACGAGGGTCGGATAGTGACCATTGATCAATTGTCCTTCTCTAGACCTGACCCAGCTTTGGGGGCATCCACGGTTCCCATGATTGATAATCCTCAAGCCGGTGTCGTTAACGTAGGATTTGGTTTGTGCCCATCTTTGATGGATACTTTCGATTACCCACCTCCTCATGGAAATGTCAAGTTTATATCGACTCACCACAAGGCTGAGATTTTTCATGTCTTGTCGTTCCACACGACTTACTTTCAGGATCCGTGGATTCTTCCTTCCCCATCAGCCACGATGGATGAGACAGGGCATGCTGGCATGTCCATGCCCTTGTCGGCCGCTAAAGTAGCGTACTCTTTAGTTCAACAAGCTTTAGCTACTCCTGATCCGACTCCCACACAAGAGTTGGATCCACCTCTAGAGTCTATATGGGCTCAGGGTTCTCTCTCCAACACCGATTCGTTAGACTTGGTCTTGCCTTCGGACGAAGCAGTAATCGAAGCAATGACTAGTCCGGACAAACCTTGGGAAGATCTTCATCACATATCATATTTCCTCCTAGAGTTACACCGAATTGAGGCAGGAGAATTCACTATCACCATGACAGGAGATCAGTTGTGTCCTATTAACCTCTTAGCTACACAGGAAATTTATGTTGAGGGCAATATGGCGACTATCGCTGAAACTATACCTATCAACATCTCGTGAAACCCTGGCATCGTGGAGAATGTCTTCGTCGGAGCAGATTGCTCCCCCGAAGAGGTTCAAATTTACACAAATCTTTTCAAAGAATTTCGCGACGTTTTTGCCTGGTCTTATGAGGAAATGCCAGGCATCGACCCACAAAGAGTCTATCATGAGCTAACTTTGTTTTTTTTCAAGCTCACTTTGAGATCCGAAAGAAACATCCGGCGAGACTGCATTTATGCTTTTCGATCTCGTCCGGATTAACTGAGAAAAGTAACGATTATGGAGTCTTCTTTAATCCCTTTTCAGAATCCTTAAAGATGAAAAGATTGCCGAGTGACCTTGTTTCTTCACACTCGTTAAATTGGTCCAGAAGAACGTTCCTTAAACGGGTCTCCTTTTAAGCCCTTTCACGCTCGTTAAACTGAAATTTGAAGTCACGTCTGTCCGGCGGTAGTTTACCCCTTTTTCGGTCCGGACGGTCAACTGTACGAACAAAGGAATACTCTATTGAATTTCCATTCTTTAGAAGAGTATCCTCAGGTATAATTTTATTCCTTTTTCGGGCCTGAGGGACTAAATTTACGAAAAAGAAACCCCCCAGAGTCCATAGTTAAGCTCTTTTCAGACTCCCTAAAATTGAAAAGATCGTCGAGTGACCTTATTCTTTCACACTCGTTAAACTGGTCCAGAAGAACATTCCTGACGGAGTCCATAGTTAAGCTTTTTTCAGACTCCTTAAAAGTGAAAAAATAGCTGAGTGATCTTGTCCTTTTCACACTCATTAAAATGGTTTTGAATCGACGTCTAATCGGTGCTAGTTTATCCCTTTTTCGAACCGACTAGACTATTGTCGAAAAAGGTGCCCCAATGGAGTTTCCTTTTATGTTTTTTCAGACTCTCTAAATATGAGAAAACATCGAGCTTCCCTTCTCTGGGCTCGTTAAACTTACATCGAAGGATGTTACCATTGTGTGTTCTATCAACCGCATTGGCATACCTTACCCATCAGCCTTGTAACAGTTTGCTTCTGCGTCTTAACACCTTTGGCCACTGGACGATTTTTCCCAAGTATCATTTCCCTAGAACATCAGTCTTGTCCTTGTGCCTTGAGCTTGTATGTTTGTTGTACTCATTCCTCCATTGTAACGTAATATTCCTTTATTCTTTTTCAAAATAATCAAAAAGAACAAAAAAAAATCAAATATACCCCAAAAAGAGGATGGGAAAAGTATTTTCTTTATTGGCAGCATCATGAGTCGCCCTTGGATAAAGCACATCTATCTGTTTGATTCATCAGACTATGGGATGTAGTACGAACTTAGGAAGCTTTACTCGTTATATAGAGTTGTGTCCTCCATCGTTTGGTTACTCTTCCAAACATATCGAGAGTTTGTGTTGCCTCCTGCTTCGTAGACTTATGATTAACATATATGCTGCCTAAGTCTTATCACTTGTCGTGTTATTATCCAAGGGAAGTTTGTCACTAAGCTTGATTCAGCCCCTCTGCAATATGTCTCTTGTCCGCATACCCGGCCATCCTGAACATCCAATCAAGTCTTTGTTCGAAATCACTGAAGCCTTTAGTCCGATCATCAAGATTATCAAGTCCATAACCGACGAGTCATCGAAGACCTCTGGGTAGTGCAGTCGTACACTCATATTACACTCCTACCCGAGTTTTAGAAGATTTTTAATTTGTTGCTCGAGCTCTGAAGTACAACCATCAGGCTGAATCAGCTTCTGGGAGATGGATACTTTATATGTATATCTTTCTGATTTCGAGATGTAGCTCCACTGTGTATTATTCACGGCTACTCTTCATAGTTGTTTGACATGGATCTACAGTGTATTTGATTGGTAGCCATGTTTCTATTTTATCCCGAGCATGGGTATGCCCGCCTCGGTGAGACATTTGATATTTTTTGCAGACGGCACCTCCTGATTCCTGATTCTTGGGTTCACTCATTCAGCATATCAATACAGATTGGTAAAGAATTGGTAATGTATTTCGGCCATTAGATGCTCTTCTGACCTCACACATTAGGGGGCATCTGTTATAACCCTAAATTGCACCACACATGCTTACCTTGCATCACGCCAACTCATATCCCTTCCTTGCCAAATCCATGCTGAATAAACTCTTCAAATTCTCTTAAATCAAGTGACACGCGCCCTAACCCACTACTGCACGCGTTGGAACACTGGGAGGCCTACTACAACACGCGTTGGAACGCTGGCAGGCCTACTACAGCCCGCGTTTACCTAACAAAGCACAAAAACAGGAAATTTGTCGACGGGACAAAAAGCTATGGGTCAGTTAACTGAAACTCCCAGCCATGCATGGTCGAGAGTTCGTCCAAAACCCTAGCTCCTTCTAGCCTATAAAAGAAGGGGTAGGGGTACTATTTGGAGGAGGAAAAAGATAGCGAAGAAACTCTACCGAATTGCCGAATCCATTTGTCCCAACCCTTTAGCCTTTCCTCAAGCTTAAGGAGAATTAAAGCAAAGCAGTTGGAGGACAAAGAAGAGGAGGAGCCCAGGATCAGGATCGAGGAACGGTGGCCGGTCTCAACATTGATTGTAAGTTGATTCATCTTGAAAATAATAAAGAATACTTTTCCCATCCCAATGCATGAGTTATATATGTTTTATTCGATTTATGCTTAATCTCTCACCCTCAAGTAGAAAAATAGCATGCATGCGTAGTGTTTTGTCTTGATTGCAGGATTGTCTTTGGAAGGAGCAGCGCAAGCAAGCGGACAAAGCGCTACGAAGGATCTACACCAAACGTCAGTAAAAAGGTTAGTAGGTTCTTTCCATGTTTGTATGTGAAAAAGGGTTTTAGGTTTTGGGGTGGTAGGTTAAAAGTGATTTCTTAAAGGTCATGATCTGCATGCAAGTCTAACCCTAGCTTGCTAGTCCGTAGGGTATTATTTCCCAACAACACAAATGGTCAGGGCGTTGTAGGATACGATATTATTACAGACACTTTTAAGAATTGTGTGATTGACCATTATGCATGTGTTATTATTGCAAACCCTTTACATGAGAAGCTTCCCCTTTTGGTTTTGGTTGTTTATCCAACATGCAATAGATTCAATGCAAATTTTGTTCATCAACAATGGGAAAAAATAGAAGACATGTGGAAGAAACATATTGAAATTTTTTTGGGACCTATTATTGGTCATTCCTCGGATGGAGATAGTAGAAGAAGAAAACTTATGTTGAATGACTATTCTTCAACTACGTGAATTAGATATCAAATTCCTTGGGAAGGATGGAGGATAACTGGATTGTATGATGGTTTCAAAGTAACAGGATTTCATGACCATGATTACATCCTCAATGGAAAAAAGTTAGTGAATCCTTTGATTAGCAGTAGACGAGATTTCATTATTGGAACAAAGAATGTTAATTTTAACCATGTTAAAATGGTTTATAACACTTTTAAAGTGGATGATCACAGGCTTAAAATTGAAAATATAGAGAGGATTGATCGACAAAATTGGATTTTAGCACAACGCATTGCTTCAAGGCATGTTCATATGTGTTTGAAAGAGATGAGAAGTATATGTGGTCTGAAAGAGAGGACATTAGGTACATAGACCTATCTAACAATAGTTATTGACTATATTGATATTTTTTTGTCTGTAATTTGACTCTTTGGGAAAGAGTACGAAATGCTTCAAGAGTTCATCATTTTTTTTATGTTATGGTTATGTTGGGTACGAAAAACAATCTCATGATAATGACAATACAAATTTAATCAACAAATACTTAGGCATATCAAGATGTGCAAATTTCTTGCCACTTTGCAGTTTTGTTGATTAGATTGTTTAGGGATCAATACTCTAATTTATGTGTATTACACCTGATTGGGTTAGATGTATGTGAGAACTTCTTTAGAAAATTTGGTGGGATGGTTGGAGTAGAGAGGATCTATGAATTCATTGACTTACTTCATGCCATTGGAACCCTTAATAGAGTTGTTGAAGAAGAATCAAACCCCCAAGGGCTTCATTTTAAAAAATCTCATAAGAAACAAATGAACATCTGGAATACATTGCACCAACAAGTGAGCAGGGACATTGATGTTTTGTCACAATATGATTCAATCTCTATAGATGACAAAGTTATAGAATCTCTAATGATAGGATTGGAGGATGCGCATGGCATTTTATCAAATCTTGGCATGAAACCAAAGGGAGAAACATAATTTTCTTGGTGATTTAAACCATGGATAGAGGATCATAATTTTCTAACATTGCAATTTGTGAATGAAGTAGTTGATGATTCTCCACCATGTCATTCCAAATCTATATTCCAACCTTTTCCCTCAATGGTACTTGATGCTAGTGAATTGCAAACAATGGAAAGTGAGTGGAGGCATGAGTTGGATGAAATTTTAGATTCCATTCATGAGAATGTAAACATAACTATCAAACCAGTGGTGGAGCTTGATGGTAAGGATATGTATAAATTGTGTTTGGTTAGTCAGTTAAATGGAAATACGAAATTATCCAAAGATAGGTTGACTAAAGTGAGAAATGGGGTCTACTTTAGGCGAGATGAGAGGGATCCAAAAAAGGGTGTTTCAGTTGGTTTTGGAATTGGATCGGATTGTGCAGTATTGTTTGAGAGTGAGTCTATACCTGTCATTGAATGTGCTACAAGAAAAGGTGTTTCCCGAAGCACAAAAAATGGTGTTTCTTCTGGGATTTGGTACATTCGAAGAGTTCAAAGAATAAGAAACAAGGATGGTAATATGGTATTTGATTACCATAATGACATTGATCTTTTGGATAGTCCAGAAGGAGTTGAGCTTCAACTTTGTTGGTACATTCGAATAAAGGGGAAATACATGTACACGTATAATTTGACATATCATAATTTCATACAACTTGAAGTTGTTATAGAAATGGCCAACTTATCATACAATAATAGGAATGACACATACAAATTATAAGAAAGTGATTACAAAATTTTTGAAGAATTTGTCAAAATCTAAATAGGGTAAAGTTTTCACATTGTTTTCAAAACATTCTACTTCCTTTTTTTCTTTTTTATTACTATATTATAGATTGTTTATAAAGTATTCTTGTTGATTTGTTTGTAGTAGTTTGATACTCACGAATACTTTTTGGCCTCGTGATCAGTGAATGGGTTGTATGGTGAATAGTTGGGATAACTCAACATGCAATTATTGGGCTTCATATATTTCTTATTACTTTCTTGCAAAGTGGGTTTTTGAGGGTTCTTGAAATTTATGCAATAGCTTTAAAATGGGAATTTGTACCCTTCGAATATAAAACAATAAGGACTTTAATTTTTTCTGGATATTATAGTCATGCTTTGTGAGCATCATCTTTGTTGAAACTTTTAAAAGGATGAAACAAGTTTTTGCATCACATTTTGGTGGCCATGCCCATATTGGAGTTTTTAGACCTTGAGATTTTCTAGTTAAACATTTAGATTGAATATTACTTGATGTTTGTTTCTTAAAACGTGTTTTCTACATGTTTTATATGTAGTTTTCTTCATAAAATAACATATTCTATTTTACTTTTTCTTTTTCTTACACGAAAAATCAAAATTTATATTGAATACTCCCTACATACAAATTTACTGTTATTTTTATATTCATGCTATGTATGAAATTTTTCTCAATATCATATTCCACATTATTTTGAACAATTTATATGTCAATGTCACCCCATTTTTCCTTGGGTGGGTTCAAGAATTGATGTTTAACAACATATATTCTTGATTTATGAATACCATAAAATACAACCCAAGTGGATAAGTCACCATTTAAATGATCTTCATTGTCCATGAAAGTTTCATATAATAGATAAAAGCCTTCTCTATTTCCAGTTATTAATATTCACATGGATTTTATTGGTGTTTAGGTGAAATATTTGGGATATCGATTGACATATTTACTTTTTAAGAGGAGTTGAGTTTGTAGAATATCTATCGGATCTATTATTATATAGATTTTTGTGTGTCATTCCCTTGGATGTTTTTTATCGTGTAATTGTTTTGAATGGTATTAGGTTTTTATTTGTTCGTGTTCTCACCACTTTTAACACATTATATACTATTATTTTATTAAAAACCATCCTACTTCAAACATGAGACTCTTCTTAGTGTTGTTGTGGGAGTCAATATTTTTGAGAAATACAACACTATTTCATTTTGAAAAATTGTAATATTCTAAATTTTATTCTTGGAATTATTTGTAATTAACTTGTTTAAATATTTTGCATGGATGCTTTATAATTTTTCTACATTAACACCATATCATGGTGCTGTGAATATTGTATATCTTTTTGGTTTTGCAGTTAATAAAGAAGAAGACTAAAATCAGCAGAGCTTGAGTGCCTGTAGGAGTTGTGATACCACAAGAGGGGAAAGGTGAGGGGGTCTAAGTGGGGGTTTTATGACTAAAAATTTTACCTATGCTACTTTGAACCATCATCCATGTTCAAGACTAAAATGTTGTAATTTAAATTTCCGAAATAGGGATTCATGTAGAATATTGTATTATAACCTTGTTTTGGATCTGGGTGTTGTTTTGGATATGGGTGTTGGTGTATGAGACCTAGGCATTGTTATGTTATTATACCATTGTTTTAAACTAAGCCGAATGTTTCATTCAGTGAGTATGGTTTTAGAATGTGTGGTATTCAACTACATTATCATTGTTTTCTAATTGTGAGTCTCAATATTTTGTATGCTCAGATACAACTTGCATCATGGGATTTTATTATATATTATGAAAGTTGAAACATAATTTGTATTCTCAAATTTGATTGAACCTTCTATAAATATAATAATTGTTTTCATGGAGAGTCGTCGTCCTTGTTTTGTTAAGGACCAATTAAACCTAGAGATGGTCTCGATTACCTCTCTTAGTATTATAGTCGTGTATCTGCCATTCTGGGTGATGTTTATTTTGGAGATTTTGTATTGAACTTGGAGATCTGATACAGGCTCTTTTTGTGGAGACAAAGTTGTAAAATAATTATATTTTCTAATATAATTGAGATAATTTTTCTATTAGAAAAGGACCAATTAAACCTTTGAGAGGCTTGGATTTTTATTGAATGGAATGTATATAGTCTTCTTAGTTACTGAAGTGATAAATATGTGCAAGAACTATAGTTATGATTTTGGGTTTTCGATAAATCTGGTTCATGATATTTTTAATATGGGTGCTATGCATCTATTCCATTCCATTCCACTTAACTTGCATATGGAAAGAAATCTAGCATTGGCTTGCCAAATTCTTGTATGGAAAATTGAGGGACAATCTAGCATCTATTTGAGTAGACCATTTTTCCGAGGTCTTAAAACCCAAAGGTTCATTTTATTATAAATAGATAGAGAAGAACTATTTATGGTTATTGATCAAGACTCAAAACCAAAGCCTTAAGGCTCAATTCCATTGGATCATCTTCCTTGGGAAGATCTATGACTCTTTTATTTAGATCCTTTATTTGTCTTGATTTTCTTCCTAAAATCCAGCTAGGATAGTTATCTCTACAATCAGTGGTGTCTCTTATTTCCCTTGCTCAATAAATATTTCCATAGTTGTTATCATGTATCCACTAAAAGTCTCCAATATCATAAGTGAAAAGTAGTTCCTCTTGTCCTGTGACTCTGCCTCCAACTTACTTCCTAGAAAAGAAATTTATGAAAAGTGTTTTGAAGGTGTTATGGCTGTGAGAATTTGGATAGTAATTTGTGAATCCAATAATGGATTAAAGAATATTTGTTCCTTCTCTTTATTTGTTGTCTCCTTGATAGATGGTTGTTGACATGGTGAGTGATCTATAGAATTTAGAACGCATCCTAGTTTGAAAATCCTAATTGGTCCAAAGCATAAATGCCCACATTTTCACATTGGCAAATCTTGTTGTTGTGGAACTAAACATCATGGATGGTTAAATTGAAGTGAGGGCATTGATCTCTTACCAATATTCATAATTTCTTGGTTTAATTGAGGAGAACATGATTTGTAGTAGTTACTTTTGATTTGTTCACTTATTTATGTACTTGGACATGAAGTTGACAACATGAAAGTTGTACTTTTAAATTGGACCAAATTCATGTCTTTCAGATCCTACTGGAACATATGGACACAACCATTGCCTTCAATGTCATTTTTTCGATGTGGAAAATGATCGGCATGTTGTTTCAAGAATATGATTACATTCATACTCTAGTAGTACTCACTATTATGAGCACAATTATGACCATGCAATTGTCTTTGGGAAAATCTTGGAACTAGATGGGAAAAGAACCCAAATTTTTTAACAATTAAGATCTCGAGGTCAAAGCCATTCAACTGCTATAGTGGATTTAGATTTAAATATTATGTAGCATACAATCTATGGAAATTCAATTTATAGTTCATTAGCAATTTGCATTCACCATTGATAATGTGATTTTGGCTTGTATTGGTCATTTAAAGGATAATTCTTGTTGGGCAGCGGAAGTCCACAGACAACACTACAGTAGAAACAATCATTCATGGAAAACACAGTCACACAAGAGAGCATAGATATTACGTGGAAAAACCCTCCAGGAGATTACAAACCAGCCATAGGCTACCGGGCAGCCCGAGAGAGGGCTTGAAGCCCCTGCTCTACAAATTTCTATGAGGCATTCATATTAATACAACTTCTCCTTCAGTTACACAAAACTGAATGCTTTAATGTTGCCTCCTATTATTGAATTTAGTTTCAACAATATCTAGTTATAGAAACCACCGTGAACCAACTTAACCTAGATTTGGTTAATTAGTGGTCACTTCCCAACAATCTCCACCTTGACAACAATTTACCTTATATCATGCCATTGTCCATTCATCACCTTCTTGCAAGCTAAAGATAGGTGATACCAGTGCTTTCAAAACCAAAGCACCCATTTCACTGCTCCACCTGGATTTGTCATGTGATCACTGACAACACCTTGTATGTGAAATATATGATCTTCTCATCTCATCACAAACATATACTTTCTTCTAGCATACAATACACAAGACATACCCTCCTTATTCGTTATAACCAGGACACTGTCTTGAAGAAAGATTACAATGAAATTTAAAGAGACATTTACCAATCTCACAAGGCTCATACTGAATCTCATCAGTATCCTTCTTATCATTTTCCTCGCTTCTATGTATCCCATGCTCAATATTGTTTTGCAACTCGCAGATCCTTCATTTCAAACGTCCTATCCAACTGAGCCAACCCGTTAAACTTCACCATGCTTGTGCTTGCTACAAGCATATCGTCAACAATTTAATCACCAAAATAGTGGATACCATGGTTATTCCCACTTCTTGTAAATCTCGGCACACCATGAAGGAATCAACATCTTGTACCAATTTCCTAGATACCATTAGGCCATACAATGAATTACTTGAGCTTTGAAAACAACTCTTCTATTGCGATCCTGAGCACCTTCAGTGCTCCACCTCGAACACTATCTTTGAGACCTTCGCCATAAACAGACGAAGCCAGTTAAGTGAGCTTGACACTAGCTCACATCCAGGAAACTTTCAATGGAGTCCCATAGCTCCACCTCAACATGAACATTTCCTTGACCAAATCTGGCCAAGCCAGCCAATTACTACCTCTAGGCCACTTAATAACAGAGTTACAACTAGCCTTTAAGTAGGATTCATTACATGTTATTATATGGACATAAAACCATGGGAAACTAACATGAACCCGAAAAACCCACCCCCTATCACCTAAGTCTACATGCCTAAACAAGGTCTTACATTAGTATGCCCAATTACATGCTATAAATTTACAACTCTATTAAAAATAAATGTTCACTTGATTTACATATGTTGCGCTTGATGCATATTCTTGTGATGCATCTCCTTCGAGTCTGCACATATATAATGGTTAGCTTGCACATATATAATGGTTAGCTTACAACCTCTTCCAGCAATGGGCACAACGGGATGGTGGATCCTTTGTGCAAATTCTCTATGCCGCCTCATGCCTTCTTCCACGGCAACAACGGAATTTACAAGATCATATGAACTTATCTCCTCCGTGGATCTTTTCCCATACGCTGCCATCGATCATCCTTTGCTCGTGGGGTGTCAGGCCAATTCCAACTCTGTCAGACCCAAAGTCTGGTTCACGGCGTGACAAACGGTGCAGTCTTTCCTAGCACATGATTGGTAACGCCATCAAGACGTAAAATGGTTTCTTCCACGTAAAATGGTTTCTTCCACCCATTCCTGAGGTGACCCTTTCATCAAAACATGACCTTGACTCCAATCCTAGAGTTTGATTCAAACATCAATTATGGTTGCTCGATGTCTTCCACCAGTTGCTTCTACCATAGGCTCCCTCCAAGATCTCCTTGCAGATCTCTAGTCTAATCGATCGCTCCACAGGCTCGGAGAATGCCAAAAAAAAAACAGATGCATCTATTAGCCATCGTCACAGATCCCAAATCTCTTAAGATCGATCTGGAACCCAAGCCACATGTTCCCAAGCCTTTTACGTGCGGTCTCCAGGAAATCTCCACTCATGAGATGGTCACCTTCTCCTTTCTCTGCAACCTCATACCTGATCATATCTGACGCCATGCCCACGTCTCATCTCTGCTCACGGCCTCTAACTTGAAGTCTTCCCAGACCTACAGCCAACATGACTCCTCTCTTCGGTCTCCACCAGATCCAGGTTCCAATCTTCGTGCTGTCTTCTCGGCTATAGAACCGACTGTTCCAATTTCAGACATCAATGGCTCCTTCGTGTATCGACTCTATGGGCCACCACTTAGCCTCCGCGCACATTTTCTTTCTCAATTTCGCTGGGGCTTCACCTTACGGCCTCCACTAGATTGAGCAACAAGTCAACCTTCAGGGCCCGATCCTTTCAATCCTGGGATTATGAAATCCGACGTGATTGCACCGGGTGTTTCTCTTTCCACAAAATAGGAATCGACTCTTCCTTTAAGCGAGATGTCGCTCTTCTCGATATACTCTTCTGTGACACCTTCTACCGCGGTTATTTCTTCCTCCCAAGAAACCTTACGCTGATCACAGGGGGCGAATAGGTGGAGATCAGCTTCCACCAGATAGATTATTCTCTCCTTTCTACTACACCACATAGTGGTCATTATTCTGTAGATCTCGGCAGCCTTCTCCCAGTGCATCGCCTTCCTTATGGCCGCAACTCTTTACACAGCCCCTTCAACTCAGGAATCTCTCTGTTGCACTAGTGTTTGCTTCTTACAGCAGCGTCCACCACTAGCATCGTCTACCACCAGCGATCAGCGATCAGAATGCGAGAAATCAACACACAGTCTCTCGTCCTTCTACCTCCGCCATTGCTCCTATCCTCACGAATCTGCATGGATGAGCACACTACTTGCGGATCTGTGCAACTTCTATTTTGATCTGCGTGGATGAGCACACTACTTGCGGATCTATGCGAATTCTATTCTGCATTCACAAACTTGCCTCTACCCATGCTGTGATACCCCGAATCTCCATCCTGGTTGCTCTGATACCACTTGTTGGACAGCGGAAGCCCACATACAACACTACAACAGAAACAATCATTCACAGAAAACACAATCACACAAGAGAACACAGAGATTATGTGATAAAACTCTCCTTCTTATGAGGGAAACATCCACGAGATAATGGCAGAATAACTCTATTATCAAGAAAACCAGGAAATTACAAACCAGCCATAGGCTACCGGGCAACCCGAGAGAGGGCTTGAAGCCCTTGCTCTACAAATGCCTATGAGGCATTCATATTAATACAGCTTCTCCTTCAGTTACACAAAACTGAATGCTTTAATGCTGCCTCCTAATATTGAATTTAGTTTCAACAATATCTAGTTATAAAAACCATCGTGAACCAACTTAACCTAGATTTGGTTAATTAGTTGTCACTTCCCAACACTTTTAACACTTCTTTGCTAGTTTTGGATCTTGATGTCATTTGGTGGATTGCCACTAATATGAAAATGACTTGTAAGATCATCTTTTGAATAAACATATTGATATAATGAGTAGGGTTGGTTATTCTAAGGATCAACGCAAAATATTATCCTATATCTTGACTTCCTTTGAGATGCTTATGGGACAGATTCGAGAACATCACAAGAATGGTTAGGGCACAAGTTTCCCAGTCATTTCGCACTTATTTGTGAATTGGCCCTTTCCTTGGAAAATTGCCCATATAGAACTGAATATCTGAAGTGGCCTATCTAGCTTAGTTTTCTAGAATTGTTTTGGCCTAGAATTATACCTTCGTTGATGGGAGATGCATAACGAAGACGGTTTTATGCTGTCTTACAAATAGCATTTTTCTTTTACCTTGTCTTCCTAATTATTTTTCTTACTTTTAGTTTCTTTCCTTGGTTATCATTTATGATGTGATATGAAAATATTATCACTTCATTGTTTCAAAATGTTCAAACTTCCGTTGGTTTTCTTGCTATTATAAATTTGGTTGGAATTGTGATTGACCTGGAGTTGGGCTTGTTATGGTGGCATTCGAGGCACCTTATTGTTAAGGAAAAACACAAAATCCGAGCATTTTCTATAGTGAAAATTTATATGTACATTAAATAAACTTGTCAAGTGAAATCTACATAGCTCAAAAGAGGTTGGCCAAAGATTCATTATAGAATAGAGAGTATAGAAACAAAACATAAAAAGGACTGGACGTGAAAAATAAACAATGAAGTGAGAGTAGAGTATATGACAATGGACAACAACAGTTATTAGAACATAGAAAAGTGGATAAAGAAAACATGCATACACATGATGAACATATAAAAGGGTATATCACATATGGTATCATTCCATTTCACCAAAGACATACTGCACCTTTTCACCATAATTGAAATTAAATATACTCTCCTTCTGCTGTTTAGACCTCACACTCTACACTGTAACCATTGATGGGTATTATAAATTCATCATTTGTAGTCGTTATAAAATAGTCGAAGTACTCTGAAAATATGAACTGTACAGATTTATTGCTACTGTAAATCTGAATTGTACAGACTGATTTCTACTAAAAATATGAACTGTACAGAGTTATTGTTTATTTTATATATATATATATATAGTATCGGGTTCTGGTGGGTCAATTTTGACAGTTAAAGAAAGGAAGATTAATGTTGCTCATTCTGAGAGGCATCCAAATCTCTCATCAGGATATATCAGCAGTACATTTGTAGTTTTAATTATGATATTATTACATACATATGAATTTTGTAACAATGTTTTTATTTAGTTTTCAATAATATTTTTATATTCTTAAATATAAATATGTCCAAAAATATATAGGGAAAATATCTAAAGTGAAAAAAAAGTAAAATGATGAATTTCATTGGAAATCTAACAATGATTCAGAAACAAAGACTAAAACACTTTAAAATAGTAAACATAATTTATTGCAGCACATAATCTAAAACATAGTATGTAGCCAGCATTTTGCATAAGTTCTAAGGATTCAGGGTTTAAGCATTCACCTAAATTCAAACCCCATGCCTATAAAAGGTAGCATTGTGAAGTTTTGTGTGTATTTATCCACATAGAGAGTGTACGCTTGACCATGGGATGCAACTTTCGGATAAGACAATACAGATCCATTTCTACCAAAAACATTTTGACATCACATTTGACAGCTCCAATATTTTACATGTTTGAATATATGATTTTTGGATATATGTGATTAGATTGAGATAGATTTGATTAATCTCAAAGTTGAAAATAGTAATTAGAAAAGGTTTGACATGGTTATGGTGTAACAAATAAATTTCAATAGATATGGTTATATAATCAAAAGATTTCAGTTCTTTTTTTTTTTAGAAAATGTATGGGTTTCATGATGTTTGTGCTCTTAGTGTGCCTAAAGAGAATTAGGTATTTACTGATATAAAAGCTATATAAAGAGAACATAGTTACCAATGTTAGATAATTACTTTTGAGTTGTTGTTAAGATATTTTTTTGAAGTAAATTAGTTATCATTGGAAGCATTTATTTAGTAGTTGGAGTTCAAGTTGGGTCTACATAAATCCATTTTTATTAAAACAACTATTGCATTTTTAGAATGCACAATAATGATTCTACAACTATTTCATTTTTAGAATGCACAATAATGTTACTATAGAATATTGTTAATTATGAAGAGATTATGATTAAAAAGTAACTTTAAACTCTAGTCTTAAGGTTTAAGAGTGTGCAATTTAGATTACAATTTCCTTTGGCCTAAACTTAAAAGGGGAAACTTTGTATATTGTGTTTCAACTTTTATTTGCAAGAAAAATGTTTTAGTATTCTCTCTTGGTTTTTATTATAGTTAAAAAGGCATTGTAAAAACATCATGTCACTATTGCATTTTGTGTAGTAATAGCAATTTAATTGCATGTAGTTTAGAATTTGGAAGCATTTATAATGTGAGTTAATTTTGCAACATTGTTTTAGAAGAAAACATGTTGGAGGTTAAAATAAATTTAGTATGTTGCAAAGTTCGTAGATTTGATGGTGAAAGATGAGAAAATAGGAATAGGTTATTAGGTAGATCACTTGCTTGAAGATTACCACAAAGACAAGTTTGATAGATAGACAATTCTTGTTTATTAAGATGTCCATGAGATCAAAGATCAAAAGGACAGAGTTGCATATCAAGGTGTCCCATCTTCTAAGTGTACAAATAGATATCCGTATACATAAACCTCCCTTCATCAATTATAGAAATTTTATACTTCCACATTAAACCTAGCAAAAGAGAAGAAGAAAGATTTAAGCTATAAAAAAAATGACAAAGCAAACACACAGTACACATTTATTTTACCCTGAAAACCCAAACGGGAAAACCAACATTCCTAGAGCATATTTCTCTCCTGTTGTCTTATTCATTCAGAATAAAAGGTTACATGCCTAACCTTGGTCCACATCTAAGACACAATCGACATCATACCTCATTGTTTTACACAAGAACAACCCTATAGCCAATTCAGCTTACATCTACATGACCAACAACCTCTAAAGCGATTGATCTAAAGATCGATTATCTTTTACAATATTACAACATCCATTAATTATAGGATTTACATTAGGAAAAACCCTAAATAAAGGCGCCCAAAAAAGGTTACAGACCCATGCATATCATTGGCTAAAAATCCCGTAGATCTTGTGATTTTGTTACAACGGAATACCAAGTTATATTACTAGTCGGCTTCAAGTAGACCTTCATTTGGTCTTCAGTCGGTTTCCACACAACTTCATGTCGACCTCTTGTTAGTTGAACTCTTCGACTTTTTGTCAATTAATTCAACTTTGAATTTTCCCGGTCAATCCACCTCGACCTTCGAATTTCACTGTCAGTCGATCCATCTCAACTATACTTTTATGGAAAAGAATATAACAACCCAACATTCTCCCACTTGTTGTCTTCTTTTCTATAACTAGGAGTTTCCTTAACTTTTGTTCTAAACTTTT
Organism: Picea engelmannii; assembly: GCA_009831015.1. NCBI lineage: Eukaryota > Viridiplantae > Streptophyta > Pinopsida > Pinales > Pinaceae > Picea > Picea engelmannii. Next base: position 600,030 of record ML790525.1, on the reverse strand, counting down.
ATTCACAGACCTGGGGCAGGAATACCCATTGCCTATCTACACCAAGAGAACCTCACAACACTCACAAACTTGGTCAAAGAGTCTTCTATGTTTTCCAACATGTCTACTTTCTCCATCAACACCATGTTTCTTTCCACCATGTCTCTGATGAAATGGTATTGTACATTAATATGATTAGTCTTGGAATGATAAGATGGTTTCTTTGCCATAAATATTTTTCTTTGGTTATCGCAACTTATCTTCATATATCTCTGCTCAAACCTTATTCCTGAATACAGTCGCTGCATCCATACTGCTTCTTTTCTTCCATGAGTGGCTGCCATGTATTCATCTTCTATTGTTGACAGGGATACCACTGCATGTTTCTTACTCATGTAGTCAATTGCTTCACCAAAAATCTTGAACACATATCCATTGGTCAACCTTCGTTGATCCATATCTCTAGCCCAGTCCGTGTCGACAAATCCATGTACATCTAATTCACTGTCACCTCCATATTTTCCTTGGTATCATATAACATAGTCTTTTGTGCCACACAAATACCTAAATACTCTCTTGATAGTTTTCCAATGCTCCTTTCCAGGTGTCGACATGTATCTACTCAACACTCCCACTGCATGGGAAATTTATGATCAAGTACAGACCATCGCATACATTAGACTATCAACATCGCTTGCATAGGGGACACGTGTCATATCCTATATTTCTTCGCGTGTCTTCAGAAACTGTTCAATAGTTATCCTTGCTCCCATGGGAATTGACACCTTTATAGGTTTGCAATCCTACATGTTGAAACATTTCAAAATTGTTTCAATACACTTCTTCTAGTTGAACCATAGCTTCCTATTTGCTCAATCTCTCTTGATCTCCATTCCTATAATGAATTTTGTTGCATTGAAATCCCTCATGTCAAACTTGGAGGATAGATGCTTCTTCACCTCCTTTATTGCGTCCATATTTTTTCCAACCCACAACATGTCGCCGACATACAATGCTACATATATGAAACACTCACCTTGTTCCTTGGAATACATGCAGTGACCATCTTTACTTCTCACAAATCCCAAACTAAGTAAGTATGTGTCGAGATTTTGATATCACATCCTTGGTGATTGATTTATACCATAAAGGGATCATCTTCTCAACTTACACACTAGCTCTTTCTTTCCCTTTATTAAAAATACTTCAAGATGTTTCATGTAGATTTCTTCTTCCAAGTCCCCATGTAGGAACACTATCTTCACATCCATATGTTATATTTCCATATCAAATGCAACAACTAGAGACATTAGTACTCTAACGGAAGTTAATTTTTCAATAGGGGAAAAAATCTCACCGAAGTCGACTCCTTCGACTTCAAAATATCCCTTTGCTACCATTCGATATTTGAATTTCTCGACTTGACCTGTTGCATTCATATTCTTCTTGAATACGCACTTACTACCGACGATATTTCTTCCACTATGTAATTGGACTAAATCCCATGTCTCATTATTATGCAAGGATTCTATGTCTTCAACCATAGCGTCCTTCCATAGTATACCCTCTACGTCGACTAACTCCCTGGCTAACTTGGTCTCCTCGTCAGTGGAAGTTAACACAAATTTGGAATAGAAGTCAAGAATACTATACCTTTTGACTGGCTTTATTACTCGTTCACACCTCCTTATAGTCGGGGTTGGTTGTTCCACCTCTTCATTTGATTCAATTGACTCATTTGAATCATCTTCTTCTTCAATCCTCAATTAAAACCTCACCTTCTCTGGATTATTATATGTTTGAACCATCACTTCAGACTTGGACTTCCTTTCTACTTCTATGAAGACCACATCTTGATTGTACACTATTTTCCTTGATGCAAGATCCTATAGATTATATCATGTCATTCCTTCTTTGTATCCAATGAAAATACACTTGACTTCCTTCTTGTCCATCTTGCTCCTCTTTTCCTTGGGAACATGCACAAATGCATCACAACCAAATACTTTGAGATGTGAAACCAAAGGCTTCTTACCAGACCATACCTCATGTGGAGTTGTGTCAACTAGCACCTAAGAAGGAGACATATTTACCAGATAGTTTTCAATGTCAACTGCCTTTGCCCTGACTTCTTATGTGAACCCAACACCACTGAGCATGCTCCTTTCCTTTTCCATCAATGTTTTGTTCATTCTCTCGACAACTCCATTTTGTTGTGGGGTATATGGTGTGGTATTTTGGCATGCTATGCCACACTGCTTATAGTATTTGTCAAGATATTTTCCAAAGAATTCACCATTGTTGTTAGTTATCAACACCTTTATTTTCTTATATGCTTGATTTTCTACAAGAGACTTAAACTCTTTGAATTTCTAAAAAACCTCTAATTTCTTCCTTGGGAAATATATCCATGTCTTCCTGAAAAATTCATCTATGAAGGAGACATAATACAAGGATCCACCAAGTGAAGGCACTGAAACAAGACCAAACACATCACTTTGAATCAATTATAGAATCTCATTTTCCCTTGTCGAATCTCATCCGACTTTGTTTTCCATATAAACATTTTTCACAAAAGTTGACTTCTAAATTACATTCAAGAAAATCTTCAACCATACCTTTTTTATGCATAGTTCGAAGTCCATCTTCTCCAATGTGTCCCATCCTTTCATTCCATAGCATGGTCATGTCGAATTGATGAAGACTTGTTAAGTCAGTTTCAATCGACTCAACCCGAGTTGAGTCGAATTTGTTTCAACTTCGAGAACAACAATTGTGTTGCATCCAATAGAGTCGACATTCCCTAACAACTTGTATAGGGTTGTTGGGTATGTGTTATATTATTTGCACGAGTAGTAGTGTCTAAGTGTATGCGCTGCACGCGTAGGGGGGTTAGAGGGGGGGTCTCTAGGCCCCCCCTCGGGGAGTGCAAGGTTGGAGCCCCCCACGCGGGGGTCCGGGGGAAACACCCCTCGGAAGAAAAAAAATTGCCTCGAGAAACGTGACACCTACCTCAGGAAACATGTCATGTATTTAGGTGGTTTTTTCGGCACATGGTTTTTGTCAATGGTTTTCTATTTCCGGTTAAGGAATTAGGGTTTTGGACTAATCCAGGTCATTGGGTTAGGTTTTTGGATGCCACTAGCTCCTATATGTATATTGTATTGTAAACAATGTAACACAATGAATGAATATAATATATGCTGGTTTTCCCGGTTTGGGTTTCCAGGGGGAAAATCTTTGTGTAATGTTTGTATTTGCCATTGTATCTTTTATGTTCTTTTATGAATATTTATTTACAGTAGACATTGTACAAGGTTAGAATTTACAAGGGTTCCAATCCAAACTCCTTTCATTAAGACCATCTCACCTCTGACCATTTTTCACATATCCTTCTAAAATAGAGTGTGCACTCATGCATCATTCATCTTACTGACAGATATCAGGTTTCTAGTCAAACCTGGAATATGTAGCACACCTGGAAGGGTTCTACTCCTCCCATCCTATAGTATCATTCATACTCTTCCCTGTCTGACAATTTTGGTTGTCGATTCATCCCCCAAGAACACATATCCTCCTATTCGCAAAACCATTCTCTATTTGGTATCATGTGATAGGATGTTTCTGAATCGATCAAGAAAACATCTTGATCCGACTGTGTATTGGTTGACACCAGGTACACATCGCATCCCTTATTTGGAGTAGTCTTTCTCTCAGTCGATTGCTTCTTATCTGATCTTGTACTGACTTTCATTTCCTTCGACTTGCAGTCCCTTTTATAATTCCCATATTTACCACATTTCCAGTATCTTCTCATCGAATGAACAAGGGATTTACATCTACCCTCCGACTTAGAATTTCTACCAGATAATTTTCCTTTATCTCTGTCAACCGATTAACCTCTCACCACTAATGCATCTTTGGTCGATCCTTCCATGTTCTTCCTTCTCATTTATTCTGACAGTAGATATGAAACCACATATTCTAGCGCTAATGTGGTTGAATTACTCCCTCTAGCCACGACTAAGCTATCCCAAGACTTTGGCAAAGAACATAATACGATAATAAATTTCTCCTCCTCAATGATTTTAATATCCATGGAAGATAATTGGATTATTATGGTATTAAACTCATTTAAATGCTCAGTTACTGAAATTTCCTCACTCATCCTCAGAAGATACAATTTCTTTCTAAGGAATAGCTTATTTACCTAAGATTTCAACTGGTATAGGCTCTCCAACTTGTCCCATAGTTTCTTGGTCGAATCTTCACCTAAGACATTCAACAACACCAATTATGCAAGACAAAGTCGAATCATAATATTTTCCCTTCTCTCTATTTTCTCCCATTCTTCCCTCGACATACCTGCTAGAATGGTATCTAGACAAGATGTTTCCCATTGTTCTCGATATAAAAGGAAATCTTCAATTTTAAGCTTTCAGAGCTCAAAATTATGGCCATTGAATTTTTAGATTTCTATTCTTGAGCTACTTGCCATTTTTTAAGCACAACTTTAAATATTTATGACTTACAACTCTTACTAGACCTAGGGTTTAGCTCAGATCCAAGGTTTTTAAACCAATATCTGATGCCACGTGTTAGGTAATGTATACTTCCATGCTAAACCTAGCATAAGAGGAAGAAATATTTAAGCTATAAAAGAAATGACAAAGAAAACACATAGTACACAAATATATTACCCTGGAAACCCAAATGGGAAAACCAACATTCCTTGAGCATATTCTTCTCTTGTTGTCTTGTTCATCCAAAATAAAATGTTACATTCCTAACCTTGGTCCATACCTAAGACACAATCGGCATCATACCTCATTGCTTTACACAAGAACAAACCTATCTAGCCAATTTGACTTACATCTACATGTCCAACAACTTCTAAAATGATTGATCTAAATATTGATTAGCTTTTATTGTATTACAACACACATTATTTATAGTATTTATAGTAGGAAAAACCATAAATAAAGGTTCCCAAAAATGGTTACAGATCCATGCAGATCATTGGCTACAAATCCCGCAAATCTTGAGATTTTGTTACAATCGACTACCAAGTCGGGTTAGCAGTTGACTGTCAGTCGACCTTCATTCGGTCTTCATTCAGTTTCCACACGACCCCCTTTCGACCTCTTTTCAATTTACCTCTTCGAATTTCCGTTGATTACTTTGACTTCGACTTTTCCTGGTCGATCCATCTCGACCTTCAACTTTCACTACCAGTTGATCCACCTTGACTAGACTTTCACTACAAAAAATATAACAACCAAGCAATCAAGGAATGCATGACCATGTATTTTATTAAAGAGAGGGGTGAAAGTAACATAACACCAAGCCCTTGAAAACAATTATATTTTACTACAATGGCATATAACTAGGTTGGTATGTTATTCCACATTTGCTTAGTTTTTTTTTTTTTTTTTAGTGGGCTTACAAGAGTTCTGTTAGGTCTTTAGTTAGGAGTAGAAATAAAAAGGGGTATTAAAAAAATTCATGAAAAAAATCAATACTTAGGATATCTGGTAAAAATAGGGGTTTTAATAATTAGAACGATATATTGGGAGGGGGTTCAAAAAAGGGATTTGGGGGGGTATTTCCTAATATCTAGTGAAATTAGGGGTATTCTTTAATATCCCATGAACGAAAGTGCTATGTCACATGTTGACTGAGTGAATCCCCCAAGTTGTCATTTCTAATAAGTACTTTCTAATAACTAAATCCACATAGTCTCACTTTCATTTCCCAAACCAATGTCTACACAACACCTTTCCATTCACATATTAATGATTCATAAGTAATTTTGAGAGATTTCATCTTCTGATTCACTTGAAAACTGTGTTGTGTCACATTTAATAGCCATCATGGTCCAAATAAGTTGACTAAGAAATCACATTACTGTTATCATAAGTAGCTTGGAAGGAAGCATGCAAAATAGTAGCATTGGAATTTCTTCAAAACTACTGCACTTGTTCCAAAATATTGGGAAATGTTAAAACTACTGCACTAGTTCCAAAATATTGGGAAATGTTGCACAAGAAAAGGATGTGTGGGACTTGTTCCATGCCCCCTATATATTTCCCTCCAAAAGTGGGGATGTATGGAAGATAGCCCTCAATGGTTTCATATTGATGCCCCATATATAAATTAGTGCTCATGTGGCATTAGTTCTCCAAGTAAAATATTCACACCATTTCAACCTTCAAATCATTACAATAAGAATCTATGTATTGCATTTTATGATACTATCTGATATATTTTTGTAATTGGGTATAACAACAACAACAATTGTGACAACAATTAAAACTCCAATTATGATTCAAAAATTGAAATTTTTCATACCATCTCGAAGAATTTTTTCATAGCATCCTAAACATAAAATAACATATAGGAAAGAGGAAACCTAGGATCCTATTATAATAGGGAAAAAAAATATCAAAGTGCCTAGTTTTGTTCTCCAATGATGATACATTCAAGTAAGCATAAATATGGAAAAACTAATTGTTGTAAAATGGAAACAAAATGAATCTCTAAAATGTAAATAACTCCCATTCAATATAAGACATGTTAATTGAATATTGGAATCATGCAATATCATACCAAAAAATGAGAAATAAATCTGTCTCACTCTCGTAGCAACTGAAAGGTAGTATTAGCAAGGTCTCCAACACAAGAAATAATCAGAAATGACTCCATCTAGTACCTTTGGTATTGAAAATTTATTTCGATTGTTTGACATACTACCTTCCATACCCATAGAGTAATATAGTAGAAGGCACGATATGTTCCCATCCCAACAAGTTTTATCTACCCATCAGTGTTATCTCAATATACTAGTTCCAATTTAGGGTCCCTAGAAAATTAATCCAAAGATATTGATACGTATGAGCATTTCTAGTTAATCTATGCGATGTTTGATTTTTGGGCATCCACAAGGCTTAAGTTCAATGATCACAATTGAATTTTCTAAGTCAACGAACAAACATAAGTTCCATCTATATTTATAAATCATGGTTAATTATATCTTAGGATCTTTGATATAATGAGCTTGCTAAGACTACAAAATTTGTGCCAAGAAGAGGAAGTAAATTATACAACAAATTATACTAAGACTATACACTACACAATTTACAAGATTCACAAAATATAGTTTTACAAAGAAAAACATTTTGATACTTGGAACAAAGTGACATGGATAAAAAAAATAGAAACTCTACAATTTTATTATGCAAATCACTTGACACCTAGAATTACCTAAAATAGATTGAATATAATACAAATGGATTGAAGTGATAATTCAAATGTATTCAAATCACACACATGAATATTAATTCAAGGAAAATGAGTTATAAATATTTCATTCGAAAATTAATGTATCTCTAGAGTACATATTCCAAAATGACCTGATGTGAACACCCCAAAGTACATGTATCGTTCCATATTTACATGTATATATTACACATTGGCATTACCATGCACACATCACTGATTTGGATTTCATGTACAAAGACCAAAATTGACAATAGAGAAATTTAGTAACCCTTGCCACCCTTGCCAATGCCACATGCATCTCAGAAGTTAATCTTCCCCTTGTTTTTTCCTTATGTAGATTGAACTTGCTTATGTCTAGGATCAAAACTCATCTCCAAAGACTTCAAGTCAAACAATAATATTTATGAGTTATTTCCCTATTTTAAAAATTAATAAACCTAAAAAAAATGATTGCTCAATAATTTATAATGTAATCTCAGTACATCAAAGTTGGGTATGGGTGCTTGTGGTGTCCTCCTCCTCAACGAACTCGAATTTGCAATTGTTCTCTACAAAATTTATGGAAAATAAATTGCGTTCAACCAATTATGAACACATGAATGGAATTCATACATTTGGTTGTTAATAGGTTTAGCTATTATTCATCTCACCACAAAAAGTGATTTTGGGCTAGGAGATTGGCATCCGTCACTAGGAGAGGGATTTTTTGATTGAACATCATGCTTAGAGGCATCAAAAGTGGATGTGACTATAGTGGGTATAGAGGCAAGTGAAGAGGAAACAACATTGCCATGAGTATGCACATTAGACAAGGTAGGTACTATTGTCAATGGCTGCAATAACCAAATGTTGAACTAGTTAGATGCATGATTTAATGATCGAACATGAATAAAATACACATGCATAACCTGTAAATTTTAACCACTTATAAAATACCTATGAGGTAATAGAAATGGGCATGACCAATGTAGATTCACCATTGTAAGATGTCCCGGAATAGATGCACCAACAATAAAGCGTACCATAGTGGCCTCGCTCAAATTAATAGTGGGTGTAATGACAGGTGAAGGGAAAACAATACCACCACATGCAAGCGCACTTGAAGGGATTGGTACAATTGACATATTAATATGGGGTGTAGCAAGGGCATTGAACAATCCTACTAATGGGTGAAATCACTAGTTTTTGAACTAGTTAGTTCCATGATTTAATGATAACATGATCAATATACACATGTAACTTGTAAATTTTAACCACTTATAAAATACCTATTAGTAGGGCATGTCAATAGGAATTGAAAGACCAATATTAGCAATGGAAAATGAATCAAGAATTGGGGGAGGAAAAATGCCCATTGATTGAATCAAACTAGGATGAACATGAATGCCAATGGAAGGAATGCACAATGGTCCAACTAGAAATTGACTCCAAGGAAACATGATACACATTGAAATATAAAAAAATACCTAATAAGTTAATATAAAATATTGGTTTATTGTATTTACTCAATGGCTACCTCTGTGCGAGTTGTAGCCATCGAACATGCAACAATAATAGATGTGTTAACTATCTCTGTGATATTTGGCATGTTCATACCTCTAGGAGATGTGACTGTAAGGTCTACCAAGATGGGTGATGAAGAAATCCTAGTGGTCTCTCCAACTAAGTGCTACAAACATGCATGATTAAATAGTTAAAAATCCATTCACAATGAATCAATTCAATCAAAAACTATGAATATGGTATACATTATCGATGATTACTTTACAACCTCTGGGCATGACATCCCTTTCACGTGTACTGCTTTGTAGCAATGGGTGTTGTGTCTACCATATGGTGAATCACCTACACTTAAACCATTTGAATTTTCTATCGTAATTATGTATTGAGAATAAATGGGTTTTAGTTAAGAATTCAATGAAAGGATTACCTAAGTGGTGGTAGTAGGGGGCACTATGCACATCAATATTTTGGCCTTATGGATAAGGTGTTAACAATTACAAGTTTAAAATATATATATATATATATATATATATATATATATATATATATATATATATATATATATATATATATATATATATATAAACCATGTTGAAAAAAACGTGAAAAAATCACTTAACTAATTATAAAATCCAATAAAAGTAAAATATATCATTATACTAGCTTGCTCAAAAATCCACCATGGGAAATATTTTCCCTAGGTAAACGCTTTTATGAGGTGGAGGGATTTGATAGTTTGCATCTTTGTGCCTCAAATTAGGTCAATTTTTTGGCATCCCCAAAGGAGCCCCCTACAATGTTAAGGGATGAAAATAGTTAACACATTTCCCCAAAACAAACTCTACATATTTTTTCCTCAAGAAGTATAGTGGTATTTCTGGATTGATATGAGGCAGTATATCAAAAATGATGTACCACCTATCCATCTAGTTATAAAAGGTTGATAAGTGCACCACTTGATAAAAATATGGGGTCTGCTAGTGTTGGGGATTTCGCCTCTATGAGGATCTATGAAAAGGGTAAATATATCATCTTTACTAGTTTTTTAGTTTTTTCATGGCATTATGATCCAAACCATCTATAATTTTCATGACAGTTTCGCTCTCCACAAGAGGTAATATTGTGCAATGCCCCATTTTCTTGGGTAATTGTATATATAGTTTGAGCAAGTGAGCATCGAAGTGGGTCTCCACCCCTAAAAATATCTCTCAAATTTCTTAGATTGACCATATCTCCTAGGATTTTAGCATTGCAAGCCATCAATGGTGGGGCATTGTCTTGGGAGTTTACATAATGAAGTTATGGGTTTGGGTTTTCAATAGCCATTTCTTACCATTGCAATGAAATATTTTTTTTTTAAAACTTAAAAATTAATATAAACCAAAATTTGGCAATGAACAATAATGGAAAATAATAAAAAAAAATGGGGTTTATACCACCTATTTTGAAAAGTTTGCTTCCCAATACTTCCAACAATGGTGGGGCATTGTTTTGGGAGTTTACATAATGAATTTATGGGTTTGAGTTTTCAATAGCCATTTCTTACCATTACAATGAAATATATATTTTTTTAAACTTAAAAATTAATATAAACCAAAATATATATTTTTTTAAACTTAGAAATTAGTATAAACCCATTTTTATTATTATAACCGAAAATAATAATAAAAATGGGGTTTATGCCACCTATTTTGAAACGTTTGCTTCCCAATACTTCCAATGAGAGTGAATCTACCAAGAATCTTGAAGCTCAATGTCAATTTCTCCACAAAATTTGAAATCCATAGGCTTGGGAAAGTATAATCTCCAAAATCACGGTTGCATTTTGGGCTTAATAGCAAGGAGTAAGGCATAAATGTGAAGAATGAGGCTGGGTGGTGGAAAAAATAATTTTATTTTGTTACAAAAGAATGTGAAGCAAAAATACCCACGATCTCCTTTACCTTAACTTATGTGTCAAATGAAACCTCCTCAAACCTCACTTGTGCAAAACACTAAATTTTCATAACATGAATGAGTTTTTTAAACTTCTAATTACAACTAAAAGCCCATCAATTTGATACACTCACTCATATATAATTTTATAAAACTACTGATAATAGTATTATAAGAAAACTACTATATAAATTGAATTAATCACTATATATCAAAATTCCAAATCCAAATATATATTATTTAATAATTTTAATTATGACATGATTGATTATGTTTCACAATATTGTGATTAATGTTCATAAAAATTAAATAACGCTCACTTACTCGTTAGTTGGAGAATTCATTAGAGTGGCTTGATAACCCTGAGCAAATTATGATTTGGACAACTTATAAATCCATTTAATGCTACAAAATAGCCCTCACTCACCCATGGTTAGATCTCGAATCCATCAGAGTGGTTTGATAACCCTAAGCAAATTATGATTTGGACAACTGATTATCCATTTAATGCCCCTTAGCATTTGATCATGCCCTTGTGGAATTATTGATTATGCTATTGTGATGTATGGTCCCTTGAAAAAGAGAGGATTACTACGCTCTTGTGATGTATGGTGCCGAGGAAAAGAATCATATAACGTGCCATGATCAAAACCTTTCCCATGCAGGCTTTGGTGCTTTTACCACTAAATCAAAACGTGGCCAACTGGCTCTGCGGCCGTAATTATAATTTGAACTGGCTATACAACTGTAATTGATTATTTGTAGAAAGTTCGTGAGATTTTATTACTATTAAATGAAATCAATTTGTCAAACGGGTTAAGTATAATATGATGATTTGTTCCATTGTGTTTAATTGAATATTTATTATAATTAATTTAAAATATTTTTTCAACTTACCCTTGAGAGTCTGAACAAGTCCAACTCTATCCCAGAAGACTTGTCAGCTTTTAAAATTCATAACAAATAATTGATAATATGGTAAGGCTTTAAAAATAAATCTCCGACTGCAAAAAAAAAACAAATTATGATATTGTAAAAGGCGGCTCTCTTTGCACCGACAATCTCCACCCCTTCCCAGATTGAAGAACTATCTCGCTCGTTCAGGACAGGCACTCTTGTTCGTCACTTAATCCATCATACACAGCTCCCGGTGATCCTCGTTTACCAAACTTAGTAGATGAATGTAGAATTGATTTTGTAAACTAATTCAAATAGCTCTGATTCTCACCGCACCATGGACCTTAAATTCCTTTTTTTCTTTTTTCATTGTTTAAATGTTTTAGATTTTGGATTTTTTCCCTTATTGAAATTCGGTTTTATAATTATTAGTGAAATCACAATTTTCTCATTTAAATTACATGAATTGAAATCACAATTTTCTCATTTAAAATACATTTTTCAATATATTTATTAAAAAAAATGAAAATCCTTTAAAATATATTTTTAAATCAACATTTTTTAATAAATTTTGATAAAAAAAATTGGTTAAAAATAGCCGAACAAAAAATTTGGTAAAAAATACTTGGAAAAAATCTAAAAGATAAAACGTTTAGAATACGTCTACTTTCGATGAAATGTCGCCCTCATGACATCAGAATGAAAGGTTCCTTCTGAAATTCTGTTTTAAATTTTAATATAGACCTGAACCGTTTATAATGTAGACAACATGACGAACCATAGTGGCCATTCTTTATATTATTTACAAATTTCAAGCAGCGTGTAGACATGGATTTGGCCCATACATTTGTCAACACTGCTCAACATCAATATCTGAATCCGATATTCTCTCACCAATAATATCAAATCCACCCAATCCACAAGTTGACAGGACAGGGTGGCTCTTTCAAAAGAAAAAACAAAAGTAAGATAGGCTCACTGTATCCCAATGACTTGCGCACCGCAGCGCCCACAGCCTTCGAAATTCTCCGATTAAAATGACGTTTTGATGGAAGTCGTAGATTCGCGGTACAGTGCCCGACTCATTGATTTCATACGTCAGCTTTTGTTGCACCCAGCCAGACGACAGCACAGGATTTGGGGGTGGTAGTAAGTAGAATTTGGATTTGGTGAACACTTATTATCTTCAACCGATCCATATTCCTCCGGAAACCAGAAAGCCATCAGAAATGGAAACGTCAACGGTGGCTTCGATGGACTTTATGGGTCCACTGTGGCCCTGCGTACAATATCCAGCTATGTTACTAGAGATGAGAAACGTGATACGTTCAATTTACAAGGAAGCAGAAATGAATATTCGAAGGTTTTGTTCACTTAACGTTTTAGGGTTTTTTTTTCAATCAATATGATGGGAAATAATTATTCCAGAGAAAAGTATCATTTTCATGCTCTTCCTGAACAATGTATCTTAACGATTTTATAAAATTTTATTTTAGAATTTAGATTTAAGGTTGAAAATTACAGCAAAGTTTTTTTACTTTTAAATTTATTTTTTTTCTTTTTTACGAGTAAGGAGTTTCTCCCAACTATCATGCCTTAACTTTAATTAAGTTATTGGTAACATAGGTATTCACACAGGCAAGCAGACAATATTCAGACGTCTGGTAACCGTCGACCCAATCCAATCCAAGCATTGCTGAAACCTTGGAAGCAAAGTTTGAACGTGAGTGTAATGTAAGAGAACGTGAACGTATGACGAGATTTCTTAAATGAACAATATTATTCAATGGACAGTATTCAATTCAGGACCTGCCAAACATGCGTTGGCTGCAGTGAACGTTTCTGTAATGATCGCCACCGGCCAAAATAGTGGTGGAACATGAACATTTGTTTGGATATTAAAAACATACTACTACTGAATAGGGTGCATCTACCTTATTCAGATGCATCCGTTCGACGGCCTATAATCCATCAACGGCAGCGGCGTAGTAAGGTGGTTATTGGCCGCCCGAGGGAGGGGGCCTTCCGTGCAAATTAAGTAAAAACGAAACGCAAAGCTGACATAACACGTGGCAGAAGAATATCATAACCTAGCCGTTGCAGGGCTTATCCTTTATGACTCATGAGTGACAAAGACTTCTACAAAATCTAAGCCAAACCAAACGTAATTCAGGGTGCTTTTGGATTATTCAAGTGCATGCATGTGACTTTTTCCGCCGACCGTCGAAACATCGACCTTTGCTTTTTGGCCGCTTAAAATGCAAAATGTATTAATGCATAGACTCTAACATTTCAGTCAAAAGGTAACTCTTCTAATTTCATTGAAAAAGAAAAAGTTTAGAAAATATTTTTTATAAAGTTAATCAATTAAAGAAGAAAGTTTAAAAAAACAAAATTTAATTTCAGTTAAATTAGTTCAAATTATCTAAACTTCCATATATGAACCAACGCGCGCGTACAAACCTTTGGTGCGGGTGGACTGTGGGGACTATAGGAACTACCTGCATAAGCAAGATTGGTGTCTGAGATATACATACTTCTTTAGATTTCAACATGTAAATAATATATACACTTATTTACTCTATATATAATAATTTAACATGTAAATAATATATACACTTATTTATTCTATATATAATAATTTAAAAATTAATAATTTTTATTATTAATTATTACTTATTATTATATTCAATTAATTAATATAAAAATTAAATACGTTTAAGTAAAATATTTCTTATAACTTAATGTTTTATATAAAATAATTTAAAATATAATAACTTTCACTATTAATTATTACCTAATTCAAATATAATAATTTAAAAATAAACTTTCACTATTAATTATTACCTAATTCAAATATAATAATTTAAAAATTAATAACTTTTACATTATTGTATTCAATTAAGTAACTTAAAAATAAAACACATTTAAGTAAAATATTTCTTAAAATTTTATGTTTTATATAAAATAATTTAAAATATAATAACTTTCACTATTAATTATTACATAATTCAAATAATTGATGTTAAAACTAAATTTGGTTTTGAGTGTTAGTTTAAGTGGTCTTGAGCTTAAATTTCTTTCTCAAAGATTTTTTTCAAAAATGTCCACCCCTTTGTTTGTGGGATAAGGGACTCCCTTCATCAAATGATTTGATTGGTAAAGTCTACTAAGGTATACATATCCTACCCCCTCTAGATTTGAACTTATAACCTTTTAGGAGGAAACAAATGTTTTTAACCATTAAACCCCTCTCTCTCTCTCTCTCTCTCTCTCTCTATATATATATATGTTTGTTAAAGGAAATATAGGTTAGAATTAATGTTAGTAAGTTAAAGGAAATATATGTTAAAATTAATGTTTACTTTAAAGTTGGTTTGGGTATGTTAGATCTTGTTAGTTGTGAGAGATCTTCTTCAACTATTTATGTGTGTCTGATTGAGATATTCCTTCATGAATTTCTTAGTTGTGGAGGGAAAAAATCATGTATAAATATGTGATTGATTCAATAATAAAAATAAAAAATATTTTATATGTGCAATATGGTTTTCTAAATATAATTTCTTGGTTTATTGAGGAAAAATTCATGTATAAATATGTGATTGATTCAATAATAAAAGTGAAAAAGATTTTATATGTGCAATATGGTTTTCTAAATATAATTTCTTGGTTTATTGAGGAAAAATTCGTGTATAAATATGTGATTGATTCAATAATACAAATAAAAAAGATTTTATATGTGCAATATGGTTTTCTAAATATAATTTATTGGTTTATTGAGAAAAAAATCATGTATAAATATGTGATTGATTCAATAATAAAAGTGAAAAAAATATATTTTCTAAATATCAATTAAAATTTTAAAAAATACATAAAAAAAAATTAAAGATTTTAATGTTTTAAGAATATTAGATTTTAGTTTTTTTTTATAAAATTTTATAAATTATAATTTATTAAATAAAAAAAATATAAAATATCTCATGAAAAAATGGAGTAATAAAGTTAAAAACGATTTAGGATATTATATGATTATTTTATTTTAGGAAATGGATGTCACGTCAAAAAAATTTGTAATGCAAAGATGACATATGTCTAAGATTTAATGAATAGATTTTTTTTAATTTAAAGATGACATGTGTGACTAAGATTTAATGAATAAAGAATCTTTACTCGTTTCTTAAATGAAAGTTTCTAATTACATAATATTGTGATGAATGTAAGGTTACTTACATTTAGTTGAAGTTTAACTACATATCAAACTTCCATTCCCACGTCCTTCCAACAAGCCTCTCCCATCGACCTCCTAGTGTTTTCCTTCGCTAGAATGGATAGTGACCGTGGACACTCAAAATAATACTCACCGTAAATATTACTCGCATCTTTACAAAATATTGGTCACCAATATTACTCATAGCGTTAATTCCAACGTTAAAAAATATTGCTGACAAATATTATTCAGAGCGTTAATTTCAACGTTACAAAATATTATTTAACTCATAATAATATTGTTGAAGAGATTAGGTAGGTACAGAGAAGGAGAGGTAGATAGTAGTGGACAGAGGATAATTGTAGCAGACATAGGAGGAAGTAGCATATACCGACTATGCCAAGAGATAAGAGGACACTAGAATACACCTAGTGTGCCAAAACGTTGTTTATCTGAACGTGTACGGTATTTGTGTATATATAAATTTGTGCATTAGTTTAGAGATTTATGATTTTTCCTTTATGCATTTCATTTATATTGGTATAAAAATGCACAAATCTATAAAGAATGCATTTTGTTTATGTCTATATAATTATATAATCTATATATCTATATAATTTATATATGTATAAATGTATTTTGTTAATATATTCATATATGAATTTTTATTTTTTATGCATTTTATATTTTATTTATATATGTAAAATTTATTATTATTATTATTATATTATATATATAGACACTTCATTTATATATGTATTTAGTTTATAAATATATATGGGCATGTCATCATTATAGACAAAAAAGTAACAAAGGGGTGAGCATGAATGCACTCACTCACGAACGTGTGCACGTTCCTAAGAACATGAATGCGTTCATGATGTGACAAGTTCGACAAACCCTGAATCGCCACCTATGATGCCATATAGGTTTATCAGTGGGAATGCATGTGTGTTTCTAAGAATGCATGTGTGTTCTTAGGAGCATGCATGCGCTCATGTTGGGTTCGATGGGTTCGATTAAAAGGGCCCACGACTGTTTGTTTTGGCCCATTTGACCATCGTGTTGCACGTTTTACAAAGGATTGAGCAAATTGAAGGGAGGGAATTTGTTGACAAAGTGTCCAAAGAATCCTAATACCATCTGGAAGGGAAGCCGACTATTTATTCCCATTTAATTTCTAGTTTTTTTCATTTTCTAAACTATTTGATTTCTTGTTTTTGTAATTTTCTAAGTTAATTTTTTTTTTTTTGTAAATAAGAAGTATATATTATATTTAGAGCCTGCTAAAGCTGAGAAAAGTTGTCAAAATACAGCATAATTCTGGCTGCAGTTATTGGACTGCCCAACAGAGGGGAAACCAGTCCAGCCAGCCCCCAATTCACAAGTCTTAGAAGGTCACTGGTTCAGAAAACAAACAAAGTTCCTACTGACTGCCATCTAGACTATGAACCTAATAAAACTTGACACACATCACTAGAGAGATAAACACCTGGCAAATATCCTATCCACGTGGCTCGGAGGTCCTCTGTCCATGGTTCTTCCTCGATATAAGTCAGTTGGTAGTCCCAGCGCTTTTCCTTTTGCTCCTCGTGCTCCTTGTTCTCAGCTGGGCCGCTTCGTTCCGCTTCCTCCTGCTTCCCTTCTGTCGGTCGCTGCGTGCTATCCTTTCCTGCGTCTGTCTCAGTATCAGGTGCCTCCCCTGGAGCATAGTCAACCGGGGCCGTGGTGAGCTCCGAATGCATAGTCGAGAGGATATGAAGGAAGGTCGCTACATTCTCTTCTGTAGCCTACAGGTGATACGTGAGGTCCGCCACCTCCTTCCGAAGCTCAAAAACTAAGTCATACAGGATGACCAGCCTATCTCTGAAGTGCTCGGTGTCGGGGTGGGCCGTGGGGTGGAGGCGCGCTCGTTTGGACTCACCAGGTGCCGGTGGTGCACCACTCAAATTACTCGAAGGTCTAGGGAAAGACATTGTCGTTGTGAATTGCATCCGGGGGTCTTGAGGACATCGCAGAAACGAGGTCGACCCTCGCGGGATGGTGGCCATGGAGTGTAGAAGCAAAGATTGCGAAGGTGGCGGGGTGGCCGTGGGGCGGAGAAGTCGAGACTGCGTAGGTGGCGGGGTGGTCGTGGGGCGGAGAAGCCGAGACTGCGTAGGTGGCGGGGTGGCAACTGAGGACATAGTTTGAGGACGGGAGGAGGAACAGGTCGAAGGGGAGACTAAAGGCGAGACCGGGGGTCTACGGGGCTTCCATGGGGAGCCCCTCCTCGGCCTTCCTCTAATCCTTTCTTTCATGTGCTCAGGTGGGCGGGTCTGGACAAGGTTAAACCAAAGTTGCAAATGAACAATGGAGACAACAGCTGAGCGAGCCTGGTTTTGTTTGCGTCGTGAAGGGAGGAGCCCTTCAGACCGCATACAGGGTGCAATGACAAATATGACGAGCCAAGCCATAAATCAATCTGCGGAGGAGAAAAGGGTGGCGTAAATGCCCGTTACCTCGTCCATTATCCCAGCTTTAAATGCCATTACTCTCCCGGGACGGCACTGGCCTGCGGCACGAGCCCGTCACGTGGCTCCGTGTCGCATCGGACCGTGTCCTCGCCCATCCATCGCCATGGGGAAGCCACTAGCACCCCATCCGAGGAATTTTCTAAGTTAATTTAAAAAATAAACATAATTTATATAAACTCATTATTAAATTGCAACACAATAATTAAGATAGAACCTAGACACAACCAAAACCCAACACAACCACATGAAGGCACACAAAACCCCGACCCACAACCAACAAACGTAAACACAAAAATTGATGAAGGGTTGATGTCTCTTAGATTAATTGTCCAAGACTTAAGGAGTGCAAGAGAAACTAGTTGATTTTCATTGGCCACTTTGGTGGACGCCATTGTATCGTCCATTGAAAGTGCCCAAGGGAAATTAACCAATATTTCTAAATGCAGGGATGGGATGTTTGAGTAATGTAGGACTGGCATAAAAAAAACCCAAGTGAGAGACTTGAATAATACAAAACAAGAATTGATGTCACCGTTCATCGATCTTAGATCATGACTACAACCACCAGTCACAAAGAGACATATATGTGGATCGGTGAATCCACCAACAGTTTAAGGAAAATTGGATGGATAGATGGTTTATGGTGTTTGACAAACCTCCCTGCAATAACAGGGAGGTGCCTCTATATTTCCTCAGGAAATTATGGGCATTGTTTATTTTGGGTAGCCATGTGAACTACCTTGGCATTGGTGAATTCTAGGGGGTGGGTTGTGGGTCCACATAGGTCAAAGAGAATGTTAGGAGTGGCCTAGTGCTAGGTTTTCATTCTCCTAGGTCAAGGTCTGACCCCCCTAATCAACATCCTCCCATCATGGAATGCATCATGAAGACACAATTATCGATATCAGCATTGACTCAGAGCCTGGTGCAGCATGGGATTTTTATAGCACTATCTCCACAAGAGGTGCCTACTGGTGATGTTAGTAAAGGGGTTGGAGTTTCAAGCCTTGCAGCATAGTGTAGTCGAGAGAGGACACATGGACAGAGTAGGCATTCATGTGAGCCTCATAGATGCTCGAGTTGTGTGAAGATTTGTTATGGGTTGATGGAAGCCAGTGGACATGAGAGTTTCATGGAGAGGGTTAGTATATTGACCATCTCTATGTTATTCGTGATTATGTGTGTGTGTGTGTGTTTTCCATATCTTATTTTATGAGGCTTTGCAGTTTTTATGCCCCTATAGTAGACCTTCTCCATCGATAGATACATCAATGTTAATTTCCACCATTGATGCAGTAGTAGAGGCATCCTACTCATTTGGTGTATTGCATACACAGGTATGTGTCACATTCGATAAATTTACCACAGTGATTTGTTTATTCTCTTTCATCCTCAAATATAATGTTCATGTGTTTCTAGAGGTTGTGGTACCATACAGATGAGCCAGGTCCACCTAGAATGGACAAGTCACCACCTTCATAGGTATCATGTGTTGAGTTAAATCTTGTTTAAATTTGAAATTTATTATATTTTTTGGTTGAAATTTACATTTTGGTACTAATAAAAATTATATTAATATTTATGCAAGTTTCTTCATCCACTTTTGGGTCATATGTACCACTATCCTTTCATTCACCACCTCTACCAATATTCCACCCATCATTTTTCCCCAGCTACAGGGCTAGTCCAGTCCTTGGCCAACCTTCCCCGACTCTTGGGATACCTCTTTCCACCCCAAGGGTTTTCCCATCCCTTGTATAACCCTTGGGGGTTTATCATCACTCACCCCAACCATATTTCATATTTCATCCATCCAAAGTGGCTACACCCATAGGCCATCCACCCCCACCCCCGCCACCTTTCCCATCGCATCCATCCATAGTGAATGCACATGTATGCCACCCACCCTAACCACCTTTTCCATATCATTCATCCACAGTCGATGCACCCATACGCTACCCATCCCCACCATATTTTCCATCTGATGCATCCATATTGGTTTCACCCATATGCGAACTATCAGTCATATTTGTTGCAGACCATATTATGGCATTCACTGAGGTTGCCATAGTAGATGTTGCCTCAAAGCAGGTTGTACAATCAATCACTCCACTTGCTAGTGACTCTCCATTGTTTTCCTAGTTATTCATGGTGAGATCATTTGTTGATGAATTTTTATGTATCATGAATGGAATTGATTTTAAGAATTTTTTTTTAAATTGCATACTTTGATCCTTGTAATTGTTGAAGGGTGGCATCATTGAGAGATTAGGGTCATGGAGGAGAGTAACACCCTCACGATTGTTAGTATCATCTACAGTAATTTTCCTTACCTTGAATCAAAAAGTATCATTTTTTAAGTATGTTAATTGATCTTGGAAAACAACTCATAAGAATTTTGTTTCATTCTCCAGTCTCTAAGTGATGAACCACGCCCAGGCACAAAACCAGTCGAGGTGCTTCTTCGAGTAAGAGAAGAAAGATTGAATTCCAAGATGCCCTTGATAGTGGTGAGGGTGGAGTGTGGTAATGGTCAATGAGTGACCAATGAGTGTCATTTTGTATCTAGGGCATCGTATGGCACTTTTCCATGTTTTGGCACTTGTTGTCATTTTGTATATTAGGCACGATGTACCATTTTGTAAAAAATGTAAAGTTTAGACCATGTTGAATATATATATATATATATATATATATAT
>ML790525.1:555151-565815 GCA_009831015.1 Picea engelmannii | reverse complement strand
ACCAATAATATCAAATCCACCCAATCCACAAGTTGACAGGACAGGGTGGCTCTTTCAAAAGAAAAAACAAAAGTAAGATAGGCTCACTGTATCCCAATGACTTGCGCACCGCAGCGCCCACAGCCTTCGAAATTCTCCGATTAAAATGACGTTTTGATGGAAGTCGTAGATTCGCGGTACAGTGCCCGACTCATTGATTTCATACGTCAGCTTTTGTTGCACCCAGCCAGACGACAGCACAGGATTTGGGGGTGGTAGTAAGTAGAATTTGGATTTGGTGAACACTTATTATCTTCAACCGATCCATATTCCTCCGGAAACCAGAAAGCCATCAGAAATGGAAACGTCAACGGTGGCTTCGATGGACTTTATGGGTCCACTGTGGCCCTGCGTACAATATCCAGCTATGTTACTAGAGATGAGAAACGTGATACGTTCAATTTACAAGGAAGCAGAAATGAATATTCGAAGGTTTTGTTCACTTAACGTTTTAGGGTTTTTTTTTCAATCAATATGATGGGAAATAATTATTCCAGAGAAAAGTATCATTTTCATGCTCTTCCTGAACAATGTATCTTAACGATTTTATAAAATTTTATTTTAGAATTTAGATTTAAGGTTGAAAATTACAGCAAAGTTTTTTTACTTTTAAATTTATTTTTTTTCTTTTTTACGAGTAAGGAGTTTCTCCCAACTATCATGCCTTAACTTTAATTAAGTTATTGGTAACATAGGTATTCACACAGGCAAGCAGACAATATTCAGACGTCTGGTAACCGTCGACCCAATCCAATCCAAGCATTGCTGAAACCTTGGAAGCAAAGTTTGAACGTGAGTGTAATGTAAGAGAACGTGAACGTATGACGAGATTTCTTAAATGAACAATATTATTCAATGGACAGTATTCAATTCAGGACCTGCCAAACATGCGTTGGCTGCAGTGAACGTTTCTGTAATGATCGCCACCGGCCAAAATAGTGGTGGAACATGAACATTTGTTTGGATATTAAAAACATACTACTACTGAATAGGGTGCATCTACCTTATTCAGATGCATCCGTTCGACGGCCTATAATCCATCAACGGCAGCGGCGTAGTAAGGTGGTTATTGGCCGCCCGAGGGAGGGGGCCTTCCGTGCAAATTAAGTAAAAACGAAACGCAAAGCTGACATAACACGTGGCAGAAGAATATCATAACCTAGCCGTTGCAGGGCTTATCCTTTATGACTCATGAGTGACAAAGACTTCTACAAAATCTAAGCCAAACCAAACGTAATTCAGGGTGCTTTTGGATTATTCAAGTGCATGCATGTGACTTTTTCCGCCGACCGTCGAAACATCGACCTTTGCTTTTTGGCCGCTTAAAATGCAAAATGTATTAATGCATAGACTCTAACATTTCAGTCAAAAGGTAACTCTTCTAATTTCATTGAAAAAGAAAAAGTTTAGAAAATATTTTTTATAAAGTTAATCAATTAAAGAAGAAAGTTTAAAAAAACAAAATTTAATTTCAGTTAAATTAGTTCAAATTATCTAAACTTCCATATATGAACCAACGCGCGCGTACAAACCTTTGGTGCGGGTGGACTGTGGGGACTATAGGAACTACCTGCATAAGCAAGATTGGTGTCTGAGATATACATACTTCTTTAGATTTCAACATGTAAATAATATATACACTTATTTACTCTATATATAATAATTTAACATGTAAATAATATATACACTTATTTATTCTATATATAATAATTTAAAAATTAATAATTTTTATTATTAATTATTACTTATTATTATATTCAATTAATTAATATAAAAATTAAATACGTTTAAGTAAAATATTTCTTATAACTTAATGTTTTATATAAAATAATTTAAAATATAATAACTTTCACTATTAATTATTACCTAATTCAAATATAATAATTTAAAAATAAACTTTCACTATTAATTATTACCTAATTCAAATATAATAATTTAAAAATTAATAACTTTTACATTATTGTATTCAATTAAGTAACTTAAAAATAAAACACATTTAAGTAAAATATTTCTTAAAATTTTATGTTTTATATAAAATAATTTAAAATATAATAACTTTCACTATTAATTATTACATAATTCAAATAATTGATGTTAAAACTAAATTTGGTTTTGAGTGTTAGTTTAAGTGGTCTTGAGCTTAAATTTCTTTCTCAAAGATTTTTTTCAAAAATGTCCACCCCTTTGTTTGTGGGATAAGGGACTCCCTTCATCAAATGATTTGATTGGTAAAGTCTACTAAGGTATACATATCCTACCCCCTCTAGATTTGAACTTATAACCTTTTAGGAGGAAACAAATGTTTTTAACCATTAAACCCCTCTCTCTCTCTCTCTCTCTCTCTCTCTATATATATATATGTTTGTTAAAGGAAATATAGGTTAGAATTAATGTTAGTAAGTTAAAGGAAATATATGTTAAAATTAATGTTTACTTTAAAGTTGGTTTGGGTATGTTAGATCTTGTTAGTTGTGAGAGATCTTCTTCAACTATTTATGTGTGTCTGATTGAGATATTCCTTCATGAATTTCTTAGTTGTGGAGGGAAAAAATCATGTATAAATATGTGATTGATTCAATAATAAAAATAAAAAATATTTTATATGTGCAATATGGTTTTCTAAATATAATTTCTTGGTTTATTGAGGAAAAATTCATGTATAAATATGTGATTGATTCAATAATAAAAGTGAAAAAGATTTTATATGTGCAATATGGTTTTCTAAATATAATTTCTTGGTTTATTGAGGAAAAATTCGTGTATAAATATGTGATTGATTCAATAATACAAATAAAAAAGATTTTATATGTGCAATATGGTTTTCTAAATATAATTTATTGGTTTATTGAGAAAAAAATCATGTATAAATATGTGATTGATTCAATAATAAAAGTGAAAAAAATATATTTTCTAAATATCAATTAAAATTTTAAAAAATACATAAAAAAAAATTAAAGATTTTAATGTTTTAAGAATATTAGATTTTAGTTTTTTTTTATAAAATTTTATAAATTATAATTTATTAAATAAAAAAAATATAAAATATCTCATGAAAAAATGGAGTAATAAAGTTAAAAACGATTTAGGATATTATATGATTATTTTATTTTAGGAAATGGATGTCACGTCAAAAAAATTTGTAATGCAAAGATGACATATGTCTAAGATTTAATGAATAGATTTTTTTTAATTTAAAGATGACATGTGTGACTAAGATTTAATGAATAAAGAATCTTTACTCGTTTCTTAAATGAAAGTTTCTAATTACATAATATTGTGATGAATGTAAGGTTACTTACATTTAGTTGAAGTTTAACTACATATCAAACTTCCATTCCCACGTCCTTCCAACAAGCCTCTCCCATCGACCTCCTAGTGTTTTCCTTCGCTAGAATGGATAGTGACCGTGGACACTCAAAATAATACTCACCGTAAATATTACTCGCATCTTTACAAAATATTGGTCACCAATATTACTCATAGCGTTAATTCCAACGTTAAAAAATATTGCTGACAAATATTATTCAGAGCGTTAATTTCAACGTTACAAAATATTATTTAACTCATAATAATATTGTTGAAGAGATTAGGTAGGTACAGAGAAGGAGAGGTAGATAGTAGTGGACAGAGGATAATTGTAGCAGACATAGGAGGAAGTAGCATATACCGACTATGCCAAGAGATAAGAGGACACTAGAATACACCTAGTGTGCCAAAACGTTGTTTATCTGAACGTGTACGGTATTTGTGTATATATAAATTTGTGCATTAGTTTAGAGATTTATGATTTTTCCTTTATGCATTTCATTTATATTGGTATAAAAATGCACAAATCTATAAAGAATGCATTTTGTTTATGTCTATATAATTATATAATCTATATATCTATATAATTTATATATGTATAAATGTATTTTGTTAATATATTCATATATGAATTTTTATTTTTTATGCATTTTATATTTTATTTATATATGTAAAATTTATTATTATTATTATTATATTATATATATAGACACTTCATTTATATATGTATTTAGTTTATAAATATATATGGGCATGTCATCATTATAGACAAAAAAGTAACAAAGGGGTGAGCATGAATGCACTCACTCACGAACGTGTGCACGTTCCTAAGAACATGAATGCGTTCATGATGTGACAAGTTCGACAAACCCTGAATCGCCACCTATGATGCCATATAGGTTTATCAGTGGGAATGCATGTGTGTTTCTAAGAATGCATGTGTGTTCTTAGGAGCATGCATGCGCTCATGTTGGGTTCGATGGGTTCGATTAAAAGGGCCCACGACTGTTTGTTTTGGCCCATTTGACCATCGTGTTGCACGTTTTACAAAGGATTGAGCAAATTGAAGGGAGGGAATTTGTTGACAAAGTGTCCAAAGAATCCTAATACCATCTGGAAGGGAAGCCGACTATTTATTCCCATTTAATTTCTAGTTTTTTTCATTTTCTAAACTATTTGATTTCTTGTTTTTGTAATTTTCTAAGTTAATTTTTTTTTTTTTGTAAATAAGAAGTATATATTATATTTAGAGCCTGCTAAAGCTGAGAAAAGTTGTCAAAATACAGCATAATTCTGGCTGCAGTTATTGGACTGCCCAACAGAGGGGAAACCAGTCCAGCCAGCCCCCAATTCACAAGTCTTAGAAGGTCACTGGTTCAGAAAACAAACAAAGTTCCTACTGACTGCCATCTAGACTATGAACCTAATAAAACTTGACACACATCACTAGAGAGATAAACACCTGGCAAATATCCTATCCACGTGGCTCGGAGGTCCTCTGTCCATGGTTCTTCCTCGATATAAGTCAGTTGGTAGTCCCAGCGCTTTTCCTTTTGCTCCTCGTGCTCCTTGTTCTCAGCTGGGCCGCTTCGTTCCGCTTCCTCCTGCTTCCCTTCTGTCGGTCGCTGCGTGCTATCCTTTCCTGCGTCTGTCTCAGTATCAGGTGCCTCCCCTGGAGCATAGTCAACCGGGGCCGTGGTGAGCTCCGAATGCATAGTCGAGAGGATATGAAGGAAGGTCGCTACATTCTCTTCTGTAGCCTACAGGTGATACGTGAGGTCCGCCACCTCCTTCCGAAGCTCAAAAACTAAGTCATACAGGATGACCAGCCTATCTCTGAAGTGCTCGGTGTCGGGGTGGGCCGTGGGGTGGAGGCGCGCTCGTTTGGACTCACCAGGTGCCGGTGGTGCACCACTCAAATTACTCGAAGGTCTAGGGAAAGACATTGTCGTTGTGAATTGCATCCGGGGGTCTTGAGGACATCGCAGAAACGAGGTCGACCCTCGCGGGATGGTGGCCATGGAGTGTAGAAGCAAAGATTGCGAAGGTGGCGGGGTGGCCGTGGGGCGGAGAAGTCGAGACTGCGTAGGTGGCGGGGTGGTCGTGGGGCGGAGAAGCCGAGACTGCGTAGGTGGCGGGGTGGCAACTGAGGACATAGTTTGAGGACGGGAGGAGGAACAGGTCGAAGGGGAGACTAAAGGCGAGACCGGGGGTCTACGGGGCTTCCATGGGGAGCCCCTCCTCGGCCTTCCTCTAATCCTTTCTTTCATGTGCTCAGGTGGGCGGGTCTGGACAAGGTTAAACCAAAGTTGCAAATGAACAATGGAGACAACAGCTGAGCGAGCCTGGTTTTGTTTGCGTCGTGAAGGGAGGAGCCCTTCAGACCGCATACAGGGTGCAATGACAAATATGACGAGCCAAGCCATAAATCAATCTGCGGAGGAGAAAAGGGTGGCGTAAATGCCCGTTACCTCGTCCATTATCCCAGCTTTAAATGCCATTACTCTCCCGGGACGGCACTGGCCTGCGGCACGAGCCCGTCACGTGGCTCCGTGTCGCATCGGACCGTGTCCTCGCCCATCCATCGCCATGGGGAAGCCACTAGCACCCCATCCGAGGAATTTTCTAAGTTAATTTAAAAAATAAACATAATTTATATAAACTCATTATTAAATTGCAACACAATAATTAAGATAGAACCTAGACACAACCAAAACCCAACACAACCACATGAAGGCACACAAAACCCCGACCCACAACCAACAAACGTAAACACAAAAATTGATGAAGGGTTGATGTCTCTTAGATTAATTGTCCAAGACTTAAGGAGTGCAAGAGAAACTAGTTGATTTTCATTGGCCACTTTGGTGGACGCCATTGTATCGTCCATTGAAAGTGCCCAAGGGAAATTAACCAATATTTCTAAATGCAGGGATGGGATGTTTGAGTAATGTAGGACTGGCATAAAAAAAACCCAAGTGAGAGACTTGAATAATACAAAACAAGAATTGATGTCACCGTTCATCGATCTTAGATCATGACTACAACCACCAGTCACAAAGAGACATATATGTGGATCGGTGAATCCACCAACAGTTTAAGGAAAATTGGATGGATAGATGGTTTATGGTGTTTGACAAACCTCCCTGCAATAACAGGGAGGTGCCTCTATATTTCCTCAGGAAATTATGGGCATTGTTTATTTTGGGTAGCCATGTGAACTACCTTGGCATTGGTGAATTCTAGGGGGTGGGTTGTGGGTCCACATAGGTCAAAGAGAATGTTAGGAGTGGCCTAGTGCTAGGTTTTCATTCTCCTAGGTCAAGGTCTGACCCCCCTAATCAACATCCTCCCATCATGGAATGCATCATGAAGACACAATTATCGATATCAGCATTGACTCAGAGCCTGGTGCAGCATGGGATTTTTATAGCACTATCTCCACAAGAGGTGCCTACTGGTGATGTTAGTAAAGGGGTTGGAGTTTCAAGCCTTGCAGCATAGTGTAGTCGAGAGAGGACACATGGACAGAGTAGGCATTCATGTGAGCCTCATAGATGCTCGAGTTGTGTGAAGATTTGTTATGGGTTGATGGAAGCCAGTGGACATGAGAGTTTCATGGAGAGGGTTAGTATATTGACCATCTCTATGTTATTCGTGATTATGTGTGTGTGTGTGTGTTTTCCATATCTTATTTTATGAGGCTTTGCAGTTTTTATGCCCCTATAGTAGACCTTCTCCATCGATAGATACATCAATGTTAATTTCCACCATTGATGCAGTAGTAGAGGCATCCTACTCATTTGGTGTATTGCATACACAGGTATGTGTCACATTCGATAAATTTACCACAGTGATTTGTTTATTCTCTTTCATCCTCAAATATAATGTTCATGTGTTTCTAGAGGTTGTGGTACCATACAGATGAGCCAGGTCCACCTAGAATGGACAAGTCACCACCTTCATAGGTATCATGTGTTGAGTTAAATCTTGTTTAAATTTGAAATTTATTATATTTTTTGGTTGAAATTTACATTTTGGTACTAATAAAAATTATATTAATATTTATGCAAGTTTCTTCATCCACTTTTGGGTCATATGTACCACTATCCTTTCATTCACCACCTCTACCAATATTCCACCCATCATTTTTCCCCAGCTACAGGGCTAGTCCAGTCCTTGGCCAACCTTCCCCGACTCTTGGGATACCTCTTTCCACCCCAAGGGTTTTCCCATCCCTTGTATAACCCTTGGGGGTTTATCATCACTCACCCCAACCATATTTCATATTTCATCCATCCAAAGTGGCTACACCCATAGGCCATCCACCCCCACCCCCGCCACCTTTCCCATCGCATCCATCCATAGTGAATGCACATGTATGCCACCCACCCTAACCACCTTTTCCATATCATTCATCCACAGTCGATGCACCCATACGCTACCCATCCCCACCATATTTTCCATCTGATGCATCCATATTGGTTTCACCCATATGCGAACTATCAGTCATATTTGTTGCAGACCATATTATGGCATTCACTGAGGTTGCCATAGTAGATGTTGCCTCAAAGCAGGTTGTACAATCAATCACTCCACTTGCTAGTGACTCTCCATTGTTTTCCTAGTTATTCATGGTGAGATCATTTGTTGATGAATTTTTATGTATCATGAATGGAATTGATTTTAAGAATTTTTTTTTAAATTGCATACTTTGATCCTTGTAATTGTTGAAGGGTGGCATCATTGAGAGATTAGGGTCATGGAGGAGAGTAACACCCTCACGATTGTTAGTATCATCTACAGTAATTTTCCTTACCTTGAATCAAAAAGTATCATTTTTTAAGTATGTTAATTGATCTTGGAAAACAACTCATAAGAATTTTGTTTCATTCTCCAGTCTCTAAGTGATGAACCACGCCCAGGCACAAAACCAGTCGAGGTGCTTCTTCGAGTAAGAGAAGAAAGATTGAATTCCAAGATGCCCTTGATAGTGGTGAGGGTGGAGTGTGGTAATGGTCAATGAGTGACCAATGAGTGTCATTTTGTATCTAGGGCATCGTATGGCACTTTTCCATGTTTTGGCACTTGTTGTCATTTTGTATATTAGGCACGATGTACCATTTTGTAAAAAATGTAAAGTTTAGACCATGTTGAATATATATATATATAT
This sequence comes from Picea engelmannii, assembly GCA_009831015.1. NCBI lineage: Eukaryota > Viridiplantae > Streptophyta > Pinopsida > Pinales > Pinaceae > Picea > Picea engelmannii. The sequence goes on along the minus strand of ML790525.1, from coordinate 557,297 downwards.
ATATATATATATATATATATATATCATGTGGTTCACATCACCGGATATCGGTGCTCGCTATGTCCACAGAACCCACCCCCGAAATCCGCCAGAGAACATAGGGAGGCCAAGTATTTTCAAAATATTGGGGGCTCAACAACAAGAGAATCTTATAGACCCATTTAGGGGCATAACATGCCACTCACAAGAAATTGAACCTGGGTGGGGAGGGTAACAATCATTCCTCCCAACCACCCAAGCCACACACACACACACACATATCATGGAATGTGTTTTATGAATCGCAATGTTGGTTTATTTTCATCAAAATGTTGTCAAGATCATTGAGAAGAATTATGCATCCAAATAATCTGTTCATTTAAGGAACAAATCAATTCAATTTCTTGTATATGACTTTGAGAATAGTTGAGGTGTCACAAAGATATTTGAACTAATGATCACATGGAGACTAAATCCCACATTGACTATTACACGGGATTACTTCTTTCTTCTAGTTATATAATGGTCACCTTTAAAGAAGATGTAGATGGGGTTTATGTCTAGCTTACAATGTTTTTATTTCAAATTTTTGAAGACTGTAAAATTTGTGGACCATTGAGAGCTTAACATTATAAGTTTTTAGCATCTTTCCTTGTTTTTATTTTTGGTAATTTGGGGGGACTTTGCTTTCCTACATATACTTATTTTGGTATTTTAGGGTTGTCTATGGGATCTGAACTTGGGTTGACTCAATCATGTCATATGGAGACTATGGGGTGACTCTATTGTGAATAGATGAAATGTGTATTTGTATATCCATAGAATTATATAGAAGATACATTGATTTCAAATTACATCCTTAATCATTTCCTATTTCAATTTGAAATATCTTGTAAAGAAAATCTATGAGCATTCACACCAACCCAAGGTAGTGTGGTTTTGAAACGGGACACGGTTAAGATGAAAATGGATTTTTATAAGGTACACACAATGATCAATCACAACATGTTTTAGATTTCAACTCCATGATCTGAGCTTTGAGATTATACTTTAGTGAAGAGAATATGTAAGGAATCTAAAATAAAATAAGACATGTTTTTTTACTAACCTCAAAAAAATTGTCGCAAATAACACTGAAATTTGTTATTGTACTATTTATTTTTTTATTCTTATTCTATTGTTTTGTTAGTTCAAACATATATTGGTAATGGTAGTGGTACTTAGGATAGGAATATAATCATCACATTCAACACAAGAAAATAGGAGGTATATTCGATTCAAACACACATTGGTAATGATAATGAGCATTTGGGATAACTATAGAACCATCACGTTCAAGGAGGACAAATTGGATGTGGTTCCTTTTTACAAGTACATAAGTTTTGAATTCAAGTCTAGTTGTAATTCAAAATTTTGCATTGAGAAACATACAATAAGAGGCATGAAAGCCCTCTATTCTATGCAAACGAATTATTGACAAATTTAATTGTTGAAAATTGAAGAATCTCAACTTCACAACAGTGGTATAGACAATAGTTTTGTATGATTGCAAGGATCGACTTCAGGGATTCTTCAAAGAGTCCTGGAAGAAAGTTGAGAGAATTCATAGAAAAGGTTATTATTAGAGAAACTATGAGTTAAATTCAAACTCTTCACTCATGTATGAAGTTAGCATGTAATTTCTCAATTTGGGTTCATTCAATTAGAGCACTTTTGGGTATAAAAAATATGGCCGAATTATTTGTAAATAACTCAAATTAAAGATAACTTGCATTTGCAGAAACCTGGGTTTACGCTTATGTTGGGTAGGAACTTTGAAAAAATGTAAATTAAACACAATGTGGTGTTCTTTAGCACATAAAATGACCACAAAACTAGACATACTAGAAAACCATTATAATTAAATAAAAAACCCTTGAGGTGTGGTAAGGGTTGTACCATGAAAATGTTTTGCACTTTATGGAAAAGGGTGGAAAGAAGATGTATGATGCACACTCTTGGTAAAGAGTTTGTATAAACTAACAGTAGAGCATTTGGATAAAATATCATTTGAGAGTCTAATAAGTATATAAAAATGTCTCAGTCGAAAGGATGGATTAATGTGTAAAAATGTCTCCACTAAGAGATAAAAGTGATGTTTTGGTATAATATATATATATATATATAT
>ML790525.1:542189-555025 GCA_009831015.1 Picea engelmannii | reverse complement strand
TTCTATAGAGCTCTATGCTTGCTCACCGACACCCTGCATACCTTGAACATGTTATGAATTATAGGCTTCTTAGTAGAATATGTTTAAGACACTTTTCACATTTTTAAGGTATAAAATCTGTTTGTTTGTTTCTTATTATATAATTAATTAATGAAAATCATTAGAGAGAGAGAGAGAGCTAAATTAGGTTTTTATATCAATTGCAAATGATAAAAACTAGTGTTGTCTTGAATTCTTGGGCATATGGAGTCAATAAAACACCTTCAATGGAGGCTAAATGCAAGAGAAGACTTGAAGATCAAAACCCTGGGATAATCCAATCATAAGACTAGGTCAAACCTTCTTAATCCTTCCTTAGGATTTCTAGCAAGAATTATCCAATAAAACAAGATAACATGCACTTATTACCACTTTAATAGAGAATTTACTTAAATACCATGAAGAAAACATAAATACTTGGAAAAAGACCACTTAATAGACCAATTTTATATGCATGAAGAAACCCTAGTTTCATGAAACATCCACCAAAATAATAAAATCATCCACACTATCACTCCAAAAAGTGTGCATAAGATCTCCATGCTGAGAAAATAAGATAAGAAAAGAAGGGCATTGAACACGATATGATCTTCAAAATCGACCCTTAGTTCAAAAATTGATCTAGGTGGACATCAGGGACCACCCACCTATTCCACTGGATCACAACATAATTTTCTATCTTGGTAGTTTTCTAGATTTTTTTCGGGTCTTGAACATTCAAGGTCGTTTTGAGTCCCTAAACGACATTTTTTTGTCATGGAAGAACCCAATCTTGACAGGGTTGTTTAGAATGTGTACTTATCAGATATATTTTATGACATGCTACCAAGCACCCCAAACAAAGATCATATGCAAAAATAACATCCTTGGGAAGTCGATGTATCAACTAACCACATCGGGGCCCACAAACCTTTTGGAATTTCATCTTCTAGGGTTAGGGTTTTTTATGTTTATGGTTTTCTCATTGATGCTTTATATTAAAAGTCCTTTTCGGCCTCATTGTAACTGTATTCTAGTGAATTCATTTCACTTTGCATTTTTACAGTTCCTGCATATTTCGTTCATTAATAGAAATTGAGTATTATTATATATCTGTGTTTCTGTCATATTTCTGTGTTTTATTTAATCCATTCATAAATCCAAATCAATGGTATCAAAGCAGTATGTTCTTTATTTTTTTATCTTTTCATGTACCCAATGAGGTCAGGCTATAAGGAGTTGAGGCTCATACTAATTGAGCCTCTGAAAGACCATCCTCACCAACCCCAATGGCCTCCCATGGTGGAAGAAAATAGAGACGAGGGAGCAGGAGATCATATTCAATTGTTTCTTGAGGAATCCCTCATGCAACAGACGAACGAGATGATGGATAATTTTTTCCAAATCCTTTGACAACTATTAACAACATGTTGTGGAAAACAACAAACGACATTTTCTTTTTGAATAATAGAAAATTAGGGGGCCTTTTGATTTTAATAAGGAGTTTTATCTTATCTTAATTTGAGTTTCATTGGTTTTATTAGTTTAAATATAACCATGTAAATATTTTTTCATTTAGGTGATTGGATTCATTTTCACTGGACATTATTATACCATAACAACTTGATTAATTATTGAAATTAGTTTTAATGTGAATTCCTCTCATTCACTTTGATTCGAAACATAATTATGAGGAATATTTTAATATCATTCAATAATTAACATATGATTCTAAGATATGGTTTGACTACATGGAATCTAGTCTTGTTATTAATCGTAATTATTATCAAGATTTTTAAGCTTAGGTGTTTGAATTTTATTTTGAGTAAAATGGACTCTCTATATTTAATATACACCATATCCATTCTTGCTCTTGGAAATATAAATATCTTAGTCATATCATCTAAGGCTTACCTTAAAGATTATATTTTCATTATGAGTCAATGTTGTGATTTCAATTGGTTGATTTAAACTTACCAACAATTGAGTGATTATTAAATCTTATGGAGTTAATTTCCTCAAATTTGCAAAATATCCCCATATCCCAAAATACGATGTCCAGTTTGGTATGCAGTTATGCTTATTTAGAAGTTGTGATATGAATTTGATTTGATTCTATTAATTGATTTTGGTTACTTAAGAGTTGAAGATTTTGTGGCTACTTTTAAAATAAATATTAGTTATTAATTTAATTTGTTTTTACAAGTGTCCATTACAGAGATACAACTGAAATTTAGTTTCCAAATATGCCAAAATAATCCATTCAATTGGAATTCTTCATCTCCACAGGGCGCAATGCTTGGGTAAGGAAAAGTTAAAATTCCCCTCAGTTCTAAGGAGGTGAACTTCCATCTTGATTTCCAAGCAAACGGTGAGGAATATCGTAAAACGACCGAAAACCCACTTGCATAAAAAGCCTATTTAGCTCTTTCTTGGGAATTTTCCTCAAAAATTATAAGATATGAGAGATATGCTTGATGATTAAAAACAAAATTTCTCAAAAATCATGTAGCGGTCACTTTCTAAATTTTTCATCAATCTGTATGGTTACACTCAACATAGAAAAAAATAGGCACATGATTTTGTATCTAGAAGGATCATTGTGATGTTTAAATATCATATCTTGAAAGCCTAAAAGGGGTTTGGAGGATGAAGGAATGGAGAAAGGTTGATATTAGGCAAGGAGAGACTTGTGCTATCACAATCTCTTTCTTGAAATCTTTTGTATTTTAAGTTTGAACTTAGTTATAGAACTGGTGCATTATTGTCAAGTTTTGTAAACTGATAGAAGACTCTCAAGTCTTTTGCTTGTATTTAGAATTTGATACTATTATCATGTTTTGAGTTTAATAAAAGACTTTCCATTTGAAAATTTTCATTCTTTATGAGTATGAGTTTGTATACGATGCATTGTTGTCGGTTATGCAAGCTTATGTTTATTTAAAATCATTGATAAGATATCGTTCATGATTGGTCTGGATTTGATAAATTGAATTATTTAATATGAGTATGTGTATCTGTAGTTTCTTATTAATTGTTTAATAGGTTCATTACGGATATGAATTTTCTTTAATCGTTGTCTTTCTATGTGAATTGTTTCCTTAGCTAGACAACTTTCTTATCTCATGTTCAATATATTTTAATCCTCCATATTGAGTGTGAGTGTAAATATTTGATCTTTCATTAGTAACTATTTACTAAGTTGATATTGATGTGTATTTGTTTTAATCGTTATTAGGTTATATGAACTACTTCTATAGCTTAATAACTTACTTTTATCTCATGGTCAAGTTTTTATTATTCTTCTTGCTCCTAACTGAGACATCGTGAATTACTTATATATCTTTATTAGGATAGTTTAGGCTTAGAATAGAGTTAGATTAATTATTTTCTTTTATGCAATTAGGATTTAGGAGAGCTTCAAGGAAAGTCTCCATTCGCTAGAGAAAAACCTTTAGATGGGTAATTGTACCCATTATAACTAGTCAAATTCACAATCCATAGCGGAAAAGGGTCAGATTGGGGCCCTGGCCGAGTGATTTCTCGAATGTTGATCATGGTTAATTTTTTCCATGAACATTTTTGGTGCTATAAGGAGAGTCAACTGACAAGTAATCCCTTTTGAGTTATTTTTCTTTAATTTTAATCATTTTTAAAAATGGCTCCTATTATTGTTCTGGAACATGCTTTCATTTTTCCTAGGAATGCTGGAAGTATTTCTAGAGAGACAAAAAATTTCTTGCGACGACTGAGCTTCGATAGAGAAGGTGAGATTTATGCTTCTTGTCAACTTTATGAATTTAGTTTTTTTTGGTGATTTCATTAATTTAGTTGATGAGTGTGAGATGTGCAGACTTTATACTGCTACTTTCGAAAGAAGAATTTGAAGCTAGTTTGAATTTCATCCAACTAAATCTATTCATTCATGGAAACAATTTACGAAATTATTTCTTAATTCTCATGAGAATTATAATTACATAAAAATCTGTTTAGAGTTGGAGAATCCCTGTAGATTCAAAGATGAAACTGTTGGCAATTTATTTTCTAGATTTATGTTGATTTGTTGTAGATTTCATAATAAACATCAACTTTCTAAAAAAGACACAATTGATTGGTTTCTTTATCTTAACTATATTTCTGACGTGTATGATGATGAATTTAAAATTACGCATGTTGAAAACCGTATTAGTTCATATGTCAATGTCAATTTAGGGTCTAATACTATTGATTCCATTGTTAATACTAAAATTGTTGTCCTTCAACAAAGTTTAAAATTTTCTACACAATTCCAGGAACAAGAGAAAAAGGATGACAATTCAATTTTTATATTAAAGGATAATTCCAAATTCTTGTTGAAATTGATACAGTTGTAGACTTTGAAACTGATGAAGCAAGTGATGATTGCATTGTTGGTATTGCATTATCTTTTTCTCATCATGAATCAGGTTCCTTCATCCTTTTACAAAACTCATCATTATATCAAGATGTTTTTGTTGAATCAATTAATGTAAATTATCCTATTGATAGAGAAGCTTTTAATTTTTTGTATTCTAAAACATTTTACTCTTTGTATCCAAATATTTTTGTTGATCATAGATTACATTCATATCTCAACGATTTTCAATTTAATAATATACTATGGTCAAATTTTAATTTGATGCAAATTAGTAGCTCTAATAAGGATGAGGGAAATATGGCTATTCAACCTAGTTCATTCCAAGGTTATAAAGACAAAAATAATCCATGTACAATCATCACTCATAAATCACATGCATGTTTTCCTACTTCATCTTTTGTCATTCGAAATATTGGTTTGTTTTGGAATTTGGAAAGAAATATGATCTTCTCTCATGTTATTGATAACACTGAGATATTTCATCATAAGAGAATGTTCCTGTTTGAATTGCATCGTGAAAAGAAAAATGAGGAAATTTATTACAAACTAATGCCTAATGCTCATTGTTGTCCTTTGTGATTTAACAACATTTTTTTAAAATAAACATTCTCAATTCAATCCTCTTTTCATTTTCAATTATGATCCTTTTATGCCTTGTTGTGATTACAATTATGATGAGAAAAAAAAAATCTAATGAAACTATTCAAACTTCAAACACCTACCAATCTTCTTTTTATGACCCAATTTATGATTGGTTGGAATAATCATTTTTGAAAAAGTTTCCATGTCATTATTTTCCATTTGTTAGTTATTGTACATATCATGATAGGATATAGGTTTGTTTAGATAAATATTTCATGTAAATATTAGCATTATCTTCCTGCACATGTTCGATACAAGTTTAGAAATTTTAACTTTGTCTTTACTCTTTCATTTATTGTTTCTAATTTGTTATGCGTGTATGTTTGCAGGTTTAGAACAACATGAATGGATCCATTGGAAATTTTATTTTAATTAGTAATGTAGATTAGAATAGGTTAGAAACAATTTTGTTTAGTTTTGCTTCTTTTCACAAATAGATTAGTTTTCTCAAATAATGTAGTTATTAAATGATATGTCAATATTAAGTCGGAGACAAGTCATCACCATTTTGCATTCAGGGAAGTTTACTTTATTCTCTTTCTTCTCCTGGTTACTTTTCAACTTGTTTATGATTTCATTTATTAAACATTTATTTCCAAGTTCCATCTTTAACTTTTATAAGTTAATCATTATAAGAACTTTGGTGTAAGATGTGTATTACAATTATATTTTTCAAATTAAAAAGAACAAATCTTTAAAGAGAAAAATGGGAAAGAATTTCATCTTCGATTATACATTACGTCGGTTCTTTTAATATTTTTATGTGTAACTTAATGTGACCCTCCAATTGTGAAATCAATGTCATAATTGTACATTCATTTTAGGTGTTATATTTAGAGTTTTCTTTATTTCTCTTTTGTTATTTGTTTTTAATAAAAATTATGATTATCAACCTGTTGGCAGCCCCACACAATTTTTTTATGTAAACATGGAATTACTTCTTTTGTAGCTGCCTTCACCTCATTCTTGTAAATATTATTGTTTTAAGACGATTACTAGATTAGTATAGTTATCCATTAATCGATTAAATATTTGCGTGTTTGTTTTATTCCATGTTTCATGCATGACTGAAAGCAAGAATCAAACATGGAAACTTAGTTTCGTATTATATCCATGTTCAAAGCATCTTTCTAAAAGGTCATTGTTCTTGTATCTACTCCATGTTTAACACTTGAATGACTTCCCTTTGATTACTTTGAATGTTGATATGATACTTATGTTGTTTTGCATTTAAATTATAAACATGTTTATATATTTTAAACCCTTGGCAAACCAACTATAGTCATTACTAGACATGGGAATTTATGCACAAGAATTTTGTCCCGTACTTAATCCTTTTGTTGGCAGAGTGAATTAATAAGCTTTCATTATGGTTTGAGGGTTTTGGTCATGCTCTGTACCCAAGGTTTTCATTACCAGAAATGCTCGAGCATCAATACCGAACCCTCAATGTTCAGAATATGTTTACGCAGGGGTTTTGCTTGGTTTGTTTCTATTTTATCCATTTGATATGTTCTTATAGCTCCTACCATCCAAACCTAGAACTATTTTGGGTCACCCCTGTTTCATTATGGCACCTGTGAGGCGAATCCAACCAAATGACTCTGAGTTTTTGTTTTTAAAACCCCGTAATTTCCTGCCAGAGACACATTTTTGCTAGATCATTTATGGGCAAACCGTTACGAATTAGTAAAAACCCTTTAAAACCCATTCTGGAAATGGGATCATTTACCTTGATCATGGGAAGACTCTTCAGAAATGAAATAGTTTTAGAGATGCATCTCTTTCTTTGGCAGGAAAAATATTAGAATTTCTTTGTGGCTGAGGTAAGTGTTTTGGTTTGTTTTGCTCAGAAATTCAAGCCTGTTATGGGTTTGGAAAGGGTTCAAGATTATATGCCTTTATATTTTTTATGATTCTACATAAAATGATTAATCTTTATCAGAAATGAAAGTTTAACCCACTGTCAAATATTTTTCACCTTGAGCTTATCCAGATTGGGGATGCTTGGGAAGTTTGTCTGTGTAGAAATGATTTCACCTCACCCGAGAACACAGTAGACTCACCTCTGCATTCCAATATAAACCCCAACCCCTGTATAGCCAACCCTACTATCAAATACCTATGTTTTGATCCACAAAAGATCAAGCTATCACAAATCTACTCTCTATTGCAGTTAGAAACCCCTTGGGAAAAAAGGCCACGGTTTGTTATCATGCATTGGAGGAGATTTTTAGATATGATAAAGGACAGGATTTTCATGCCCTTATTGTTGAGCCAATTCCCGATATGTTTCAAAAACCAATTGTCAAGAAAAACCACAGGCATAAGGAGAGTAATTCAGATTTAAAATAGGCAAACAAGAGGATTAAGCAGGCTGGATAATACGATCATTAAAAAACTCAACCAATTTCACTATTATAAATTTGGATTTATTAGGTGTCTTTTTGGCAAATTGCTGGAATAGTAAATAGATCTTTTGTTTTGATTATGTTTTAAAAAATAAAAGATTTCATTTTTATTTTTTGTTATTTTTTTTTACTATTTTAGACTATAGCTACAGAAACCTCTAGCTTATCTTTTTCTAAAAATCAAGTCTCTTTTAAATAAAAAAATCAGAATTTAGTTATGAGAAATCTTCTAACTTATTCTTGTTTGGTTTTTCAGGATATGGTAGTTCTACATGCTGATCATCTAAGGAGAAACATGTCCAACTTTGCATTTAGATGATTAGTATTTCTTTTATGTTTATTTTGCAAAAAACTTTTATTAATTTTTGAAAAGAAAACAAGTCAGTTTTGAGTGGTTGTAGGCCCTCTATGTTTGTAATATTCTGATCTTTTGAGATATGATCCTATCCTAAGTAATAGGAAGATCAGATTTCATAAACTCTTTAAAAACCCATGTATTTTGTAAACAAAGGCATCTTGGCAAGGAGCAGAAGATGGACGAGTGATTCCAAAACTTAATGAAACAACATATATGCATTTTGGCTTTAGCCTTTTGTAAATGATGTTTTCATTTATGTTTTGTCAATCCTAATATATTAATAGGTCTGATAGCTTTAGAATTAATGATATATTATGTTTGGGATACTTATGTTATAAATATTGTCTATAATTTGTTGCTCCAAATATAAATACTGTGATCATATCTCCAATTTGAATGATAGGATTTATCTTTGAATTTTAGTTGAATGATGAAATGCAATAAGTTACACTTAGATTTATCTTACTGTAATTATGTTCAATTATAAGATCACAGGGTTCAATTTGCGTTTCCTCCTCTGTCATTAAATCTCAACTGCCAATACATGTTTTAAATTTATTTAGAACGGTCATAAAGTCTATTGCATATTTTTCTCTTGGGCATGGAAATTGGATGTTCTTCACTCATACAGATGCTTGGATACATCTCACTAACTAATAACGGGTTAGCTCCTTTTTGTTTCTCAAATTCAGCCATTTACATATTAATGAAACCATAATGTTTTAGTCATTTACATATTAAAAGTTTTGTACAGATTGTTTTCTTTTACTTTTAGAGGTCAGATTAAACATTGGTTTGAGTCTTTTCCAGCATATCACATTTTTTATTGGTTTCAATTTGTAGAGAAATTTTTAGATGCTTTTGAAATCTATGATTACAATCAATTATGTGAAGAATTTCAGACTTTGCTAATCAATGACAATTCATCTCCGGAAGGTTTTTCAACAAGAATCCATCATGTTCTCTGTAAATTTAATCTTGATGACATGTCATTTGTAATCAATCTCCTCTATGATGATTGTGTCCCTTTCATCTAGTCATATTCAATCGTGAATGACGAATCAATTACAAATCCTATCACACAATTGCAAGGAAAATTTTGTTCGTAGGATGAGAGGAATCCATCAGAAAATTTTGAACAAGCATGGGGGGTAGAATCTATTGACAAGGTTCTTACTGACAATCAAATTGGTTTTTCCTCTGAATCATTGTATTTTCATTCCTCGACCATCATGGAAGAAGATTCGATCCTGAGTCAAGGTGAAAGTCCGAGCATTCTTCTAACTCTTTCTCTAATCAGTACTTAAATTCAGTTATTGAAGAACACTTAGGTGACGAAAATCATCTTAAGCATTCTAGCATTCCTATGAAGCTGATTAGATATGTAAATCCGCAATTGGAAGAAGAAACCCTAAACCTTTATCCACAAATCATACCTTATCCACAGGAAAGATTAAATGTTTGTTGTGGAAGTTTTGAATTATCTATCATATAGGAGGCAAATCTAGATGATCATATTATGTTGAAGAATTTATCACCAAAACAGAGTGAAAGTGAAGAAGAATGTCTTGAGAATACGATTGCTAAATATCATAGCTCAAGAGATCCTTTTCACGTGGTCATTTCTAATTCCTTTTACTCTTTATATCGTGATCTCTTCTTAGATTCTCGTGGACTTGATACTTTACCCACAACGTCCTACTTTTTTCCACCACAATCAAATCCTTTCGATATGCCAAGATTCGGTGAAATTAATTCCAAACATAACATTTATGAAGTCGGATTTGACACTCTTTCACTTTCATCACTCACATGGGAAAAAGACATGTTGCGAGATGATTTTACATAGTTTATTTTTGAAAAATACAATGCAAATTTTAATTTTTATGCTTCACATTTTGGAACGATCAATATCATCAAAGGAAGCGTTCAAACCAATGATCTAAATGATGTCATGAATCCCCTTATGATGTGTTCCTCATTGATATATTTGTTTCATCAAATTCATAGTTTGCATCCTAATTTTTATGACAGGATCTTAGGATGGCTTGAATAATTGTATATAAAAAATCTTCATAATAAAGATAAAGTTGCACTTACTTTGTTTTTACCTAAATATCTAGGAAGTAAGCATGACATAATTCTTTTAGATCCTCCATGTGAAGAAATTAATGAACACTTGGAAAATTGTCAGGAGGATAGGGCACTTCAGCCTTGGCTGATGGTTATGTCATTTCCCCATAATCTTGACAAGTTTTCCAAACTTACTTACACTCGTCCATGCCATTATGACCCATATCAAGACAAGATTGTAGAATGGTTGGAGGATTCATACATCAATAAGTTTTGAGGGAATGGTAAGGTCATGCTTGCTTTGTTTTTTGATGATGATAAAGGTAAGTATGATATATTTTTGTCATTTTTTGATATACTACCATTCTTGCTAGTAATGTTTTATTTTGTTTCCATTACATGATTGGAGTTACTCCGATGGCTACATTGGAAGCATGACTTTGCGTAGTATTTTGATTTGTTTAGTAATTAGAGTAGGTTTAGGAGTATATTTTCTTTTAGCTTTATTTCTCATTGTTTCTCTTTGTAATAATGCAGTCATGAACACAACCGGGCACACCAAGAGAACCATAATCTGACTATTATCAAGGAAGTCCACTTTATATCTTTTTCTCTCTGCTTTTCGATGAGTATTTTTGTTTAAAAATACAATATTATCATGAAAATTTTAAATGGAAAGTAAAGAGATAAGAAAATATGAACTGTAAATTCAACCCTAACCCAAGGTGCCACGAGTAGGACTGCATTCATATTAATGAGTATTTTTTCTATTTTCTTTTTAAGTCTCTCAAGATATATTTCACGTGATGATTTCAAATCCAACTTCCTGTAAATATGTTTGATTTTATTTTTTGTTTTTCATTTTGTTTGTTTTTTGTTTGTTTCTGAAAAATTATGCATGTGTCACCATTTCATTTGTGGAAGGAAAATCATAATTTTTATCCAAGAGCAACAACTCACTACTTTTCAAAGCACCATGTTGTAAATTGTTAAACTCAAATCAGTAAAAGAAAGTTCCTGCTCAAAACAGTGTTGATGGTTTCTTTTTGAAATCTTGAGAGTGTAAATGTGTTGACCTGCATAGAATAGATCTAGCTAAACAATGATACACACATTTGCAAAGAGAATTGGAAAAAGAAGAAGGAGAGAAAGAATGGAAAGAATTCTCATTAACCGTTTCCACACATAAAGAGTGAATAATTTACAATAGATATAGGATACATGAGTAAATAATGAGCCATAGTGGTGGTCTATATTGATCTGGACACACACCAGCAACTACAAGAGTAAATTGCCACCTAGTCTAGTCTCTTAGGCAGTTACGGGAGTGAACTACCACCTAGTTGAGTTAACTAGTCAACTAGTCTTCAGTTAATTGTCTAAACAAAGAGTAGTGAGTTGGTGATGATCCCAATGTTGCATGGTGAAAAAACCAATGCAACATCTAAACTCAACTCAACTAGTCAACTGAAAGAGAATATTCTCCAGGTGGAATATTCTCCCCTAAAATATAGGAGACTAGATAATGACTAATTATGACTAATAAACAAGGAATAACCTTAGGAAAAATAAATCCTAGGTGTGTGAAGTAACTCCAACACCCCCCCTGAACATCACTATGGTGAAAATAAAGAATGGGTCCCGGCTACGAGGCCATTTTAGGTACCCAAATACAACTGAACTAAACAAGGAAAGAGGGAAAACCTCATGGGAACAAAACCCCCCCTCAAATCACAATGCATAAAATAAAAAATGATAAGGAACAAAAGGCAGTTGCTAAGCAACCATGTCCTTCACTCCAAGAGGACCTCGCAATTGTGCAAGTTTGTGCTCTTTGAAGATTTTGTTGAAGATGTAGATGTTTGTACAGATCTGATGAAGTATATTCATCATTTATATTTCCACACGTATCCACTTTATCTTCTTGTAATGAATAATATCCAAATAAATTTTGGATGAAATTTTGAAAACCATGCGGCTGTTTCCAGAAAAATGCTGAAATTTTGTTGATTTTGAAACAATCATAACTTCACTTTCTGGACTCCTTTTCGGACGATTTTTCTTTTTGAAATTGGATATTTTTCTGAGAGGAATTAAAATATCCAATTTGTTTCTGCAATTGTTTCTTAGAAAATATCAAAATGGTGTCTGATGTGCGCGGCTCCATTTTTTACTCCTGAGATGCATGCATGGTGCATGCAAAAGTGTCTGCATGTGACTCTTGAGATGCATGCCATATATATTCCACGTGAATTTCAGAAAACAAATCTTAAATAGAGTAGACATCATATTCAATTAATGGAATACAAATTTTTGTAGATACTTGTGTAGAAGGCTCTTCAAACTGAGATGATTTATCTTCCAGTGGCTTTTCTACATTCTCTATCTTGTCAACATTTTGCTTGCATTCTTCCTTATTCCCAAATAAAACCTCCAAAATGCTCCATAAATCATTTGGAGTGAATTCTTGTGAGTCATCATATACTTGATGGAGAATTTCGAGAGAAATAAAATAGAGGATACATCCTATGGCCATATCTTGTCTATTGAGAAAATCATTTTTCTCATTGATAAAATGAGGCTCTACTTCCATTGCCATGGTTATATGGTATGAACCTTTGCATCTTAGTAGAAGAAAAAAATTTGGCTTCCATTCCAAATATTTGTGAGGCGCGAGAAGTATTTCCGGCAAATAATCCATCTTTTTGTACGTTCTTCAGTTATGGGAGTGAACTGCCACGTAGCTAAGTAACTAGTCAACTAGTCTTCAGTTAATTGTCTGAACAAAGAGTAGTGAGTTGGTGATGATCCCAATGTTGCATGGTGACAAAACCAATGCAACATCTAAACTCAACTCAACTAGTCAAACTGAAGTGTCAACTGAAAGAGAATATTCTCCAGGTGGAATATTCTCCCCTAAAATATAGGAGACTGCATA
>ML790525.1:528956-542139 GCA_009831015.1 Picea engelmannii | reverse complement strand
TAGTCTTCAGTTAATTGTCTAAACAAAGAGTAGTGAGTTGGTGATGATCCCAATGTTGCATGGTGAAAAAACCAATGCAACATCTAAACTCAACTCAACTAGTCAACTGAAAGAGAATATTCTCCAGGTGGAATATTCTCCCCTAAAATATAGGAGACTGCATAATGACTAATTATGACTAATAAACAATGAATAACCTTAGGAAAAATAAATCCTAGGTGTGTGTGAAGTAACTCCAACTCCCCCCCTAAACATCACTATGGTGAAAATAAATCCTAGGTGTGTGTGAAGTAACTCCAACACCCCCCTTGAACATCACTATGGTGAAAATAAAGAATGGGTCCCGACTACGAGGCCATGTTAGGTACCCAAATACAAAAGATACACTGAACTAAACGAGGAAAGAGGGAAAAACTCATGGGAACAAAACCCCCCCTCAAATTAAAATGCATAAAATAAAAAATGAGAAGGAACAAAAGGCAGTTGCTAAGCAACTGTGTCCTTCACTCCAAGAAGACCTCGCAACTGTGCAAGTTTGTGCTCTTTGAAGATTTTGTTGAAGATGTAGATGTCTGCACAGATCTGATGAAGTATATGAATCATTGATATTTCCACACATATCCACTTTATCTTCTTATAATGAATACTATCCAAATAAATTTTGGATGAAATTTTGAAAGCCGTACGGCCGTTTCTAGAAAAACATTGAAATTTTGTTGATTTTGAAACGATCATAACTTCACTTTTCGGACTCCATTTTGGATGATTTTTTTTTTGAATTTGGATATTTTCCTGAGAGAAATTCAAATATTAGAAATTCAAATTGGATGCAGACACGTTGTCCCTATTTTTAAGAAAAAAAACTCGATTATACCTTCGTGTCCTTAAGATGGTTTCTTAACAGGAATATAAGTGTCCAGATCATGATAGAGATCATTTTAAGAAAACGGATGAATTATATAAGAACAATTTGTGTTTGATAAAATCTGAAATTTTCAGTATCACCCCACTCTCTTGAATATCATAAAGTTTCTGCAAATTTGTAAATTAATTCTAGAGAGTTGAAAGCATTACAAGGTGTGGGAAGTGTTTGTAAACCCGTCGAGACATTGAACAGGTCTGTTGGTAGCAGGTAAATGAATCCATGATACCAATGAAACTTCGTCGAAGTACTTAACAGGCCTACTAGCAGCAAAGCAATGCCGGGTTCAAGAAAATTATCAGGTATGCCCCTTAAAATTAATCCATGAATAAAGATGTTCTTCGTCATGAATGGACGACTTTTGGACAGGATAGAGGCATTAGAGTGGGTTAAATGACATCCCTGTCGAGGCTATGGACACCTGCTGACAGCAATGGCTATGTCAACAATATCGGAGTCAGTGGCATAAACATCGTTCCTCTCGAAATCAAGATCTGATACCAAATTACACTTTTGACATAAACACATCTGATGTTGGACTATGTTATCCCCTGAGTTTTTCATGCTTGATGTGTTGTCAGTTGCTTCTCAAATCTTCATTTTTTTTATTCATCCTAACATGAAATTTTGGTTATGCAGAGATAACTGCTTCGCCCAGTAAGTCGCCATTGTTGGCAGCCCCACACGATTTCGTTATGTGAACATGGGATTACTTCTTCTGTAGTTGCCTTCACCTCATTCTTGTAAATATTATTGTTTTAAGACGATTATTGGATTAGTATAGTTATTCATTAATGGAATAAATATTTGCGTGTTTATTTTATTCCATGTTTCATGCATGACTGAAAGCAAGAATCAAACATGGAAACTTAGTTTCGTATTATATCCCTGTTCAAAACATCTTTCTAAAAGGTCATTTTGCTTATATCTACTCCATGTTTAACACTTGAATGACTTCCCTTTGATTACTTTGAATGTTGATATGATACTTATGTTGTTTTGCATGTAAATTATAAACATGTTTATATATTTTAAACCCTTGGAAAATCAACTATAGTCATTACTAGACATGGGAATTTATGCACAAGAATCGTGTCATGTACTTAATCCCTTTGCTGGAAGAGTGAATTAATAAGATTTCATTATGGTTTTAGGGTTTTGGTCATGCTTTGTACCCAAGGTTTTCATTACCAGGAATGCCCCAGCATCAAGACCGAACCCTCAATGTTCATAATATGTTTACGCAGGAGTTTTTCTTGGTTTGTTTCTATTTTATCCATTCAATCTATTCTTATAGCTCCTACCATCCAAACCTAGAACTGTTCTGGGTCACCCCTGTTGCATTATGGCACTTGTGAGGTGAATCTAACCAAATGAATCTGAGTTTTATGTTTTTAAAACCCCATAATTTCCTGCCAGAGACACGCTTTTGGGGGAGCATTTCTGGGAAAACCATTACGAATTAGCCAAAACCCTTTAAAACCCATTCCGGAAATGGGGTCATCTACCTTCATAGTGGGTAGATTCTTCAGAAACAATACAGTTTTAGAGATACATCTCGTTCTTTGGAGGGAAAAATATCAGAATTTCTTTGTGGCTGAGGTAAGCGTTTTGGTTTGTTTTTCTCAGAAATTCAAGCCTGTTATGGCTTTGGAAAGGGTTCAAGATTATATGTCTTTATATACGTTATGGTTATGCATAAAATGATTAATCTTTATCAGAAATGGAAGTTTAACCCACTGTCAAATCTTTTTCACCTTGAGCTTATCCAGATTGGGGATACTTGGGAAGTTTGCCTGTGTAGAAACGATTTCACCTCACCCGAGAACACAGTAGACTCACCTCTGCATTCCAATATAAACCCCAACCCATGTATAGTTAACCCTGCTATCAAATACATGTGTGCATGGATGATTTTAGGGGTTAAATTTCGCTCATGGGATAATTTTCCATGGTTTTTCCAAAAATGAGATTCGTTATTTTAAAAATGATTTGCCCAAATTCTATAGGATAAAATTATTTTACCTTAAAAATCGCCAAAATTTTATAAAAACTATATAAAATCCTTAGAAATTTGAATATTTTTACAAAAATATCGCCAAACATTTATAGTTGGCATATGAAGATAAATAAGATTCACTAATGTTTCTACATTTAAAAATAAATTTCCATCCTTAAAATCATCCCTGCGTGTGTGTTGATCCACAAAAGATCAAGCTATCACAGATCTACTCTCTGTTGTAGTTCAAAACCCCTTGGGCAAAAACGCCACGGTCTGTATTCATGCATTTGAGGAGATTTTAAGATATGATAAAGGACAGGATTTTCATGCCCCTATTGTTGAGCTAATTCTCAATATGGTTCACAAACCAATTTTCAAGAAAAACCACGGGCATAAGGAGAGTAATTGAGATTTAAAATTGGCAAACAAGAGGATTAAGCAGGCTAGATAATACGATCATTAAAAAATTCAACCAATTTCACTATTATAAATTCGGATTTATTAGGTGTCTTTTTGGCAAATTGCTGGAATAGTAAATAGCTTTTTTTTTTATTATGTTTTAAAAAATAAAAGATTTAATTTATTTTTATTTTATTTTTTTACTATTTTAGACTAGCTACAGAAACCTGTAGCTTATCTTTTTCTAAAAATCAGGTCTCTTTTAAATAAAAAAAATCAGAATTTAGTTATGAGAAATCTTCTTACTTATTCTATTTGGTTTTTCAGGATATGGTAGATCTACATGATGATCATCTAAGGAGAAACATGACCGACTTTGCATTTAGATGATTAGTATTTCTTTTATGTTTATTTTGTAAAAAAACATTATTAATTTTTGAAAAACAAACAAGACAGTTATGAGTGGTTGTAGGCCCTCTATGTTTGTAATATTTTGATCTTTTGAGATTTGATCCTATCCTAAGTAATAGGAAGATTAGATTTCATAAACTCTTTAAAAAACCATGTATTTTGTAAACAAATGCATCTTGGCAAGGAGCAGAAGATGGATCAGTGATTCCAAGACTTAATGAAACAACATATATGCATTTTGGATTTAGCCTTTTGTAAATGATGTTTTCATTTATGTTTTGTCAATCTTGATATATTAATAGGTCAGATAGCTTTAGAATTAATGATCTATTATGTTTGGGATACTTATGTTATAAATATCATCTATAATTTGTTGCTCCAGATATAAATACTGTGATCATATCTCCAATTCAAATGTTAGGATTTATCTTTGAATTTTATTTGAATGATGAAATGCAATAAGTTACACTTAGATTTATCTTGTTGTAATTATGTGCAGTTATAAGATCACAAGGTTCAATTTGTGTTTCCTCCTTTGTCATTAAATCTCAACTGCCAATACATGTTTTAAATTTATTTAGAACAGTCATAAAGTCTATTGCATATTTTTCTCTTGGGCGTGGTAGTTGGATTTTCTTCACTCATACAGACGCTTGGATACATCTCACTAACTAACAACAGGTTAGCTCCTTTTTGTTTCTCAAATTCAATCATTTACATATTAATGAAACCAGAATGTTTGGTTCAACTTTTGACTATCTGCACGTCTGCGTTTCATAGTTTATTCAATTCAAGAATATTTAGATTTATAAAAGAAAACAGAAAAGATTTAAATGTGTTTTCTTTATCTGCTTCTTAAAAGAAATTATTTTCACATCGATTTCGTAAGCTTCGATTAAAACGTTCAATTTGTAAATGATGTACAGAAGCGAGAATTGTATATTTTCTTCCTAAATACACCTACAATAGTTATATTAGAGCATATGTATATATATAACATATAGTTTTTAGCATTAGTTTAGTTATTCTTTTCTTTTTGTTTTCTTTTTAGGATTTTAGATTGGCTAATGGAGACATTAAACTCGTCAGAATGAGTTACACCAAACGTCTTGGGTTATTTAGACAACCCTGGACCGGACTTGTTCTTTCAGTTGACGGACGGTCAATTTCTCCCATCAACAAATGGCGTTAGAAGGAGGGTCGACTGAAATGTTGGCCTTGTAGGAGCCTTTATTTCGAATGTATTTAACTTCCCCATGGCTCCCCAGGTCATTTTGTTGGAACATGCTTTCCACTTCTCATTTCCTGATGTTCCTAATGAGACAGTCTCTCGCTTATCCAAACTCGCCTTTGATGGTGGGGATGATGTATCTGCTAAAGATCACCTTAACAAGTCCTTGTGCAAATGCATCAAACATGACATTTCTGATTTAAAAGTTTTGTGCAGATTGTTCGCTTTTACTTTTAAAGGTCGGATTAAACATTGGTTTGAGTCTTTTCCAGCATATCACATTTTTTATTGGTTTCAATTTGTAGAGGAATTTTTAGATGCTTTTGAAATCTATGGTTACAATCAATTATGTGAAGAATTTCAGACTTTGATAATCAATGGCAATTCATCTCCAAAAGGATTTCCAACAAGAATCCATCTTGTTCTATGTAAATTTATTATTGATGACATGTCATTTGTACTCAATCTCCTCTATGATGATTGTGTCCCTTTCATCCAGTCATATTCAATCATGAATGACAAATCAATTACAAATCCTATCAATCAATTGCAAGGAAAATTTTGTTCCTAGGATGAGAGGAATCCATCCAAAAAATTTGAACAAGCAAGGGGGATAGACTCTATTGACAAGGTTCTTACTGATAATGAAGTTGGTTTTTCCTTTGAATCATTGTATTTTCATTCCTTTGTAACATCTCGCTCTGGTGCACTGAGAAAAATTATTCTTTGAGGACACTTGCTCGCAAGTGATCTGGACTTTTATGATGTTAAAACATTTATCCTTGATTATGATGCGTTATGATAGATGACATGATGTTTTACTGCTTGACGTAGACAGGTGCTTTTGACTCAGTTTTATTGAGTGTGCGTGGTTTTTGGACCTTGAGGATGTAGAGGCATCAGTGGAACCCCCTTGGACTCTGGATTGAGTCAGGGAGTGTGCTATTGGGTTGATTTATTTACTGTGATATTTCATTTGATTTGATGATATGATGTTGACATTTCTAACATGATTGTTGATGATGCAGGCTGACGATAGCTTGCCGACCAGACTCACATATGGAGTAAAGGGGCCACACACAATTTCCAGAGAGGTTGAGGGAGAGGCGTGGACAGCAGCCCTGCCACAGCCTACTAGCACTCCCACCATGGCTCGAACTGTAGGTTAACGATTACCTAGTTCGAGAGGATCCACGATGTCGTGAGGGAAGACTGCGACAGTCGCTCACAATGATTCTAAGGGGCGCGCAATAAGGCAAGGGCCTTATTCCTTAGAGCCCTTAGTCTCCCACAAGCTCACCTGGTGGAGTATTGACTCCAGAGGTTATAGATGTCTACCAATCAGTCAAGTTGGCGAGTGGCACCCTTGGAGCATGTGGTGCATCCTGAAGGGCACATCGCGCAAAGAAACGAACGAGGCGAGTGGCACCCTTGGAGCACGTAGTGCATCTTGAAGGCCACGTCGCGTTGATGATGATGAAGAAACAAACCTAGATGGCCCTAGGACATTAACGCCTTAAGAAATTCTTAAAACGACTCCCCTAAACAATTGTCGTCCAGTTCAAAATTTAAACCTAAGTCTAAAAAACTTCTCTAAGATAAAAAATTTGTTTAACCTTAAGGAAAAAGGCCCTATGAAAATAAAAGGTTATGAATTTAAAAATAAAATGAAAAGATTAATTAGCGCATTTACCTTTTTGGTTTAAAAAAAAAAAGAAGGGATCAATAAAAATAGGGAAACTAAGTAATAAAGGAAACATAGACAATTAATAAGTAATAAAAGTATTTAACGTGCGGGAGTATAAGAATTTATGAATTTAAAAATAGAATGAAAAGATTCATTAGTTCATTTTCCTTTTTGGTTTTAAAAAAAAGAAGGGATTAATAAAATAGGGAAACTAAGTAATAAAGGAAACATAGACAATTAATAAGTTAAAGAAAATAATTCTGGAGAAACGTGGGGGATGAATGACACTTGTACAACAGAGAATTTTTGGAGGGTTTTCTTTAAAACTTAAAAATAAAATGTGGGGCTCAAAACTCAATAAAAGAAAAGGGGGATGAGGAAGAAGGGGGAGTTGTTAGTGTAACGTTACGCTGTCGGATTTGGACTTGATTGATTGCTTGTGAGGAGTCGGGATTTCTCAGCTCAGTTAGGAGTGGTAGCTCGGCCTTGCGAGGCAAGCTGGGAAGCTAGACGGATCATCTGGTTTGTGTGTGGCCCCTTTGCGGCTCGGGGGGCTAAGGGGGAAGCAGATTACCCCTAGCGTTTGGCTGGGAGGTACCGGTGTAGTCTCTACGGTCGGCGAGCAGGAGCGGCACGGAGCGCGGACGTCATCGCAGCGGGCTATAAGGCAACGGTATGATTTTTAATTTGGTAATATAGAATGCAACTGGGTTTTATGATGTAGATCTGCTTGGTATTGGAAAAGAAATCTGGATTTAAATTTTATATAACAATTGTTGTATCTTCCGTTTCCTTCGATGATTTGAAATGCTAATTTTGTCCAATGCTTGCCGAAAATCCTGATTTATCTTTGTTACTGGTCTTAATCTCTGCAAAAAAATTGTCGATTGTATGAAGGGTTTACACCACCAGACATACGCCTTGGTTATTCTTTACCAGCGAACCTGTCCCTGTCAGATTCATCTTTTGCTAATGTTCTTTAACTCTGCAAACAGGTTGATTTTGTATCTCTGCGTTTCAGATGATTTCATGCACTCTATTCTGCGATTTCTGGGTATGACCTCTGCGATTTATTGTTAAACCCTGGCACTTGCTGGATATCATTCTCTGAAATTTTCTGTGGGCGAATTCTTTCTCTGATATTTTTCTGTGGGCGAATTCATTCTCTGATATTTTTTGTGGGCGATACATTATCGGTGGGCATTTGGTGTTCTATGTGGGCATTTCATTTTGTGGGCATTTCGTTTTAAAAGTTATTGTCACTTCGTTTTATAAATTACTATCATTCGTTTTTTCCATTGACTATCATTCCGTTTGTAAACTTCTGGCAATTCGTTTTGGGGCATTTCGTCTTCTATCAGTGTGGGCATCTATTACAGTGCGCGATTGTTTATTTTGGTGTGGGTATTTATTACTGCGTTGTTATCACTACGTTTTATTATTGTGTTTTGTACAGTAGCGTGCATAAATGTTTTTGGGTTGCAAACCTTTTGGATGTTTCTGTTTCAGACCCTGGCCATGCAGCTTCAATTTCGCCTCCAGTAACCACCGTTGTACCCTTCCCCTTCCAGAATGTGATTCAATGTTGGATACTGAGTCTTATTTATGTGTATTTTTTAGAAATCCTCCTTCTGCGTTTGCTAGTTACCTCCGCGCATTTTTCCCAGGGTACCACCTACCTGACGATTTGCCCTTGATTACAGTTGTTGTCCCCTTGCTGCGTAGCGATTTTGCCTTTTGGGGAAACATAATCTTCTTGAAACACACCCCCCCCCCCCCCCCCNCCTCCTTACTTCATCTGACAGCGACTCCTTTGCCTGATGGCCTGGACAGCTTTGTCGTTGTTCACCGTCTTTTTGGGGCAATTTATTGATAGGTCTGGCCATTTAGGGTAGAGGTCATGTGGTTTTATTGACTATCATTGAAGCCTTATTGAAAATGTTCACATAACTGTTAAAGTGGGGCGTGACTGCAATGCCACTGTAATAAATTATGAATAATATGTGAAGTAGAACGTTAAGGCATTATAAAAACAGAATTTAATATTTGTATGGTGACAGAATTCGGTTTTTACGCAGCTTAAGGGCGTAGTCATTGTATCTTTTATTTGGAGTTTGGTGATATTATATGTTGTTGTTGTAACCAGTAAGGGTAGGGACCTTGACGTTTCTTAATTTTCCATACTATTAGTGTAAAGGTATCGAGGGGGCTAATTCTGGTCTCGTCATTGTAGTTCAGTTGTTATTAATAACAATACAACCAAACGTCCTGGTTATTCCACAGAAACATTATTATAACTTGGAAGTAATGATAAGGTTAAGTTTTGAATATTATATTAGGGCTTTATTCTTACCATTATCATTTGTTAGGAATGGTAGGAATGGTTAAGTTGATTACTATATTATGGTTTTATTTTTACCATTGCCGTTTGTTAGGAATGGTAGGAATGGTTAAGCTTTGATTATTATATTAGGGCAATGAGTACTTTCTCTAATAATAATGAATTATCATGATGGTTACTGTGGGATGAGGAATTGCTTTAGGTTTTTCGATTAAAGAAGGATATGTTATATGTATTAATTAAAGAAGGAAACTCCTTTGTTTTAGGTCGTGGTTGCAAGTTATATGGGTAAGGCCATTTTAATATATTGTCCTGAATTATGTAAGAGCAACGTGCTTGTGACAAATAAAAAGGTATTGTTAGGATTAGATAACATATAATGATAATGTTGATGGCTATCTAGTTTGCAAAGTTATAGTAACATTGTGTCATGGCCCTGGTACCTTACTGTAATTTATTGTCATGGTGATGTGGAAGGAGTAATGTCGATGAAATATATCGTTGAAATATGTAAGGGTGATGTTATGTCCATATAAATTACAGGGTAATGTTAGTGTTAGATATCATACTAAATACAATGGCATCATGGTCTTATCATAGTACTATTGAATCTTTAGTTATGGATGATTTATAAAATATAAGGTTCCTTGATCTAAGTACCATAGAGTATTATGAATTAGTAATGAGGTTTCTTGTTCATTTATTTAATGCTGAACTGGGTGGGTCGTTGTCTGAATCCTTCTGCCTTGCGCCTTCCATAGAGGTTGCGGTCATGTGGTTATTTATTGTTGTACTTGGATGAGTCATTTAAATACTGGGTCAGTTGTGTTGGGCGGGATGTAGACACCTCCTTGTAGCCTAGTATATGAGTCAGTGTGTGTGATTGTTTTGTGTGTAAAGAATCCAGTGCCGTATCAAGAGTCTCGAGCCCTTTAAAGGCAGGGTTTCCACTCTTGTGACACACCTGACAGAGATTACTAGTTTCTGCCTGAGCAGTCGTCCAGGAGCCTATCTGACCTTCTCTCTCTCCGGAGCAGAGAACTAAGATTAAACGCCTTGCTTTCCTGTGTAGAAATAGTAAAATCTACCACTATGGATTCTTCATTCGATGTTCGCACTGTGCATAACCCAGTATGTCGTTAAATGTTTTCCGTTACTTGTTGTGTGCCTTGTGTCTCCTTATTGTGATCTTCGTGGGTGCGTCTTGTTAGTCGTCGGGTGGCGTCGTAGAGTCCAGTGTGTCTGTTTCTTTTACATGAGCGCACACACCTTAAACAAAACAAAAAAAAAAATTGACACTTGTTATCAAAGTTGTTGTCGTAACGAGGAGGTCGTTACATCCTCGGCCATCATGGAATAAGATTCAATGTTGGGTCAAGGTGAATGTCCTCATTCTTCTAACTATTTCTCTAATCAGTACTTAAATTTAGTTATTGAATAACACTTATGTGACGAAAATCATCTTAAGCATTATAACATTCCTATGAAGCTAATTAGAGATGTAAATATGCAGTTGGAAGAAGAAACCTTAAAACTTCATCCACAAATCATACCTTATCCACAGGAAAGATTAAATGTTTGCTGTGAAAGTTTTGAATTATCTATCATACAGAAGGAAAATCTAGATAATCATATTATCCTGGAGAATTTATCACCAAAACAGAGTGAAAGTGAAGAAGAATGTCTTGAGAATACCATTTCTAAATATCATAGCTCAAGAGATCATTTTCACGTTCTCATTTCTGATTCCTTTTACTCTTTATATCCTTATCTCTTCTTAGATTCTGGTGGACTTGATACTTTACCCACAACATCCTACTTTTTTCCACCACAATCAGATCCTTTCGATATGCCAAGATTTGGTGAAATTAATTCCAAACATAACATTTATGAAGTCAGATTTGACGCTCTTTCACTTTCATCACTCACATGGGAAAAAAACATGTTGCGAGATGATTTTACATAGTTTGTTTTTGAAAAATACAATGCGAATTTTAATTTTTATGCTTCACATTTTGGAACGATCAATATCATCAAAGGAAGTGTTCAAACCAATGTTCTAATTGATGTCATGAATCCTCTTATGATGTGTTCCCCATTGATATATTCGTTTCATCAAAGTCATAGTTTACATCCTAATTTTTATGGCAGGATCTTATGATGGCTTGAATATTCATATATATAAATTCTTCATAATAAAGATAAAGTTGCGCTTGATTTGTTTCTACCTAAATATCTAGGAAGTAAGCATGACATAATTCTTTTAGATCCTCCATGTGAAAAAATTAATGAACACTTGGAAAATTGTCAGGAGGATAGGGCACTTCAGCCTTGGCTAATGGTTATGTCATTTCTCCATAATCTTGACAAGTTTTCCAAACTTACTTACACTCATCCATGCCATTATGACCCATATCATGATAATATTGTAGAATGGTTAGAGGATTCATACATCAAGAAGTTTCGAGGGAATGGTAAGGTCATGTTTGCTTTGTTTTTTGATGATGATAAATGTAAGTATGATATATTTTTGTCATTTTTTGATATACTACCATTCTTGCCAGTAATTTTTTATTTTGTTTCCATTGCAGGATTGGAGTTACTCCGATGGCTACATTAGAAGCATGACTTTACGTAGTATTTTGATTTGTTTAGTAATTAGAGTAGGTTTAGGAGTAGGTTTTCTTTTAGCTTTATTTCTCATTGTTCCTCTTTGTAATAATGCAGTCATGAACACAAGCAGGTAAACCAAGAGAACCACAAATTGACTATTATCAGGGAACTCCACTTTATATATTTTTCTCTCTTCTTTTCAATGAGTATTTATGTTCAAAAATATAGTATTATCATGAAAATTTTAAATGGAAAGTAAAGAGATAAGCAAATCTGAACTGTAAATTCAACCCTGACCCAAGGTGCCATTAGTAGGACTGCATTCATATTAATGAGGATTTTTTCTATTTTCTTTTACGTCTCTCAAGAGATATTTCGCGTGATGATTTCAGATCCAACTTCCTGTAAATATGTTTGATTTTCTTTTTTGTTTTTCATTTTGGTTCTTTTCATTTTACTTGTTTTTTGTTTGTTTCTGAAAAATTATGCTTGTGTCACCATTTCATTTATGGAAGGAAAATCAGATTTTTTATCCAAGAGCAACAACTGACTAATTTTCAAAGCACCATGTTGTAAATTGTTAAACTCAAATCAGCAGAAGAAAGTTCCTGCTCAAAACAGTGTTGATGGTTTCTTTTCAAAATCTCGAGAGGATAACAATTATCATTAATATACTCTTAACGATGTCCCTGTTTTTAAGAAAACAACTCAATTATACCTTCATGTCCTTAAGATGGTTTCTTAATAGGAATCTAAGTGTCCAGATCATGATAAAGATCATTTTAAGAAAACAAATGAATTATATAAGAACAATTTGTTTTTGATAAAATCTGAAGTTTTCAGTATCACCCCGATCTCTTGAATATCATAAAGTTTCTGCAAATTTGTAAATTAATTATAGAGAGTTGAAAGAACTGAAGGTGTGGGAAGTGTTTGTAAACCCACCAAGACACTAAACAGGTCTGTTGGTAGCGGGTAAATGCATCCATGATACCAAGTAAACTTCATCGGGGTATTGAACAGGCCTACTGGCAGCGAAGCAATGCCAGGTTCAAGAAAATTATCAAGTATGCCCCTTAAAATTAATCCATGAATAAAGATGTTCTTCATCATGAATGGATGACTTTTGGATAGGATAGAGGTGTTAGAGTGGGTTAAATGACATCCATGTCAAGGCTATGGACGCCTGTTGGCAGCAGTGGCTATGTTGTTGGTTGTGGAGCCTGATTATCTTCCTGATTCAGAGGTCCTTGCTTTCAGTCGTGTGTATACCCCATGAAGTATTTACACCCCAGAAGTATGTACACTCTTCCACGCGGGGGAGTGCAGAGTGGGGGTACCCCCTTTGCGGGGTCTGGGGGGTCCATCCCCCCGGCTGGGGGGTCTGGGGACAAGCGGGCCCCCAGTGGGGATTCGAGGGTAGCGTCCCCCGATGGGGGTTTGGGGGCGAAGCCCCCGAAGCAAAAATTGCCTTGTAAAAGTATATTGTAATTTCATTGTAAATCTGGACCGTTCATTATAAGGTCGCAGATCTAATGGTAGAGATTATGTTAGGGTTTTTTGCCCTAGAAGGCAAC
>ML790525.1:515769-528906 GCA_009831015.1 Picea engelmannii | reverse complement strand
ATAAAGGAAGGACCTGGCAATTTCTCTGGTGGACATAGCCCACACTGGGTGAACCACGTAAATCTGTGTCTCTCTTGTATTGTGTGTCTTCTGTGTTTTGTTTCTGCATTTGTTTTATTTTATTGCTCCGCGGTCCTGTTTTTTTCTAACATATGTCAACAATATCAGAGTCAGTGGCATAAACATTGTTCCTCTCGAAATCCAGATCTGATACCATATTACACTTTTGACAGAAAAACATATGATGTTGGACTATGTTATCCCCTGAGTTTTTCATGCTTGATGTGTTGTCAATTACTTCTCAAATCTTCATTTTTTTTATTCATCCTAACATGAAATTTTGGTAATGCAAAGATAACTACTTCGCCCAGTAAGTCGCCATTGTTGGCAGCCCCACACGATTTAGTTATGTGAACATGGAATTACTTCTTTTGTAGATGCCTTCACCTCATTCTTGTAAATATTATCGTTTTAAGACGATTACTGGATTAGTATAGTTATTCATTAATCGATTAAAGATTTTTTTTGTTTGTTTTATTCCATGTTTGATGCATGACTGAGAGCAAGAATCAAACATGGAAACTTAGTTTTGTATTATATCCATGTTCAAAACATGTTTCTAAAAGGTCATTGTGCTTATATATACTCCATGTTTAACACTTGAATGACTTCCCTTTGATTACTTTGAATGTTGATATGATACTTATGTTGTTTTTCATTTAAATTATAAACATGTTTATATATTTTAAACCCTTGGCAAATCAACTATAGTCATTACTAGACATGGGAATTTATGCATAAGAATCGTGTCATGTACTTAATCCTTTTGTTGTCAAAGTGAATTAATAATATTTCATTATGGTTTGAGGGTTTTGTTCATGCTCTGTACCCAAGGTTTTCATTACCAAGACTGCTCCGACATCAAGACCGAACCCTCAATGTTCAGAATATGTTTACGCAGGGGTTTTGCTTGGTTTGTTTCTATTTTATCCATTCGATCTGTTCTTATAGATCCTACCATACAAACCTAGAACTATTATGGGTTACCTTTGTTGCATTATGGCACCTGTGAGGCGAATCCAACCAAATGACTCTGAGTTTTTGTTTTTAAAACCCCATAATTTCCTGCCAGAGACACGTTTTTGCAGGAGCATTTCTGGGAAAATCGTTACGAATTAGACAAAACCCTTTAAAACCCATTCCATAAATGGGTTCAATTACCTTCAACCTGGACAGATTCTTCAAAAAGGATACAGTTTCAGAGATACATCTCGTTATTTGGAGGGAAAAATCTCATAATTTCTTTGTGGTTGAGGTAAGCATTTTGGTTTGTTTTGCTCAGAAATTCAAGCCTGTTATGGGTTTGTCTAGGGTTCAATATTACATGCCTTTATATCTGTTATGATTTTTCATAAAATGATTAATCTTTATTAGAAATGGAAGTTTAACCCACTATCAAATCTTTTTCACCTTGATCTTATCCAGATTGGGGATACTTGGGAAGTTTGCCTATGTAGAAACGATTTCACCTCACCCATGAACACAGTAGACTCACCTTTGCATTCCAATATAAACCCCATCCCTTCTATATCTATCCTTTCTATCAAATACATGTGTTTTGATCCACAAAAGATCAAACTATCACAGATCTACTATCTGCTGCAGTTCAAAACCCCTTGGGCAAAAAGGCCACGGTCTGTTTTCATGCATTGGAGGAGATTTTTAGATATGATAAAGGACAGGATTTTCATGCCCCTATTGTTGAGCCAATTCCCAATATGGTTCACAAACCAATTTTCAAGAAAAACCACATGCATAAGGAGAGTAATTCAGATTTAAAATTGGCAAACAAGAGGATTAAGCAGGCTGGATAATACGATCATTAAAAAACTCAACCAATTTCACTATTATAAATTCGGATTTATTAGGTGTCTCTTTGGAAAATTGTTGGAATAGTAAATAGCTATTTTGTTTTGATTGTGTTTTAAAAAATAAAAGATTTCATTTTTATTTTTTATTATTTTTTTTTACTATTTTAGACCAGTTACAGAAACTTGTAGCTTATCTTTTTCTAAAAATCGGGTCTCTTTTAAATAAAAAAAAATCAGAATTTAGTTATGAGAAATGTTCTAACTTATTCTTGTTTGGCTTTTTAGGATATGGTATATCTACATGTTGATCATCTAAGGAGAAACATGTCGGACTTTGCATTTAGATGATTAGTATTTCTTTTATGTTTATTTTGTAAAAAACTTTTATTAATTTTTAAAAAGCAAACAAGTCAATTATGAGTGGTTGTAGGCCCTCTATGTTTGTAATATTATGATCTTTTGAGATCTGATCCTATCCTAAGTAATAGGAAGATCATATTTCATAAACTCTTTAAAAACCCATGTATTTTGTAAACAAAGGCATCTTGGCAAGGAGCAGAAGATGGATGAGTGATTCCAAGACTTAATGAAACAACATATATGCATTTTGGCTTTAGACCTTTATAAATGATGTTTTCATTTATGTTTTGTCAATCCTGATATATTAATAGGTCAGATAGCTTTAGACTTAATGATCTATTATGTTTGGGATACTTATGTTATAAATATCGTCTATAATTTGTTTCTCTATATATAAATAACATGATCATATCTCCAATTCAAATGATAGGATTTATCTTTGAATTTTTGTTGAATGATGAAATGCAATAAGTTACACTTAGATTTATCTTGTTGTAATTATGTGCAATTATAAGGTCACGGGGTTCAATTTGTGTTTCCTCCTCTGTCATTAAATCTCAACTGCCAATACATGTTTTAAATTTATTTAGAATAGTCATAATGTCTATTGAAGATTTTTCTCTTGGGCATGGCAGTTGGATGTTCTTCACTCATACAGACGCTTGGATACATCTCACTAACTAACAACAAGTTAGCTCCTTTTTGTTTCTCAAATTCAGTCATTTACATATTAATGAAACCAGAATGTTTGGTTCAGCTCTTGACTACCTGCACATCTGCGTTCCATAGTTTATTCAATTCAAGAATAGTTAGATTTATAAAAGAAAACATAAACGTTTTAAATGTGCTTTCTTTATCTGCTTCTTAAAAGCAATTATTTTCACATCGATTTCGTAAGTTTCAATTAAAACTTGCAATTTGTAAATGATGTACAGAAGTGAGATTTGTATATTTTCTTCTTAAATACACCTACAATAGTTATATTAGAGCATATGTACATATATAACATATAGTTGTTAGCATTAGTTTAGTTATTCTTTTCTTTTCATTTTCCTTTTAGGATTTTAGATTGGCTAACGGAGCCATTAAACCCGTTAGAACGAGTTACACCAAACGGCTTAGGTTATTTAGACAACTCCGGACCTGACTTGTTCTTGCAGTTAATGGACGGTCAATTTCGCCCGTCAACCACTGGCCCTAGAAGGAGGGTCGACTGACAATTTGGCCTTGTAGGAGCCTTTATTTCAAATGTATTTAACTTGCCCATGGCTCCCCAAATCACTGTGTTGGAACATGCTTTCCACTTCTCATTACCTGATGTTCCCAATGAGACAGTCTCTTGCTTATCCAAACTCACATTTGATGGTGGGGGCGATGTATCTGCTAAAGACCACCTTAACAAGTTCTGGTGCAAATGCATCAAACATGACATTTCTGATTTAAAAGTTTTATGCAGAGTGTTCACTTTTACTTTTAGAGGTCAGATTAAACATTGGTTTGAGTCTTTTCCAGCATATCACATTTTTTATTGGTTTCAATTTGTAGAGGAATTTTTAGATTCTTTTGAAATCTATGATTACAATCAATTATGTGAAGAATTTCAGAGTTTGCTAATCAATGACAATTCATCTCCAGAAGGCTTTTCAACAAGAATCCATCATGTTCTTTGTAAATTTAATATTGATGACATGTCATTTGTACTCAATCTCCTCTATGATGCTTTTGTCCCTTTCATCTAGTCATATTGAATCGTGAATGACGAATCAATTACAAATCCTATCACTCAATTGCGAGGAAAATTTTGTTCATAGGATGAGAGGAATCCATCCGAAAATTTTGAACAAGCAAGGGGGGTAGAATCTATTGACAAGGTTCCTACTGACAATCAAATTAATTTTTCTTCTGAATCATTGTATTTCCATTCCTCGACCGTCGTGGAAGAAGATTTGATGTTGGGTCAAGGTGAATGTCCTCATTCTTCTAACTCTTTCTCTAATCAATACTTAAATTCAGTTATTGAAGAACACTTAGGTGAAGAAAATCATATTAAGTATTCTAACATTCCTATGAAGTTGATTAGAGATGTAAATTTGCAATTGGAAGAAGAAACCTTAAACCTTCATCCAAAAATCATACCTTATCCACAAGAAAGATTAAATGTTTGTTGTGAAAGTTTTGAATTATCTATCATACAGGAGGAAAATCTAGATGATCATATTATGTTGAAGAATTTATCACCAAAACAAATTGAAAGTGAAGAAGAATGTCTTGAGAATACCATTGCTAAATATCATATCTCAAGAGATCCTTTTCACGTGCTCATTTCTGATTTTTTTTACTCTTTATATCCTGATCTCTTCTTAGATTCTGGTGGACTTGGTACTTTACCCACAACATCCTACTATTTTCCACCGCAATTAGATCCTTTCGATATGCCAAGATTTGGTGAAATTAATTCCAAACATAACATTTATGAAGTCGGATTTGACGCTCTTTCACTTTCATCACTTACATGGGAAAAAGACATGTTGCGAGATGATTTTACACAGTTTGTTTTTTGAAAAATACAATGTGAATTTTAAATTTTATGCTTCACATTTTGGAATGATCAATATCATCAAAGGAAGCGTTCAAACCAATGAACTAATTGATGTCATGAATCCGCTTATGATATGTTCCCCATTGATATATTTGTTTCATCAAAGTCATAGTTTGCATCCTAATTTTTATGACAGGATCTTAGGATGGCTTGAATATTCGTATATAAAAAATCTTCACAATAAAGATAAAGTTGTGCTTGCTTTGTTTTTACCTAAATATCTAGGAAGTAAGCATGATATAATTCTTTTAGATCCTCCATGTGAAGAAATTAATGAACACTTGGAAAATTGTTAGGCGGATAGGGCACTTCAGCCTTGGTTGATGGTTATGTCATTTCCCCATAATCTTGACAAGTTTTCCAAACTTACTTACACTCGTCCATGCCATTATGACCCATATCATGACAATATTGTAGAATGGTTGGAGGATTCATACATCAAGAAGTTTCGATGGAATGGTAAGGTTATGTTTGCTTTGTTTTCTGATGATGATAAAGGTAAGTATGATATATTTTTGTCATTTTTTGATATACTACCTTTCTTGCTAGTAATTTTTTATTTTGTTTCCATTGCAGGATTGGAGTTACTCCAATGGCTACATTGGAAGCAGGACTCTATGTAGTATTTTGATATGTTTAGTAATTAGAGTAGGTTTAGGAGTAGGTTTTATTTTAGCTTTATTTCTCATTGTTTCTCTTTGTAATAATGAAGTCATGAACACAAGCAGGCACACCAAGGGATCCATAATCTGACTATTATCAGGGAAGTCCACTTTATATCTTTTTCTCTCTGCTTTTCAATGAGTATTTACATTCAAAAATACAGTATTATCATGAAATTTTTAAATGGAAAGTAAAGAGATAAGCAAATCTGAACTTTAAATTCAACCCTGACCCAAGGTGCCATGAGTAGGACTGCATTCATATTAATGAGGATTTTTTCTATTTTCTTTTAAGTCTCTCAAGAGATATTTCGCGTGATGATTTCAGATCCAACTTCTTGTAAATATGTTTGATTTTCTTTTTTGTTTTTCATTTTGGTTCTTTTCATTTTGCTTGTTTTTTGTTTGTTTCTGAAAAATTATGCTTGTGTCAGTATTTCATTTGTGGAAGGAAAATCAGAATTTTTATCCAAGAGCAACAACTGACTACTTTTCAAAGCACCATGTTGTAAATTGTTAATCTCAAATCAGCAGAAGAAAGTTCCTGCTCAAAACAGTGTTGATGGTTTCTTTTCAAAATCTCGAGAGGATAACGATTATCATTAATAAACTCTTAACATTGTCCCTGTTTTTAAGAAAACAACTTGATTATACCTTCATGTCCTTAAGTATCCAGATCATGATAAAGATCATTTTAAGAAAACAGATGAATTATATAAGAACAATTTATGTTTGATAAAATATGAAGTTTTCAATATCACCCCACTCTATTGAATATCATAAAGTTTCTGCAAATTTGTAAATTAATTCTAGAGAGTTGAAAGCACTACAAGGTGTGGGAAGTGTTTGTAAACCCGCTGAGACACTGAACAGGTCTGTTGGCAGTGGGTAAATGCATCCATGATACCAAGGCAACTTCATCGGGGTATTGAACAGGCTTGTTGGCAACGAAGAAATTCCGCATTCAAGAAAATTATCAGGTATGCCCCTTAAAATTAATCCATGAATAAAGATGTTCATCATCATGAATGGATGAATTTTGGACAGGATAGAGGTGTTAGAGTGGGTTAAATGACATCCCCGTCGAGGCTATGGAGGCATGCTGGCAACAGTGGCTATGTCAACACTATCGGAGTCAGTGGCATTAACATCGTTCCTCTTGAAATCTAGATCTGATACTAGATTACACTTTTGACGAAAACACATCTGATGTTGGACTATGCTATCCCCTGAGTTTTTCATTTTTTATGTGTTGTCAGTTGTTTCTCAAATCTTCATTTTTTTTATTCATCCTAACATGAAATTTTTGTGATGCAGAGATAACTGCTTCGCCCAGTAAGTCTCCATTGTTGGCAGCCCCACATGATTTCGTTATGTGAACATGGAATTACTTCTTTTGTAGTTGTCTTCACCTCATTCTTGTAAATATTATTTTCTTAAGACGATTACTGGATTAGTATAGCTATTCATTAATCGATTAAAGATTTGCGTGTTTGTTTTATTCCATGTTTGATGCATCACTGAAAGCAAGAATCAAGCATAGAAACTTAGTTTCGTATTATATCCTTGTTCAAAACATATTTCTAAAAGGTCATTGTGCTTATATCTACTCCATGTTTAACACTTGAATGACTTCCCTTTGATTACTTTGAATGTTGATATGATACTTATGTTGTTTTGCATTTAAATTATAAACATGTTTATATATTTTACACCCTTGGCAAATCAACTATAGTCATTAGTAGACATGGGAATTTATGCACAAGAATCGTGTCATGTACTTAATCCTTTTGTTGGCAGAGTGAATTAATAATATTTCATTATGGTTTCAGGGTTTTGGTCATGCTCTGTACCCAAGGTTTTCATTACCAGGAATGCTCCAGCATCAAGACCGAACCCTCAATGTTCATAATATGTTTATGCAAGGGTTTTGCTTGGTTTGCTTCTATTTTATCTGTTTGATATGTTCTTATAGCTCTTACCATCCAAACCTAGAACTGTTATGGGTCACCCCTGTTGCATTATGGCACCTGTGAGGTGAATCCAACCAAATGACTCTGAGTTTTCTATTTTTAAAACCTCGTAATTTCCTGCCAGAGACATGTTTTTGCGGGAGCATTTCTGGGCAAACCGTTATGAATTAGCCAAAACCCTTTAAAACACATTCCAGAAATGGGGTCATTTACCTTCATCTTGGGTAGATTATTCAGAAACGATACAGTTTCAGAGATACATCTCATTATTTGGAGGGAAAAATCTCGTAATTTATTTGTGGCTGAGGTAAGCGTTTTGGTTTGTTTTGCTCAGAAATTCAAGCCTATTATGGGTTTGGCTAGGGTTCAAGATTATATGCCTTTATATATGTTATGATTCTACATAAAATGATTAATCTTTATCAAAAATGGAATTTTAACCCACTGTCAAATCTTTTTCACCTTGAGCTTATCCAGATTGGGGATACTTGGGAAGTTTGCCTGTGTAGAAACGATTTCACCTCACCCGAGAACACAGTAGACTTGCCTCTACATTCCAATATAAACACTAGCCCATGTATAGCTAACCCTGCTATCAAATACATGTTTGGTTATCCACAAAAGATCAAGCTATCACAGATCTACTCTCTGCTGCAGTTCGAAACCCCTTGGGAAAAAAGGCCATGGTTTGTTTTCATGCCTTGGAGGAGATTTTTAGATATGATTAAGGACAGGATTTCCATGCCCCTACTGTTGATCCAATTCTCGATATGGTTCAAAAACCAATTGTCAAGAAAAACCAAAGGCATAAGGAGATTAATTCAGATTTAAAATTGGCAAACAAGAGGATTAAGCAGGCTAGATAATACGATCATTAAAAAATTCAACCAATCTCACTATTATAAATTCAGATTTATTAGGTGTCTTTTTGGCAAATTGTTGGAATAGTAAATAGCTATTTTGTTTTGATTATGTTTTAAAAAATAAAAGATTTCATTTTTATTTTTTGTTATTTTTTTTAACTATTTTAGACTAGCTACAGAAACTTGTAGCTTATCTTTTTCTAAAAATCGGGTCTCTTTTAAATAAATAAAAATAAGAATTTAGTTATGAGAAATCTTCTAAATTATTCTAGTTTGGTTTTTCAGGATATGGTAGATCTACATGATGATCATCTAAGGAGAAACATGTCTGACTTTGCATTTAGATGATTAGTATTTCTTTTATGTTTATTTTGTAAAAAACTTTTATTAATTTTTGAAAATAAAACAAGTCAGTTATGAGTGGTTGTAGGCCCTCTATGTTTGTAATATTCTGATCTTTTGAGATCTGATCCTATCCAAATTAATAGGAATATCATATTTCATAAACTCTTTAAAAAACCATGTATTGTGTAAACAAAGGCATCTTGGCGAGGAGTAGAAGATGGACGAGTGATTCCAAGACTTAATGAAACAGCATATATGTATTTTGGCTTTAGCCTTTTGTAAATGATGTTTTCATTTATGTTTTGTCAATCGTGATATATTAATAGGTCTGGTAGCTTTAGACTTAATGATCTATTATGTTTGGGATACTTATGTTATAAATATCGTATATAATTTGTTGCTCCAGATATAAATACTGTGATCATATCTCCAATTCGAATGATATGATTTATCTTTGAATTTTAGTTGAATGATGAAATGCAATAAGTTACACTTAGATTTATCTTGTTGTAATTATGTGCAATTATAAGATCACAGGGTGCAATTTGTGTTTCCTCCTCTGTCATTAAATATCAACTGCTAATACATGTTTTAAATTTATTTAGAACAGTCAGAAAGTCTTTTGCAGATTTTTCTCTTGGGCGTGGCAATTGGATGGTGTTCACTCATACAGACACTTGGATACATCTCACTAACTAACAATAGGTTAGCTCCTTTTTGTTTCTCAAATTTAGTCATTTACATATTAATGAAACCAGAATGTTTGGTTCATCTTTTGACTACCTGCACATCTGTGTTCCATAGTTTATTCAATTCAAGAATAGTTAGATTTATAAAAGAAAACAAAAAAGACTTAAATGTGCTTTCTTTATCTGCTTCTTAAAAGCAATTATTTTCACATCAATTAAAACTTGCAATTTATAAATTATGTACAGAAGTGAGATTTGTACATTTTATTCTTAAATACACCTACAATAGTTATATTAGAGCATATGTACATATATAACATATAGTTGTTAGCATTAGTTTAGTTATTCTTTTCTTTTCGTTTTCTTTTTAGGATTTTAGATTGGCTAACGGAGCCATTAAACCTGTCAGAACGATTTACACCAAACGTCTTGAGTTATTTAGACAACCTCGAACCGGACTTGTTCTTCCAGTTGACGGACAGTGAATTTCGCCCATCAACACAACCTACCATGCAAAATGAATCTATCATAATCTTAATTTAAAAGGAAAGGTGTGTCAACATTTAATAGGGATTAAAATTTTAAACTCGCAATTCAACATATCCCTCATAATTTAAAATTTTCCTTTCTATTTTGAACTATGAACTCTTAAGATATTTGTTATTGGGATTTTGTTATTTTCGAGGCTTAATCCGCTTTTAAATAAGTTGTTGCAATTTTCATTTTTTATACATTGTTATTTAGATTAGTGTAAAGTGTTTTGTACATTCTATTTGGTTAGGTTATCAATTTGATTATGTTTTCTTAATTATCATTTATAAATATTGTAAATACTCATTTGTTTTCTTTTTCTTACCTTATCTTGATTCTTTTGATTTATTGTTTGTTTCATTTTGTTGAACTTCTCAAAATAGTTGTTATTTTCAACAAAGCATGT
Source organism: Picea engelmannii (assembly GCA_009831015.1). Lineage (NCBI taxonomy): Eukaryota > Viridiplantae > Streptophyta > Pinopsida > Pinales > Pinaceae > Picea > Picea engelmannii. The sequence goes on along the minus strand of ML790525.1, from coordinate 518,607 downwards.
GCAACGTATTTGGGTGATCTATTCTAAATATGTTCATATTCAAAAGCATCACACTTAATTTCTCTTTAAATTTAGAATTTCATTTTGAATAAAAGCCTAATTAATAACCTGTCATACAAGAAAAAATTATCAAACTCTTAACATAAAATAAAGAGCACATTTGTCAAGAAAATCTCTATTCTTTGTGTTAAGATATTTATTTTGTCTTGTCTGGTTAGGTTCTTGGTCATTGCATGGATTATTGTTTCTATTTAAATAATTTGTTCTTGCTTCTGGTTTTTTTTTTTCATTTGTTTTATGTTTTGTTTTGTTTGTTAATAACAATGAAAGACGTGTTGGGTACTATATATCTATTGTTTATGCATCCTTAATTAAAGAGAATCAATTTTATTAGATTGCATGAAGACATAGAATTTATTATTTATATTATTTTATCATGATAACATGTCTTTTTATGATTAATTCATCTTTTCCAAGAAAATTTACCTAGAAAAGTACTTTGAAACTTGGTCTTTTGAGAGTTATTTTCCCTTTACATAAATGAAATCAATACAATGGGAATATGAAATCTCACGATGAAAGGCTTAGTTTTACCCCATGAAGTGCAATATATCAAAATGACTTTCATATCATCCCCCTTCCTATTCGTCATTGTAAAATGCAATCTCAATTATATTTATCAAATGGAAGTTAATAAATTTTAATACATATGAAGGTGTGGGAAGTGTATACAAAACCGTCAAGTCTTTGGACGCTCGTTGGCAGCAGGGCAATGTATACATGATATCAAGGCAACTTCATTGGGGCTATGGACGCCCGCTGGCAACGAAGCAATGTCGGGTAAAATAAAGATGATCTTAACTAATTGCATCTACTCATGGTTAGTAAACCCTACTCAGTAGTCAAATAAAAATATTATTCTCCCATTTATATTTAATTAAAATTAATTCAATACTTTCCCCCTTTGCAAAGACCAAGTGGATAAATATAAATATGACTGTAATTTTTCTTATATTTTAAATTAGTCAAAAGGAAGTTATCGTTGATATTACAAAATGGATAAATTTTCTTATTCTTGTGATCTAACCTTCTTTTTCTTATATTTTTATGAACAGAGATATCTGGTTCTCCCAGCATGTCTGTAAGGTAGCTAGAGAGGTAGTAGGGGGGCCCAGAGGGCCCATAGTGATAATAGTGGAGGTCATTCAATGTAAGGTGGACTAGGTCCACTATATTATTAAATAAGGCCCACTATGGTAGTTAGATATAATAAATGTAAGAGGACTTCTTAGAAGGTTCTACTTCTAGAAGATTCCTCCTCTAGAATGTTCTTAGGTGATGGTAGCACTATATAAAGGGGTTCAAGCAATGTAATGGGACATGAAGAGAAGTAGTGTATTTGGAGCGGTAGCTCATTAGGAGGATGCCCCCTTGAAGAGGCAAGTGAACAGGAGAAAATCCCTTCCATAATAGGATCCATTGCATGGTGTTGCCCTACCTTAAGGGTTTGATATAATAAAGTTGTGTTTTTCTATAGTATTCTTCTATATCTGTTGTGGTGATTTTGTATTCAGTCTTTGGTTCTTAACAAGTGGTATCAGAGCACTTTCCTTGGGCAAACATTGTGGGCAAATATTTTTTATTTTTGCAGATTTTTTTTCGAAGAAGAAAAAAGAGGGCCGCGACATTTCAGACATTTTCAGTATATTTCTATGCAAAATTTGCAGAAAAGGGTTGTATATCCGAGTTCCTCTCAGAAAACCACCCAATTTAAAAAAAAAAATCGTCTGAAACGGAGTCCAGAAGGTCAAGATATTGAGGTTTTAAAATCTGCAATTTTTCAGGGTTTTTTCTGCAGACGGCGGCGCGATTTATTTTTATTTTTGTAGCATTTGGAGGCCGAATTTTCCAAAATAAATTACAGATCTGAGTTCTTCTCACAATTTCACCCAATTTTAAAAAAAAAATCAGCCGAAACGGACTCCGGGAAGTGAAGTTATGAACATTTTAAGTGCAGCATTTTTTTAGGGTTTTTCCAGAAAAAGCCAAGATTTTCTGCCGAAACTTATTGGGTCTATTTTTTTTATTTTTTTCATGACGGCTGCAAGACCGAAGAGTTCATAGGGTGCTCAGATAGCTATTTCGTTTCAAACCTTGAAAGAAATTCTTGAATCATTCAAAGCCCAATTGGATGACAGATTGGATGCATTTGCACATGGCCTCACAGACAGCCTCACAAATAGTCTCACAGATGGCCTCAATGATAGTTTTCGTAGTATTCAAGATTCATTGAATAACATACAGGAGAGATTTCTTATGGAGAGCCTCAGGTATGAATATAATCAAGAAATATATGCTTGGTATGATTTTGAGGATGATTGTGCTGATTGGTATATGGATAGTTGTCATTTCTGGGATGACAGCCACTTCCATATTTTATTTGATGACTCCACTCCACCTTCTGTAGAGAAAATCAATGTCCCACATCAGGAGCTAGTTACCAGCGTTCAGTCTACATATTCTACAGTGGTATTATTCCTCCCAGATTCTTCTACGACCCTTTTCCACTATGTGAATGGATCTTCTTATTTGGATCCACATGATAGGTGTCAGTCTTTGGAGCATCATTTGGAGTTGGTTATTGGGTTCCAAAATCTTCTACGGGGAGTTCACATGAGCACTTGGATATGGGACGTGGGCTTACAATGGTGGTTGGACTACTTCAGCATGGTGGATTTCCTTTCTACATGGGACTTTGGTTCTTCAGTCTTCTTCAGCATTACGGTCCACAATTATCCATGGGACCCTGGTATATGGTTGTACATCAAGCGTTGAGGA
>ML790525.1:483524-515647 GCA_009831015.1 Picea engelmannii | reverse complement strand
TAGAAGGTTCTACTTCTAGAAGATTCCTCCTCTAGAATGTTCTTAGGTGATGGTAGCACTATATAAAGGGGTTCAAGCAATGTAATGGGACATGAAGAGAAGTAGTGTATTTGGAGCGGTAGCTCATTAGGAGGATGCCCCCTCGAAGAGGCAAGTGAACAGGAGAGGATCCCTTCCATAATAGGATCCATTGCATGGTGTTGCCCTACCTTAAGGGTTTGATATAATAAAGTTGTGTTTTTCTATAGTATTCTTCTATATCTGTTGTGGTGCTTTTGTATTCAGTCTTTGGTTCTTAACAATGTCACCAATTGTTGTGGCAAACAACAACCCCCATATTTTCTTTTTGAATAATAGAAAATTAGGGGCCCTTTTGATTTTAATAATGAGTTTCTTGATATATTTGTTTGAGTTTCATTGGTTTTATTACTTTAAATATAACCATGTAAATATTTTGCCATTTAGGTGATTGGATTCATTTTCATTAGACGTTATTATACCATAACAACTTGATTAATTATTGAAAGTAGTTTTAGTGTGAATTCCTCACATTCACTTTGATTCGAAACATAATTATAAGGAATATTTTTATATCATTCAATAATTAACACATTATTCTAAGATATGGTTTGACTACATGGAATCTAGTCTTGTTCTTAATCGCAATTATTATCAAGATTTTTAAGCTTAGGTGTTTGAATTTTATTTTGAGTAAAATGGACTCTCTATATTTAATATACCCCATATTCATTCTTGCTCTTGGAAATATAAACATCTTAGTCATATCATATAAGGCTTACCTTAAATATTAGATTTTCATTATGAGTCAATGATGTGATTTCAATTGGTTGATTTAAATTTTCCAACAATTGAGTGATTATTAAATCTTATGGAGTCAATTTCCTCAAATTTGCAAAATATCCCCAATTTCAAAATACAATGTCCAATTTGGTATGCAGTTATGCTTATTTAGAAGGTGTGATATGAATTTGATTTGATTCTATTAATTGATTTTGCTTAAGTAAGAGTTGTAGATTTTGTAGCTACTTTTAAAATAAATAATAGTTATTAATTTAATTTTTTTTTGCAAGTGTTCATTACAGAGATGCAACTGAACTTCAATTTCCAAATATGCAAAAATAAACCTTTCAGTTGGAATTCTTTATCTCCACGGGGTGCAATGCTTGGGCAAAGAAAAGTTAAAAATTCCCCTCAATTCTGAGGAGGCAAACTTCCATCTTGATTTCCAAGCAAATGGTGAGGAATATCGCAAAACGGCTGAAAACTCACTTGCATAACAAGCCTATTTACCTCTTTCATGGGTCGTTTCCTCAAAAATTATAAGATATGAGAGATATGTTGGATTATTGAAAAATAATTTTCTCAGAAATCATGTAGCAGTCACTTTTCTAAATTGTTCATCAATCTGTATGGTTGCACTCAGCATAGACAAAATTAGGCATATGATTTTGGATCTAGAAGGATCATTGTAATGTTTAAATATCAGATTTTGAGAGCCTAAAAGGGGGTTGGAGGATGAAAGAATGGAGAAAGGTTGATATTAGGCAAGGAGAGACTTGTGCTATCACAATCTCTTTCTTGAAATATTTTGTATTTTAAGTTTGAAGTCAGTTATAGAATTGGTGCACTATTGTCAAGTTTTGTAAACTGATAGAAGACTCTCAAGTCTTTTGTTTGTATTTAGAATTTGTTATTATTATCATGTTTTGAGTTTAATAAAATACTTTCCATTTGACAAATTTCATTCTTTATGAGTATGATTTTGTATACGATGCACTGTTGTCGGTTATGCAAGCTTATGTTTATTTTAAATCATTGATAAGCTATATTTCATGATTGGTATAAATTTGAAAAATTGAATTATTGAATATGAGTATGTATATCTATAGTTTCTTATTAACTATTTAATAGGTTCATTACGAGTATGCATTTGCTTTAATCATTCTCTTTCTATGTGAAGTGTTTCCTTAGCTAGACTACTTTCTTATCTCATGTTAAATATCTTTTAATCCTCCATATTGAGTGTGAGTGTACATATTTGATCTTTCATTAATAACTATTTACTGAGTTAATATTGATTTGTATTTTTTTTAACCGTTATTAGGTTATATGAACTACTTCTATAACTTAACAACTTACTTTTATCTCATGCTCAATTTTCTATTATTCTTCTTGCTCCTAACTGAGACATCATGAATTACTTCTATATCTCAATTAGGATAGTTTAGGATTAGAATAGAGATAGATTAATTATTTTATTTTCTGCAATTAGGATTTATCAAATCTTCAAGGAAAGTCTCCATTCGTTGGAGCAAAACCTTTAGACGGGTAACTGGACCCATTATAATCAGTCGAAATCACCATCCCAAACATAAAAGGGTCTGATTGGGGCCTTGACTGGGTGATTTCTTGAATGTTGATCATGGTCAATTATGGTCATCAACACAAAAACAAACACATGTTCATCAAACATCCACTTTGGAAGCGTCGCCTCTTCAAGGTACAAGTTAATTTTGATATTCTCATATTTGAAGGTTAGATAGATGCAAATGCTTTGGAAAAGTGGTTGAATCTTCTAGAATGTTATTTCTATGTCCATAATTTTTTTGATAGGGAAAAGATCACTTTTTTTCTCCTTAATATTGTCCCCCGTGTCAAAAATTGGTGGGAGACTTACTATGAGCAAGATTCCACAGACGAATCTAGAATGTTCGGGGTCGAACCCACTAGGGGATTCTTTTAATTTGATATTCTCGTATTTGAAGGTTAGATAGATGCAGATGCTTTGGAAAAGTGGTTGAATCTTCTAGAAGGTTATTTCTTTGTCCATAATTTTTCCGATAGGGAAAATATCACTTTTTTTCTCCTTAATATTGTCCCCCATGTCAAAAATTGGTGGGAGACTTACTATGAGCAAGATTCCACAGAGGAATCTAGAATGTTCGAGGTCGAACCCACTAGGGGATTCTTTTATAGATGTCATTAAGGAACAATATTACCCTGTTGGAAACTATGATTACCAATACATGAGATGTACCACACTGCGTTAAGAGAGGGACCAAACAATGTCGGAGTTCACAAATACCTTCCATACCTTACGCATCAAGCTGGGTATCAAAGACTCTAAGTGACATATAGCTATAAAATACCATGGTGGTGTACATAGGTACATCTAAAAATAAATGGAGTTCTTAGAAATCTCATCACTAGGAGACGCTTATTGATATGTCGTCAAAATTTAAGCAACAAAATAAGCAGAAGTTTGGGTCTGCAAATCCGCAACAACAAAACTATGGTAAATATATCCCTAACTCACAAAACATCCAACCTTGATACAACCAGTCCAATCCATAGGAAAAGAAGGGTAATTGGAATATGAATAAGGACACTAGAAAGTGGTGTGATTTCCACAAAATCCCCTGGCACAACACCAATGAATGTCACTCGAAATAGTCATTGGTGGCCAAGTTCAAAGTAAAAGAATCAGAACCTGGTCCGAACTCTAATTCAGATAAGAATAACATAAAATAGTTCATCAATGAAGAACCCACTACTACCAATGTAGCCACAACAATCCAACATGAGGAAACTGAGGAGGGAGAATGCCACTTCCATTCACATATGTGAGTGAAGGGGACCCCACCACATTTCTTTGTTGATAGAAAAATCCAAAAGAACTCAATCTTAGCAGAGGTCGTCAAGCAGTTGGAGTTGTCGAAAACACCACACTCTCATCCATACAACACTGAGTGGCTCAGCCATGGACAGGATCTTCATGTCATATAGGAGTGCCTCATGTCCTATGGGATAAATCCCTTTAAGGATGAGGTATTGTGTGATGTTTCCCTACTAGAATTTGTGATGTTCTTTTATGAAAACCATATATGTGTAAATATCACATTATTTATGAGTCTCGGCCTCATAGTATCATTGTTACTCTAGGTGGTCATATCTACAAGGTACCAAAGGTAGTTCTAACTACTACCATTTCAATGATCTCAGAAAAATAGTGCTACAAATTAATCTCTCAAACCACAAATTTTAGCCTCTTCACGATCTGGTTAGAAGGTGAATGGAATAAAATTGTGACTACCACAACCTCAGCTCAATACCTTTCTATATAGAAAAATAAGGTCGACAATATTGTAGAAGAGAAAAAAGATATTTTTTCTTCACCTACAGGGGTTCCTTTACACTACTAAGTCAATAAAATCTATAACATATCCCTTCATATCTCTATTGGCCACAACCATTTTTTGGGTGTGTTTGTGGTTCCATCCATTAGTCCCATTTATAATCTCTTCATGTTGCAACTTCATCAAAAGAGTCCTCCCACACTCATACCAAGACAGATCATGCATCCTTGTTTTTTGAATGGATCCAACACCTCAAAAAATAGGTTCATGACATCCTTCGATAGGATAATACCAAGTACAAGAAAGACAACTCCTTCAGTAAGGCAAGTGGCTCACCAAGATTCAGATTCAGAAAAATCATCCCCATCTCCCACAGAAACTTGATGCAATGGGGACATTTTCTTCCGAAGGGGGGAGGATTGATCCAAGTGGAAATATGTGACCACCCACCTATTCCATTGACTCACAACACATTTTTCCATCTTGGAAGTTTTCTACGGTTTTTTTGGGTCCTAAAATTCTGATGTCATTTTGAGGCCCTAAGAGATAATGTTTTGGCATGGAATCACCCAATATTGACTAAGTCATTCAGAATGTGTACTTCTCAACTAGACCTTTCCTATGGGATACCAAGCACCCCAAACGAAGATCGTATGAAAAAGTAATGTCCCTAGGAAGTTGACATATCAACTAACCACATCAGGGCCCACAAAACTTTTGGAATTTCATTTTCTTGGGTTAGGGTTTTGGATGTTTAGGGTCTTCTCATTGATGCTTTATGTTAAAAGGCCTTTTTGGCCTCATTGTAATCATCTTTTTGTGAATGCACATAGTCATCACATCTCTTCTCAAAGATAATCTACCATCACTCTAACGATTTCATTTTAGTCTTCATTTTTATTGTTCCTGCGTTTTTTTTTCATTAATAAAAATTGATTGTTACAATATTTCTATGTTTCTAGCATATTTCTATGTTTTATTTCATCCCCTCATAAATCTAGAATTGCATTTCGCCTCACTGATAAAAACCCTAGTTTCATATATCATCAAACAAACAATTTCCTGGGAAAAATAATCACAAGGGAGAGGCACCCCTAGCTGTAATGCAGTGTCAAGAGTCTAATGCAACTAACATCTCGTCCATCGAAGGCCCAGTTAGAGTTTTATGGAGAGTTGAAACTCGCCTTCTCAAGCCATTCAGGGACATATTGACAATTTGGTACAGGGGCATAAAATCCAAACTAAGAAGCATAACTTAGTTTTGTAATATTTCACAAGTGTTTTTATCCAAGGCCCGTGTGACCACACTATCCACAATTACATGACACCATGTTCTTCAAAATCGACACCTAGTTCAAAAATTGCACTATGCCTCACTGAGAAAAACCCTAGTTCCATAGATCCTCCAACAAACCATTTTATTTGAAATGGAATCACAAGACATGGGTACCCCTAGATACAATCCAATGTCCGGATTCCAACACAGCTAACAGTTCATCCATTGGAGCCCCAATTAGAGTTTTATGACAAGTTGCAACTCACCTCTTCAAGCCATTCAAGGACATATTAACAATTTAGTATTGGGGCATAAAATCCAAATTGATAAGCATAATTGAGTTTTGTAACCTCCCACAAGTGTTTTTTTCCAAGGCCCACCTGACCATGCTACCCACAATCTCTTGACACAATGTTCTTCAAAATCGATCCCTAGTTCAGAAATTGCATTGTGCCTCACTAAGCAAACATCTAGTTTCATAGATCCTCCAACAAACCATTTTCTGGGAAACTGAATCATAATGGAGGGGTACCCCTAGCTATAATCCAATTTCAGGAGTCCAACGCAACTAAATTTCATCCATCGAAGGCATGGTTAGATTTTTATGGCAAGTTGCAACTCACCTCCTCAAGTCATTCAATGACATATTGACAATTTGATATGGGGGAATAAATCAAAATCAATCGGCATAAATGGGTTTTTTAGGCTCCCATAACTATGTTTTTCCAAGGCCCACCTAACCATGCTACCCACAATCGCCTAACACGATGTTCTTCAAAATTGACCCCTAGTTCATAAATTACATTGTCCCTCACTGAGAAAAACCCTAGTTTCAGAGATCCTCCAACAATTGGTTTTCTAGGAAACAAAATCACGAGAGAGGGGTACCCTTAGCTATAATCTAGTGTCAGTATTCCAACTCAACTGAAATTTTGTCCATCTGAGGCCTAGTTAGATTTTTATGGTGAGTTGCAACTTGCCTCCTCAAGCCATGAGGGACATATTAACAATTTTATCTGGGGGCATAAAATCCAAACAAAGAAACATAAATGATTTTCAAAATCTCCCACAATTTCTTTTTTCCAAGGTCCACCTAACCAATCTACCCACAATCGCCTGACACAATGTTCTTCAAAATCAACCTCTAGTTCATAAATTGCATTAGGCCTCACTGAGCAAAACCTTAGTTCTATAGATCCTTCAACAAACCATTTTTCAAGCATTGGAATCAAAGTGAAGTGGTACCTCTAGCTATAATCTAGTGTCAAGAATGCAACACAACTAATGGTTCAACCATTTGAGGCTCGGTTAGAGTTTTATGGCGAGTTGCAACTCGCCTCCTTAAGCCATTTAAGGACATATTGACAATTTGGTCTAGGGGCATAAAATTAAAAATAAGTGGCATAATTTAGTTTTGTATGCTCCTGCAAGTGTTTTTTCTAAATCGCACATGACCATGCTACCCACAATTTCCTGACACGGGGTTCTTCAAAATCGACCCCTATTTTAGAAATTGCATTATGTCTCACTAAGAAAAACCCCAGTTTTGGAGATCCTCCAAAAAACTATTTTTCTGGCAATGGAATCACATGGGAGGGGTCCCCCTAGTTGTAATCCAATTCCCCAATTCCAATGCAACTGACAGTTCATCCATTCGAGGCCTGATTAGTGTTTTATGGCGATTTGCAACTCGCCTCTTCAAGTCATTCAGGGACATATTGGCAATTGGTCCAGGGACATAAAATCCAAACCAAGTGGCATAATTGATTTTTGGAACCTCCTACAAGTGTGTTTTTCCAAGTCCCACATGAAAATTCTACCCAAAATCGCCTGACATGGTGTTCTTCAAAATCCACCCCTAGTTCAGAAATTACACTATGCCTTACTGAGAAAAACCCTAGTTTTGGAGATCTTTGAACAAACTATTTTTCAAGCAATAGAATCACAGGGGAGGGGTCCCACTAGATATAATATGGTGCCTTGATTCCAATGAAATTGATGGTTCAACCATCCAAACCTCGACTAGTGTTTTATAGAGAGTTGCAACTTGCCTCCTCAAGCCATTCATGGACATATTAACAATTTGATCTTGGGACGGATATCCATCTCCAAACAAACCAAATGGGTTGAATCCCATCCTTTCATGGAAATAATATCAGTCAAAAAAACAACAAAGAACTATATTATGGAGGTTAACCAAGCAAATTGGAAAATGTTGATATGTGGATATTTGGAGATCAGACTTTTATGCCCTACGCAAGAAACCTTGTTTCTTGTGTAACCTGAAAATGCAAGTGTCACCCTGTATTTAACAAAGTGGAAGTGAAAATAACTCTACTTAATTCTTATCATGGGGAAGTCAAATTATTTATTCATAAAAGATTGGTTTTTGCCATCATGGTCTGACAATATGGCAATAGTATGGAGTGATCCCAATACACCATTCAGAATTTCATGTTTGTTAACTTGAAATATTTTCTATCTCTGGTGGGAGCATAGAGATTTCCAACACCTCTTCATAACATTAAGAAGAGAAAACCTCACTTGAAGAGAAAACCTAGAGAGAATGGTTATCCATATGTGACATACTTATTTCTTTTTGTCGATAATTGCTTGTTATTATGGCTGCTCAATTTTTTCATGTAACATCTTTGTTGATTTTGTTGATGACTATATGTTATTATGGCCACTTAATTTCATCTTCCCCTATTGAATACAGTTTTTCTATTTTATACATCGATATTCATTGGACCACCATAAGCAATCTATCATGCAATTATATGAATATGGTTGGATTGATGCTCATGATTATTTGCAATTTTGTTTAAATTTATACCAAAAAAATCCATGGCCTCCTCAAGCTTCAACACTAAGGAACTAATTTTCATTAGGAAATCTCATTTTCTCTAGTTTCATTGTCAAAATTTCATGATTTTATGCATATCCCAAGGACAAGGAGGCCTAGCCCTTTTCTTTAGTATGTATTTCATCTAGATTGTTCATTTCTTGTAGTTAGTTATCACTCTATTTTTCAATTGCTTCTTGTTGTCATTGTTGGGATGCAGGGGGAAGACCTGAGGTTAATCATTCAAATACCAACAAAACCCTTAGACATCGGCCCTTTCGGAATCACCTACATATAAAGTGAAGTCTCACCTAAGGCATATAGAGGGGCTGTAGGAACCAAGGTTCTACAGTGTTGAGGGCAAGCGAGGCATTCATCCTCTCATTTACCCATATGTGAAATTCTCATTACTTAACAGTTACTCAACATTCAACCTGGTATGAACACGACATTATTTCATTAACAAACATTTAGTTATTAGATACTTCATTGCACGACATTATAACATCATATGTGATCGATACATTTAGCATAAACCATAAAGCATCACAAAACACGTCATAACACACAAATTTATGTGGTTCACCCAACTTGGGCTACATCCACAACGACTAGATTCTTATATTATTCATTAAGAGTTATCTTAAAACTACACATTGCACTACAAAATATGCAACAATATCATTTACCAAACCTTCTTAGCCATTATGTTGCAGTGTGAGTTTACTCCTCTATCATACTACAGATTTATTCCTTCGTTCAACTCCCTTACCAAAATGCATTAGCAACTTACATGCACCATCTCTCTATTATATCTCTATCTCTCTTTCTCTACATATTTATACATAACAATAGGACTAATCCCTTTACAAAAGTGGACAAAGTGTCCCCAAAACCCAACGATTTATAATTGCTTTCCACCTTTTGTACGTTGCTCCATTGAGCATCCTTTTGTCGTGCTCTCTGCCTCCTTGAAGTATTCTCTTGTCATGCACTCTAGTCTATATTCTAATTGCATTTTACCCTTTGACTTCCTTTTGTCCCATATCCCAAAAATTTTCCACAATGCCTCTCCAATAGGCCCCCAACACTCACTTGTGGCTCGTCCCGAGCCACTTAGGCTTGTTTCTAGTGCACCATGAATGTGTTGAAGGTCACCTTAGTTGTTGCGGCCTTTTCCTTGACCTTTGGTTCCTTTTGTAAAATTTTATTGATGATTTCAGATGACATGTGATCCTACACTTTCTTAACACCTTATTCAACTTCTTATTTGATGATTCCTTGCATCATTCTTAGGGTAATTGTCACTCTGTATGTGTATTCTTGAAAAATATATATCTTTTGCGTGCAGGCATGATGATCTACCATGAGATAATTCATTTATGAATAAATATTTTGGTTTTCGCTTGCGGTTACCACCTCTGCTGGTGGAAATGTGCCCATTGTTTCTTGTAATTTTTGTACCTTTCCCTGCGCAGTCTGAATCTTCTGGCTTATCTCTTGTTGGACCCTGTCTTCATTCAGTTGTGTCCAAACACCCATAGTTTATGTATACAGTTGCACGCACTCTACTTCTAGATTTTTATACTGTCCACCATCATAGTCATAGTTTTCTTCCTTGTCTCCCTCTCTTCAGGTGTCACACGTGCTTCCAGATCCATTATGTTAGGATCTGATCCTAACCTCTATTTGCGGGTAATTAGTTAGTAGGATATGATTTCTATGTAATAAAGGATGACATTCATTAATAAGTCCTAATAAATAAAGGAGAATAAGTCAATGTAAGAAGACCTAATAGAATATTTCACTTCTAGGAAGATCTTCCTCTAGAAGTTTCCTTAGAAGGTAGAATTAGTATAAATAAGAGTAGGAGATATTGGATATTTTGTATTGGAGATTATTGTATTAGAGATTTTTTGTGTTGGAGGTTGTCCCCTTGAAGAGGCAAGTGAACATTGTTATCTCTAATAAAGGTTCTCTTTCTAGTTTTATTCTGGTATTGTTCTAGCTATAATCTTGTTGTCCCATTACTACTTGTTAAATATTTTTGTTCTGCATATTATTATTCATCTCGTATATTACAAGTGATATCAAAGATCCTTCCTGGGCAGAACTTGTGGAGTAAATTTTTTCAGGGTAGAGACGCATTTTGATATCTTTAAGCTACAGAGATTTGTCATTTCGCACATAAAACCATGAATGGGAACTCATACACGCAGGAATTGCAAGTAGTACTTAAGCACACATTATTGTCTACCCTTGTAACCCATGTTGGTACCCCTTCAAGCGGTAGCGCATCATAAAGAACCTATATACGAATCATCCTAGATATACTAAATCCCTCCATAGATAAACCAATCGGCCACCTAACTTCTATAGTTCCACCGAGTACAACACTCGGGAAGATACTCTCTAGTACCTAGGTAGTCGGGTAGTATGGCTAAGGGAATGGTATAGCCTCTTTAGTTGGTTCCCTGAGATATTGGACTGAGTACTACTGTTGGACCCCACATGTATATCAGAGAGCTATAGCACAGGGAAAATCCTTGTCTGTAGAAACCTTGAATACCCTAACTCTTGTGACGGAAACATAAACAGAACATATAATATCTATTGTCGTGCAATTGTGTCTCCTGCATTCTGGTTGAAAAATTCCTACACATTTCTTTCTATTAATTATTTGGTCATTTTGTCACTGCAGTATTATTCAGATCAGAGTATAACTCCACAAGAGTAAAAAACAATGTCTAGTTCGAGGATGCACCCTTATTTGAGAGTTGGTCCATTGGATTCCTCTCTTCATTATGAATGCAGTGGTACCCTTCATTTTAAGTCCTTTTTTTTAGGCAAACAGAACCCTTTCTGGAATGCCCTTATTTGAGACCTATCTCATTGGATTCCTCTCTTTTTATTAATCAACCAGGTACCTATCAATTTTAGGCCCATATTTTCATCTCAACAACTCCTCTGCTACTTAAGCCTCCACCATTCCTACCACTCACTCTCAGTCCCAAGAAACTTTGGAAGACAAGGTGTCCAACCTAGAATATAAAATGGCATCCCTGAACACCACCTTACAAATTGTCCTTGACAAACAATCCCATGCTCTGAAGAAACTCCTCAAGAGTAAGAATGTTGAGCCAAATATCAAGCACATTCAGTCTTCCCATTATGAGTATACTCACTCATCCCACTCCCCTTGGGGTTCTCCACCCTCTTGGAATAAGGTTCCCAAAGTTGACATGCATAAATTTGATGGTTCTGACCCCGTCGGATGGGTTTCTCAAATGGAATAACACTTCTCCCTTCATAACATTTAGGATAATGAGACCAAACTCCATGTAGAGGTTTTGTACTTGGATCAATAACATTGGTAGTGGTGGTAGCGGTGGCAGTGGCATAAGAAATGTTATCCAGGACTACCCACTTGGAACATGTTCACTAAAGCAGTTTGTACCCGTTTTGATAGGGAATCATATTTTTGTGGCCAATATCACTAAGTTGCACCAAACTGGATCAGTCAAAGATTTCATAACAAAATTTGAACAGTTGGTTATCCGAACTGAGGGCTTATATGAGTAATTTTACCTTGAATTTTTTATCAGTGACTTAAAGGAAGCCATCAAGGCTCCTGTGAGCATGCATCATCCTACTACTTGGTTGCAAGCATGACAATTAGCATTGGATGCAGAGACCATCCTTCAGGATCCATCCATGAAGGCTACATTCCCCAACCATCCTCACCTTAGGGCTATCCCAGTTCCGACACAAACCTTGAAGTTCCAAAAGGTATCTCCCACAAAAATGGCAGAGTGTTGCAAGCAAGGAATTTGTTATTACTGTGATGAAAAGTATTCATCGGGACAGAAATGCAGGGAACAAAAGGTATTCCAGATTGATACATCAACTTCATATTCCTATGAAGACATCCCATCAAATGAGGATCCTGACCCGGAGGATGCTCAACCAAGTGTTCATGCTAAATATTTTGTTGCCTCCCCGGTGGAACCATATGAACCTATCATATCTTGATCCAAAAATGAAAGGTATTATAAACAAATTGACTTAACTTGATGCTCATGGATAATTAAAGAGTTCATCCATCATTAATCATACTACAAATAAGAGAATATAACAGCAAGAAGAAAGAGAAATAGACACAAAGAACTTGTTAACGGATTTCACCAATGTGTGGCTATGTCTCTAGGTCCGCTTCCAAGTGGAGGACCGTTTTATTTATCTTTAATGCTCAAGTTCTCTTTACAATTGTTATTTTCAATTGCAAACAGGCTTCTAATCGGTTGTACAATACCTCCTTGTGAAGATGCACACATGCCTCAACTATCTCCTCTCAAAACATGACTTAATGCCTCTCAAAACATGAGAAATGGACTATTAGCTCAAGTTGCTCTCACATTCCCTACAATACAAAAGTACCATCATAAGATCATAGGGCCTGGTTTATATATTTTTTGGACTCAGTTATGGAATCCCAACTTCCCACAAAGATCTAGCCTCTTTTTTGGGTCAAATCCCCCTCCATATGGCCAAATAATCTCTAAAAATTCCCAATCTAGGAAAAAACTATAATAAAAAAACCACTCTGATATTAAAAATCAAATTAAGCCCCCTAAGGCTGGGAGCGCGCCTCTTTTTCATTGGTCATATGGGCCATATTTCCAAGTGCCATCCAAGAGGGTGCTCGGTCCCTCCTTCGTTAGCTCCTGGTCATTAGGCGAAAGCATGGGACCTAGGTTCCGATCGGATGGATAAGCCCTCGCCGATCGACCCTGGCCATGGGTCATAGCTCCCAGTCCCGCATGGTTATTTTTCACTGATCTGCTGGGATAGCCCCCAGGCCCATGCCTTAGTTTTATCCTCTCCCCGGAGCTTCAATAAAACCAAACTCAGCGGATGGCTTAACAAGCCCCATCTGGTAGCCTAGTGGTCATACCTTCGTTGCGAAGTCGTTGGAGCCCCCAAGAAGTCGCGGGGTCAAATATGTTTGTTTCCAAACTTTTACACCAACCATCATTGGCCATCTGTAGGGTGCCACATCGCACCACCTGATTGGGCCATGTGGCAACCCGTGATTGGACCACATCTTATGACATACAACCAGTCACCCTACCACTTGTATGACATGTGTCAGCCCGTACTTCCCAGTAAGCTACCACCTGTCTGACACGTGTCAGTCCAAACTGCCCAGTCACCTGCCACGTCAGCATGTTGTACTACCACGTCAGTCGGTCATACTGCCACATGTCATTTTGTACCTCCCAATCACCTGCCACGTGTCATCTGTACTACCACATCACCTACCACATGTCACCTCCAGATGATGCCATGTCATCATGATGGCATCATGTTGACATCACCTATCGTACTGCTGACATCATCGTTGACTTTGACTCTTGACTTTTTTCCTCTTTGGGAATTTGATCAGAACGCGATAACTTTCGCATATGATGTATGTTTGAGAAAAAAAAATATATGGCCAGAATCAGCGCGACAAGACGGACACAATAGAATTGGTTTCATCTAATTCGAAGAACTTTTATTTTTGAGCATTTTTTGGACCTAAGGATCCTCCTGGATCATATCTCTTCATGCCCTCTCAATTATTTTTGCCCCACGAACATTGAAGATCAAGGGCTACATCAAACATAGGCCAGTCGTGGTGTTAATTGATAGTGGCAACACCCATAATTTTATTCATCATAGGCTTGCTGAGGAGACCCATTTCTTTGTCCACCTTGTTTCTAATTTTCAAATTCTCATCGCTAATGGTGGTATGATGAAGTGTGGGGTCCCTTGTGAATATTTCAAACTCCAAATGGGTGATTATCATCTAAAAACCCACATGTTCTCTATTTCCATGGTGGTATGTGATATAGTTTTGGGTGTGGAATGGATTCGCACTCTAGGACCAATAACAATGGATTATCAGGAGTTAAATATGAGCTTCACCCAAGAGGCTCACACCTATACCCTCTGAGGTCTCCAATCGAGCTCTCCTAAAATCATCAGTTCTCACAGGATGGAAAACTTGTTGAAGAAAGGAAACCATGGTGTGATTTCTCAATTGCATGCCATATGGGTTACTGATCAGGCCTCTCTGATAGTCCCTCCTATCCTGTAACTAATATTGGACAAGTACCCCAAGGTATTTTATGTTCCAATGGAATTACCTCCTTCCAGGGGTGAGCATGATCATAGAATCCCTCTCATGTTGGGAAATCAACCCCCCAATGTACGTCCCTACATGCTTCCATTTTCTCAAAAAAATGAAATTTAAAAGATGGTACGGGAATTACTAGAGGCGGGGGTAATTATCCCTAGTACTAGCCCCTATTCTTCTCATGTGGTGAAGGTCTTAAATAAAGAAGGTACTTCACATATGTGTGTCGATTTTTGTGCCTTGAATAAACTGACCATCAAAGATAAGTTTCCCATTCCTGTCATTGATGATCTATTGGATTAACTCCAAGGTGCATGTGTCTTCACCAAATTAGACCTATGCTTCGGTTATCATCATATCTGGATGAAGGAGGCAGATATTCTAAAGACTTCTTTCAAAAATCATGAAGTACATTATGAATTCTTGGTCATGCCTTTTGGCCTTTGCAATGCCCCATCCACCTTCCAAAGTCTCATGAATAAAATATTGAAACCTTACCTTCGGCAATTTGTCTTGGTTTTATTTGATGAAATCCTCATCTACATCTGCACTTGGGATAGCCACCTTCTACATGTGGAAAAATTCCTTCATTTGGTGCAACACAACCAATTATTGGTCAAAAATACCAACTGTTCCTTTGGAGCCAGTGAGGTAGAATAATTGGGACATATTTTGGGTCGAGAAGGGGTAAAAGTGGACCCCAAAAAGATACAAGCTATGCAGGAGTGTCCATGACCCATGACTTTAAATTTCCTAAGGGTTTTTCTCAGTCTCACGGGATATTACAGGAAATTCGTCCACCATTATGGAAGATTTTCTAATCCCTTGACCGACCTTCTTAAGAAGAATGCATTTCATTGGACACCTGCTATGGGAAAGACTTCATCGAGTTAAAGAGGGCCATGTGCACTGCTCCTGTCCTAGCCACTCTTGGCTTCAAAAAAACCTTTGTGGTGGAATTAGATGCTTATGGCACTGGGCTAGGTGCAGTGCTCACACAAGATGGTCGACCTGTGGCATTTACTAGGAAAGTGTTAAGTGGCTACAATCTGGGAATATCTACATATGAAAAAAAAATGATGACCATTCTCCATGCAGTGCACACATGGAGGTCGTATCTTTTGGGGCATCGTTTTCATATCAAAATAGATAATCATGGTTTAAATTATTTTTTGGAGCATCAATTATCCTCCCCAAGACAAAACAAGTGATTGACCATGAGGAGGACGAATCCCTCTTTTCATTATCCTTACAAGTGATTGACCAAGAGTAGCTAAATCACCTGACTCTCTCTCGGTTAATTCAGCGCCTTCAAGAGGACCCTAATCCTCCCATTGGCTACACCTAGTAGGACAATATTCTCATATATAGGTATCACCTAGTTCTATCACCCTCATCAAAACTCAAGCTGAGGCTCTTAAATGAGTTGCACTCATCAGCTATTGCAGATCTTTTGAGCTTCCAAAATACCTATGCGTATGCCCGTCATTATTTTTTAGGGTAGTCATGAAGAAGGATATCCTTCACTTTGTCACTGAATGTGAAGTGTGCCAACATAGAAAAGGTGAAACTATCAAGTCTCTAGGAGATCTACAACCCCTACCCATTCCATATTTTATGTGGACATACATCTTAATGGAATTTATAGTGGGCCTTCCTAAAGATGGGAACAAGTTCGTTGTCATGGTGGTGGTTGATCGCCTCTCCAAGTATGCTCATTTTTTTTCCTTACCCCACCCTTTCACACTGGCACTAGTAGCACATGTTTTCCTTGATAATATTTTCAAGTTACATGGAATGCCCACCTCTATTGTATCTGATCATGACCCAACTTTCACTAGCACATTTTGGCAAGAGCTATTTAAATTGCAAGGCACCCAACTAAACATGAGCACCACCTATCACCCCTAGTCAGACGGTTAGACGAAAGTAGTTAACAAATGTTTGGAAACCTACTTGACTTGTTTTTCTTCATAAAAACAACACCAATGGGTGCAATGGCTCCCCTTGGCCAAATGGTGGTACAATACTTCCTATCATACAAACACTAAAATGACCCCATATGAAGCAATGTATGGCCAACGCCCACCTACAATCACTACATATCTTCTAGTAACATCAAAGGTCCAATCTATTGATAGAATGTTGCAATTTCGAACAACCACCCTAGTGGCTCTAAAAGATAACCTCCACATGGCCCAAAATCACATGAAGCAATACGATGACCAGCATCGTTCAGAAATGGTTTTTCAGGAAGGTGATCAAGTGTTTCTCAGGCTCCAACCTTACAAACAAACATCTCTCAAATCCTAGGGACATCACAAGCTAGCAAATCCCAGGGACATCACAAGCTAGCACCCAAGTTTTATGGGCCCTACCATATAATCAAGCGTATTGGTATAGTGGCTTACAAATTTGCCCTTCCATCTACTTCCAAAATCCATGCAGTGTTCAATGTTTCTTATCTGAAGAAAGTGGTCAGACAAAATTGCAGGGTCCAAACCATCCTTCCACAATTAGATGAAGAAGGCTCCCTTTGGCTCCAACTAGAATCAAACCTCAATTCCCGTGAATGTCAGTTGTGTGGAAACACTATCAAGGAAGTCATGATCAAGTGGAAGGACACCTCACCAGAGGATGCAACTTGGGAACCAACGACCATACTCCAATAGTTTATGCACCTTCTGTCTTGAGGACAAGGCTGGTTTTGAAGGGGGAGGGCATGTTAGGATCTTATCCTAACCCCTCTTCATGGGTTATTAGTTAGTAGGATATGTTTTATATGTAATAAAGGCTGAAATTAGTTAATAAGGATTGATAAATAAAGGAGAATAATTCAATGTAAGAAGACCTAATAGAAGCTTTTGCTTCTGGAAATAAATTTTTCTAGAAGTTTCTTTAGAAGGCAGACTTAGTATAAATAAGAGTAGGAGGTATTGGATATTTTGTCTTAGATATTATTTCAATAGAGCTTTTCTCTGCTAGAGGTTTCCCCCTCAAAGAGGCAAGTGAACATTTTTATCTCTAATAAAGGTTCTCTTTCTGGTGTTATTCTGGTATTGTTCTAGCTATAATCTTGTTGTTCCATTACTGCTTGCTAAATATTTTAGTTATGCATATTATTATTCATCTAGTATATTCCACACTATGTGTGCATGGAATCCCTAAATGGATTCACTTATCCTGGTGACATGATCTTCCATTGGGGCCTCCTTCTCAGCATGTGCCTTTAGGAGTTCTTGGTATACTCGCTTGAATTCCTGCTTCATTCGTTCTACTTTCTATGTGGCCTTGTGTTCGAAAACATAGGTATTCCAACAGAAGATGAACACCTTCAGTAACCAATCACACAACCAGATAAAATATCAACACACCGATGTTTTGACATGGTAAAACCCCTAAGGGAAACATCCATGGCCCCAGCCAACGTGGCCACTTGGATAAGTTTATTAATGCAAAAGAAAAATATTACAGAGAGATTTTACAAGAGATTTTCTCACAATTGATCATCAAAAAATGTCCCTCCATGCTATTTGAATAGAGATCATGGACCAATTGGGTGTTAAGCCATGGATCAATGGTCGTTAAGATCAAGAAGAATATGAATCGTTAGATCACTCTATGTCAAGAACATATCATGACCGTCGGATTTCCTAACTACAAATGCATTGCATACTAAAGAAACATACTTTTACCTAATGACACATTATACCAAGTAGATCTTAACTAACTCCTAAGTGTCTAAATATCCTAACATCCCCCCTTAAGAACAACTTTGGATAGGATTGAAGGATTTACAATAGTGACACAATAGGATAAGGAAGGAGGCATTAGAGCCTATCCCCCCTTAATGACAACTTCCTGAACTCCTAACATAGATCGAAGTTTGGAAAACTTCTCTTCTGTAAGATACTTTGTGAAAATGTCTGTAACTTGATCTTTTGTAGGGAAAAAGAGCACTTCAATAACTTGATCATGAATGATATTTTTGATGAAGTGCATGTGTAGCTCGATGTGTTTGTTGCGTTGATGTTGAATTGGATCTTTGGTGAGCTTGATGGCACTCTGATTTCTGCACCAAAGGTTGGTCAGATGATACTGCTGGAATCCAAACTATGAAAGAATCTGTCGAAGCCATAAGGCTTCCTGACTTGCATTTATCGTTGCTTGGTACTCTTCTTCTACTTAAGAAAGTGCAATAGCATGTTGTTTCTTATAGGCCCAAGTGACAGGTCCTGAACCAAAGCTGAAAACATAACCTACAGTAGACTTCTGATCATCAGGGTCGTCAACCCAATATGAATTAGTGAAACCAACCAATAAAGGAGTCCCCCCTGATTTGTAATGTATCTCGAACTGAACTATACCATGGACATAGAGAAGTATCATTTTAGATTCTTTCCAATGGATTTCATGGGGTTTTTGCATATAATGGGCAACAAGACCAACACAAAGGAAAGATCAGGATGGGTATGAGTCAAGTATAAGAGGATACCAACTAACTGACGATACAAGGTGGCATCAACTTCGGGAGAAGTACAGGTGGCAGTAAGCTTGACTCCGAACTGGAAGGGAGAAGGGGTTGGTTTACAATCGTCCATGTGAAAGCAACGAAGAAGTTCACAAGCATACTTAGACTAGGAAAGAAAAATTCCTTCATTGTTTTGCAAAACTTGGAGGCCAAGGAAATAGTGCAAAAATCCTAAGTTTGACATTTCAAATTTCTTCTTAAGACCGGTTTTCACATGGTTTAAAATTTTTGAGTCACTACCAGTAAGGATAAGGTCATCAACATAAAGTATAGGTATTATGAGATGGCTTCCTACTTTCTTGTTATAGACATTGGGATCATAATGGAATCTATAGAATCCAGTGGTAATAAGAAATATGTCCATTTTGGAATATCAAGCTCGGGGATCTTTCTTAAGACCATAAAGATATTTCCTAAGGCGACAAACAAGGCTAGAGTCATTCTGGAAATATCCAGGAGGTTGTTCCATATATATTTCTTCTTGCAAATATCCATGCAAGAAGGCATATTTAGCATCCATCTGATGGACCTCCCATTTATGTGAGGCGGCTAGGGAAAGAACATGGCGGATGGAATTCATTTTGGCTACAGGGGGGATTGTTTCATTATAGTCAATTCCTTCAACTTCGAAAAATCCTTTGGAAACTAACTAAGTCTTGTGTCTTTCAACACTTCCATATTATGCATACTTAGTTCTGTATACCCATTTACATCTGACAAGTTTTCTTCCTTTTGGAAGAGGTACAAGATCCCAAGTATCGTTTGCTATTAAAGAACGATACTCTTCATTCATTGTTGTCTCCCAATATAGATGATCTGAAGTTTATACAAATGCCTCTGGAGCATGAATCTCTGAAAATTGATCCAAAAGAGAAGACACGTGTTGGAACTATGAATTTGTTTGATGTTGATCTGAAGGATCACCGACAAGATCACCAGTTGCTTCTCGTGTTGAATGGACCCATCTAGGAAGCAGTGGAGTTGGAGTTGGTGTTGGTTCAGGTTCAAATGATTCATCTGGAGGAAGGTGAGCAGGCGGAGTTGGATTTTCATCCTCACTTTCATCATCTGAAGAAGAAACCAAAACAGAAGAAGGCACAAACATCAAATTAGGCTTGCAGACCAAAGAAGGCACAAACATTGAATTAGGCTCGTGGGCCTAGAGATTTTCGTCAAATTTAACATATCTTCTAATAATAATTTCATTACAATGTGGTTGAAGAATTCTATAACCTTTGACATCTTCAGAATAACCAACAAATATACACTTCTCACGTTTAGGTTGCAATGCTTTCCTTTTCTCATCAGGAATGTGAACCCATGCTACACTGCCAAATACATGGAAGTGACTTACATCTAGTTTAATTTTAGTCCAAGCTTCTTCTGGTGTTATAATTGTAAGAGCCTTTGTGGGAGTGTGATTTACTATGTAATTTGCACAGTTGATGGCTTCCACCCAATACTTTAGACTTAATCCCTTATATTGGATCATACAATTAGCCATTTCTTTTAATGTGTGGTTCTTTCTCTTAGCAACACCATTTTGTTGTGGTGTATATGGAATAATGTGTTGCATTTGGATGCCCTGTGTAGTGCAGTAACTTGTCAAATTATTTTTCACATATTCTCCTCCATTATCTGTTCTTAACCTTTGAATTTGATGTCCAGATTACTTTTCTACAAGGGCCTTGTAGGCCAAAAACTTGTCAAAAACTTCACTCTTAAGTTTTAAGAAGTAAACCCAAGTACGTCTGGAAAAGTCATCAATGAAAATTAAGAAATATTTGCACCCATAAAAAGAAAGAGAAGAAAGTGGACCACACAAATCACTGTGAACAAGCTTCAAAGGGCCTGAGGTGTGCCAAGAGGCACGTTTTTCAAAATTGTCTTGATGATGTTTGTCGAGAACACAACCGGCACAAACACCATCTCTGCATGAAACAAGAGGAAGACCAGTCACCATTTGTTGATTACATAGTTGTTGCAATGAGTGATAGTTTAGATGACTAAACCATTCATGCCAAAGTTTGCTCAAGACATCGCTATGATAAACAAAAACTGATGAAAAATATGATGACCCAAAGTTGTCAAACTTGTACAACCCAGTAATATCATCAACAATTCCACTTGCAAGAACATGCTTAGGATATTTTAGATCCTTGATTACAACTTGGTGAGGTGAAAACTCTATGGTTTTACCTTCACCTGAATGAGTGATTTGATATACTGATAGAAGGTTACAAGAAAGACTTGGAACAGATAATACATCATTGAAATGACCATTTTTTACTTGAATTGTTCCAGATCCTTCAACACTAAGAGATCTATCATCACCAACAAACATTTTATTGGTGTTACATTCATTTAGAGAAAAAAAAAATTGTCTATCCTTAGCCATATGATAATATACTCCATAATCAATAAGCCACACATCAGAAGAAGAAGTAGAAGTTGTGTTGAAGGAGAAACCAAAAGCAAAAATTGCATGTCCATGAGAAGAAG
The DNA here is from genome assembly GCA_009831015.1 of Picea engelmannii. Lineage (NCBI taxonomy): Eukaryota > Viridiplantae > Streptophyta > Pinopsida > Pinales > Pinaceae > Picea > Picea engelmannii. The sequence goes on along the minus strand of ML790525.1, from coordinate 494,155 downwards.
AAGAAGAAGAAGAGTCAATACCGATGTTGTGCTTCTTCATCATTGCTTCTAAAGTTGTCATCTTCTTGAAACATTTGGACTCATCATGACCATCTTTATCACAAAAGTTGCAATGTATATCAGTCTTCTTATTTTATATTTTTCTCATTTGTCACCATTAGGAGCAGAAGTTGTCTAAGTGGGTTTGGGACCCTTATATTGATTGTTGTTGTGATGAGGATGTTACTTCTTGGGATTCTTGGGTTTATATTTCTAATGGATGACTAAGGCTTTGTTGGAGGTACCTGCAGTGTTGATCACTCCAAGTTGTACAAGATTATCTTTCTCTCTAATCAAAGCATTACAAAATTTCTTAAGAGTGGGTTTTTGATAAGCTTCCCCTAGAGCCTCTTGCATGGCATAAAAGGTAGATACAAACATTGAATATGCACTACCTAGCTTAGAAAGAATAAGATAGGTGCAGCGATATTCTTCTATCCTTATCTTACATTCTTCACATAAAGTTCTGAGTGTTTTAAACTTAGATAGATAGTCTTCAATGCAAGAAAAAACACTTGGACTTAAAGTCAATACTTGATTTTATAACTGTTGTGCTCGAATAATATTGTGTTTACCAAACACAGATTCAATATTTTCCCAAGATTCTTTGGGCTTATCAAATGATTGAAGGTGGAACCTTAAATCAGGATGGACATTATGAATAATCCATGTGATTCATCATTCCTATTATCTCATTTGACTTTCTTATCAGCATCAGTGGGTGTTGTTTCCTTTCCCAAGGTAATCTGATACAAGCCTTTACTTCTTAATAAATCCTCCATATGGTATTTTCATTGGAAGTAGTTGGTGTCGATAAGCAAAATATTACTTGAAGAAGCCATATTAAATATGTATATAATATGGATTTAAAAACTGAAAACTGATGATCTGGATGGAAAGATCTCAGAAAAATAGGCGATTTAAAAAAAAAAATGGCACTGAAAACGGACTTCGGATGTGAAATTTATGCCCTAAAAAAAAGCATAAATGGTAACCAAAGGACCACGTGATGGTGTAAGTTGTTTTATGAAGTGACCCACTTTTATAAAAAGAAGTGGGGATCACTTTTACAATGAAATTACTTTATAAAAGAAAAATTGCATGCAAAATAAATAACTCTAAAATATTAAAGCTACTTATAGTGATTCACTTTTATACTTGAAGTGAAATACACTTTACAATGGAGCATGAACTTTTTCAAAAAAAGTAACAAAAAGAGAGACTTGAACTCAAGACCTCTTACTTAATAAGGAAACTTTTAACCAAATGGGATAGCAAAACATCTTGTATTTCTTAGCAAGAGGATTTTTGTTGTCGTTGTTTTTTAAGATGGCCTTGAAGAGCGTGCTAAAAAAAACTATTTCCACACAAGAAAAAAAATTCACTTCTTGATGACAACAAGGGTTAGATCTCGATTAGCTTACCTGAAAAATGCACCTTTTCCTATATGTTTCTGATTTTTCAAGATCACACAGGGTGTGGGGAAAAGAGAATACGTAGATCAAAAAGATTCGAAACCCATAAACAAATAGTATGAAACCAAAATAATACTCTGCAAAAAAATTTAAAATGGCATATTCAGGCTTTATACCTTTGGATCTGATTGAAATGGTCGTATCTTGGGAAAACGAAAACCTTTTCAAGTGAAACGAAAAGCGTTCTTGACTAGAACAAGTGATCCAAACGCAATGGAACAGTCCTCTCAGCCCAAAAATGTATGGAAATGGCAGAAAACAGAGATGAGGCAACTCATCTTCACGATCTCGATCTACAATAGGAGTGGGTCTTCAAACAGGCTCTGATACCATGTTCGAAAACACAGGTATTCCAACAGAGTTCAAACACCTTCAGTAACCACTCACACAACCAGATCAAATATCAACACACCGATGTTTTGACGTGATAAAACCCCTATGGGGAAACATCCATGGCCCCATCCAAAGCGGCCACTTGGAGAAGATTATAATGGAAAAGAAAAAGATTACAGAGAGATTTTACAAGATAGTTTCTCACAATCGATCATCGGCAAATGAGCCTCCATGATATTTAAATAGAGATCATGGACCAGTCGGGTGTTAATCCATGGATCAATGGCCATTAAGATCGAGCAGAATATGAGTCATTGGGTCACTCTATGTCGGGAACATATTATAATCATTGGATTTCCTAACTACAAATGCATATTAATGCATACTAAAGAAACACACTTTTACCTAACGACACATTAGACCAAGTAGATATTAACTAACTCCTAAGTGTCTAAATATCCTAACACCTCATCATGCTCTTGTTTCACTTTACTATATTTTATCTCTAAGGCCACATTTTTTGTTGCAATCTTTACTAGCTCAGTAGATGACTTCTTAGCCACACATTCATCTCTTGTGTTGCGCTCATCTGTAGCTCCTACAACACATCCATTGGTAGTTGAGATAAAACTAGATCTATGTGACATAATTCCTTGTCCTTCTCTTTCATCTTAGTTGTGGGGAACTCGAATGCCCCTGTCTCTAGCTTAATTATCCTTCTCTCCCCTATGATTGCCAAGGACTAGAAGATTGTTGGCCCTTCCTTTCCAGTCTCGGTCTTGCTCGTTGTTGGTTCCTCCTTCATTTCTCACCTTGGTGTGATATTTGTGGCTTATAAAAGTTGTCACAATTCTACCATTTGTGCCTGCATACGTTTCTTCATTTCTTTGTATTGTTGTGTTGTGCACTGAAATGCGTCGTAAGTGAATTATTTTACATGGTTATCGATCTTCTCTAAGCCTTATTCTATTAGTGGTTGAATAGCGACTTTCTTAACGACTTTGCGATTAGGTCATTGTTGTGTAGGACTCCTTATCACTAGATTTTTTCTCTTTCTATCCTTATGCAGTGTTGGTGGTGATGATTTCTCCTCTGGCCCCTTCCCTTTGTCCTAGTCCTATTCTTCTTCATCTTCCTCCTCATTGACATCATAGACTTTCGGTTTTTTCTGCACTGATGGCTCTATCTTTGTGGGTGGAATATTCCACTCTTCATCCCAATCATCCATGATGTTTCACATCTCTTCTTTTGTCAGTTTGTATTGTGTTGGAAGTCATTATTGGTCTGGGTCTTTCTTCACCTGAACGTACATGTGGTCGCACCCTACCTTAAAACATGTCACTTTCGTGTATGCCTCGACCACTTGAGGTAGTATGCATGGGGTCTTTTCTATACTATCTCTGATAGTTTCCTTGTAGATATAGAATGTGATATTAGTATCCATCTGGCATGCCTTATGTGTATTGTACAATAGGTTCTGATAGCACGTGGCTAAGCAAGGCGTGTCCTTCACACCCAAAAAATGACTATCATCCGACCCTTTCCAAAATGATATTGCGATTAGGATCAATAACCAATAATAGTGAAAAAAATTCCCCTTATCCTGGACTTCCTCACAGTCAATCAAAAATTGGTTCAACAAAAATGTTTCACAGTTCATCTGGAGACCCTCTACACATTGTTTGCAGCCGCTATAACCATTGTTGGGACTTGATATTTTCTGCATTTCCTTAATATTTTATAGGTTAAGGCTTGCGTCGCAAACCGTATCATCGAGTCACATATGCTAGCGACATCTAGACTATGTTGTCCTCGCAATGTGTGAAACTTTTATTTCATTCTCTCAGCGAGATGTTTCTCCTTCTTATCAAAAAATGAGGATGCAAGGTCTAGTCCCTATGACGAAAGACCTGTAATGCACACTATCAAATCAATATCAATGGATATTGGCTTGTTAAGCCACATGTATCCTCCATGCACAATGTTATTGCAAAAGTTGTAGGTTGTGCAAATCTTGACCCAACCACCAATTGGTGACAACTAGGAAGGAACCTACCCACTGTCACCTTAAGCAGGTGTCCCCATCACTTTAGAGGTGAGGTAGTCACCTCAAGGGGGGAATCTCAATGACCCTGGTGGTAAAGAGATGGAAAAGGATGAATATGAAGATAATGTCCCTAGAGGTCAATTTTAAATGGTATGAAGGTCTTGGGAAAGAGTCTTGGGAAGATTCAAGGGGTTTCTAAAGCCTTGGGTGAATTGTTGAGAAATTAGTACCTTCCCGAGAAACAATGAAAACCACTATGCAGTATAATATGTTATTTGGATCATCAAGTTAGGCTTGTTATCCCTAATTTGTAGCAACAAATAACAATGTGTATCAGTGAAGAAACAAGTATTAGAGTTGCTAACAAGTTGTTAAAAGTCCAATGAAATGTGTCTGAAACAAAGTAGATAAACACTAGAGAATTTCATGATATATAGCATGAGACTTTAGCAATGAGTTATGGTTGTCATAAGAGATGTATGCAGAAGTATTTTGAAGTCTTATGGATTTAGAATACTTTATGTGAAAGCAGTGAATCTAGCCACCAAAATCCAAAAAGAATCCACCCAAAAATTGTATTTAAACAAGTAGAATAAAGTAAAAAAACTTTTAGAAAATATTGATGGTAGAAAGGTAAGTTATGAGTGAAGTTACATTTAGGGTTTCTGCAGTAAATGTACCAGCCTTATGGATGTATCAAATCAATTTCTATAACATAAAACGTATCCAATCAAATCAGCTCCTAGTTAGCTCAATAAGTGCACCTAGGTTAGTAGGAGGTTAGGGTAGATTTTTTTATCCAGGTGGATATCGATGGCCACCCACCTTCTCCAACTGGCTCAAAACAATTTTCTGGCAATTTTGGTAATTTACTATTTTTAGCAGTTTTTCGGGTCCTGAACTTCTAGAGTCGTTTTGAGGCCCTAAATGATGTTTTTTGAGAAAATGGGGAGAAACATCGATCTATGATCGATGTTTCTCACCCAAAAGTTGTATTCCTTGGATAGATGTTTCCAACGAGCTATCAAGTGCCCCAAACGGAGATCGTATGCCAAAGTTACGCCCCTGGGAAGTTGATGTATCAACTACCCCCATCGAGGCCCGCAAACCTTTTGGATTTTCATCTTTCAGGGTTAGGGTTTTGGATTTTCCTTATGTTAAAAAGGCTCTTAGAGCCTCATTGTAATAATCATCTTCTCACGGATGCGAGTAGCCGTCACATCTCTTCTTAGAGATAAGCTGCCACCATTCTAGCGAGTCTTTCACTCTGTATTTTACAGTCTTTGTACATTTTAGCTCATTAATAGAAAATTGTGTATTACTGTATCTCTGTGTTTATGGTTTCATCTCTGATATATTTCTGTTATATTACTGGATATCTGCGATATCTATGTGCATTTTTGTATTATATCTCCATTCTCATTTCGTGCCGAAAATAATCCGGATCATTTTTAGGGCTAGTCTAGGGTTAGCTATCTAGGGTTAGTGCAACCTTAGTGGATGTAAGTTAGTTTCAATATAGAAGCAATAAATTATGGTTGAAATGGGACGCCTCAATGAGGCAAGGTAGCTCAAGGCTAGGGGAACAAACCATAAGTGAGAGAAAACCAAAATCTTGAAATTTCACATTTACCAATGCAATCATTTATATCTCCAATGTAACTATTAGTGCCTTTAGTTATGGGTTAATTGGGTCTTAGAAAAAGAGATAGGGATAATATATCCTTGGGGGTATAAATCCTCGTATTCCCCAAGGCAAGTAACCTAGCTAGGTTTTGAAATTAAGGGGTGTATATCCTTATACTTCCTTAACCAAAACCTTTGCAAATAATTTTAAAGCTTAACAATTATGGTGGAAACTAGGATAGGGGTGTATGTGCTTATACTCCCTATCTAGTCTTAGCCAAAACAACCTTAACTTGAATCGCCAATTATAATAACAAAGTAAAGAACCATACCAATCCAAGAAAAGTCTTTAACATGCTAATGTAAACCACCACAATAAGTTAGAAGTGACCTCCAAGAGATGTTGCATAATCATCATCATCATCATAATAAAAGAAACCATTCCATAGCACAAGAGACAAGAAGAACTCCAAAGGTAGCAAAAATTTCAGCCAGGTACTCCTCACAATGGGAGAGTTATGTTATAATGAGATCTTATGATCTCTTATTTATACAAAATGTGTCCAAAATAGTTTTTCCACATAATATTAGGGTAAACCATAAGACTAGGGGTCAACAACCCTATTCTTTCCCCTTTTAAAAAAAATCACTTAAAATTTTCCTTTACACAAAAAGAAACGCTAATTTAGAGTGGTGTCACCCCTTTAGGGGACATTTAGGCACTAGGAGCAAGTCGTTGGTGTTGGAGGAGTGTAGTTAGGATTCCCAAAGCCACATTTCAAGCATCCAAGACACTGTCTTCATGTTCAAAGCCCAATTCTCCTCAAAATGTCCATGTGCCAATGAGTGGTAATCTCACAACCAAAACCTAGCCCCCATAGATGACGTCATGCTCCTAAATATGATGTTTTGCGTCTTCTAGGAAAAATGTTTAGCAAGTAGGGGCTATGTTATGTTGTCCAAGTCATCTTCTAGGCCTATAAGTTTCATATATCTCATACAACATGCGGAACCTTGGCATCCACTTGTGGGTTTCAAACCCCATGGAAGACCAAGCTAGGCTTGTTCCTCCAAAACTATCCACTAACTAGGTCCTGCAAAGACAATTAATCATTCCCTCCAAGTATCTCAAGCCAAAATATCATGATAAGTAAATCAATTCAAAAAATGAGCCACCTAAGCATGTGCATCAAATATTACCCTGTCAAATAATTAAGTGTTGAAAGACATTATGCGACTTTCCAATCTTGGATATGGGAGGGTTGACAAGGTGTCCTATTGGGTAGATATTTCCCTAGGTCAAGGAGTGTTTCCAAGAGATCCCTCTCTAATCCATTTAAAGTGGATGAACCAATTAAGGGTCAAGACCCAATGGACATGGCGTTCATGACATACAAGGGGTTTTAGTGTCTCATTCCTCGGTGCCTTTGTAGAGGGTGTGTGGCACCTTCGTTTGGAATGCAATTTTTCCAAGCCCGTTGTTTTTCCATTCTTTGTTTCTTTCAAAATTTAGGGACGATTTTAATGCCACTATCCTGGCATGGTGTCCATATAATGGCAGTGTCACTCACAAACACATAGTGGAAATGATAAGGCTAGCTTGTGATGAGACCCCCTTTCTCTTAGCCATGCAACTGAGATCCATTACCCTGTCTTGGTGACCAGATGATGATAATTTTGTACCACTAAATATCCATGGTCATGATAGGTCGGTTCGTGATGAGACATCCTATCCTCCAACTAACCCTTTAATCATTCTTAATCATTATTCTTGTGGTTCCCCCTTTTCTTACGGATAAGTGTTTCATTTCTTTCTTGGGGGATCCCTAGGAGAAGCATTTGGAAGTTTTATATATAAGATTTTATCTTTTACCCAACAACAATCCCTTTGGGCATTCAGCCCCTTCTTCCCATAGAATGAGGGACAACCCCTTCTTGGGTTAATACATCCTAAAATCCCAAGAGATATGGAAACAAAGGGTTTAAGTGATGAAAAGTGATAAGTATGGTCAGGAACGGTATGATGACTCTTCAAGGGAGTTCCTAGTAGCAAACCCGTCCCCAAGGAAGACCACTTACTAGGGAACGATGTCAACCACCAAGGTGAAGCAAGGAAAAAGGCATAATGTCCAAGCATATGTCATGGAATATAAAGGAGTCTAAGATACCACATACTCAAATGCCTCAAATATTGAAATGACACTCACCATAATACCTTACTTGTACCTCATGGAGCAAGGCTTAGTGCCTCTCGGAAGCCAGTTGGTGTGGTGGATGCCATCTAAAAATCTACGACCTTTGTGATGGTGAGAAGGGTCTCCATCTGTTCAAAAGGATATTGCTAGTCATGTAGTCTCTCAACACTTCATACCTGCAACCTGAGGGCCTAGAGACATAATCTCCTTAGTTATCCCACTAAATGGGGATAACACACACAACTTAGTATAATTTTGATGCACGCGTTGATTTCCTGGATTCTCCCAAAGTGTCATACGTAAAACATGTTTAGAAGACCTACTTTCTACAACCCCCTAGCCCACACCTGTGGTTTGATGGTGATCATTTGGGTCTTGGAACTAATGAATTTCATCAAGAACTTACTGTGTACAAGCTCCAAAAACTTATTTTCGTCAATGATATCATGGTCATCGTATTTTAGAGTTGGTATCATACCTAAAATATCCCCTTCTACTATGACTCCCTCTAGAATCGGTGCCTCAACTAATGGATACCTTGATTCCTTCTGTAAGTGGACGTGTGTTGCTGATGGATTCCTCGACAGGATATAATCCCTATGAAATCGTTTGGCCAAGGATGAAGCTTCCTTCATTTCTTTGACTAATAGTGGTGTTGCGGGTTGGATTCACAGTTTCTTTGGCACTGAGGTTGATGTTGTTGTTGCCTTGGGTTCCATATTCCTCTACGACATTGGTTTCAACTTCTACCTGGTTCTAGAAATTTGTTCAGGACTTTCGCTCCATAAATTTAGCTTTTTAGATGTGAAATATTCATCTCTCTATGGCAAACAAAACGGGATATCATGTGCCCCAAATGGAGATCGTATGCAAAATTTACGCCCTTGGGAAGTTGACGTATCAATGACCCCCATCGGGGCCCACAAGTATTTTGGCATTTCATCCTTCGAGGTTATGGTTTTTTATTTTCTTTATGTTAAAAAGGCCTTTGGAGCCTCATTGTAAACATCGCCATATTCTTTCGAATGAGCATAGCCATCACATCTCTTCTCAAAGATAATTGCCACCATTCTAGTGAGTCATTCACTTTCTAATTTTATAGTTTCTGTACATTCTGTCATTAATAAAAATTGTGCATTATCGTATCTCTGTGTTAATTGCAATATCTATGTATATTTAATTGTTATATCTCTTCCTTCATATCATTCGCAAAATAATCTAAATTATTTATAATCTTTCAATGTTATTTTGATGCCTTAAAATTTGATATTGCTAGATATAAATCAATTATTACAAGTTTATTTATAGTAGTTTCATAGGGAAAAATAGCTTATACAATTACCCTACACTGTGAAACTTGTCATAAAGAAACTAATAAAAACTTATCTAAATGCTCAATATGAACCAATATTGTAGAAACTTCTTCTTATAAATATAACAAATCGATAATGATTAATCATGTAAATGTATATTTGCATGATTAACACATAACAAGAAAATATCGGAGTGATTCTGATAGAAATCCTGTAAATTCGATCTTCTATGAGTGACAAGACCTTCATATGATCTGGCTTGATAACTAACTGGAGCTTAAATTAAAACTGACTAAGATTTCAAATGTTGTGATTTTTGCATAATATTTTTTCATGATTGCATTAGAACGTGTCAACTTATATGTGGCTACAGAGTGAACTTTTTATGATGATAACATATAGAAATCAACACTAACTTAACTTATCATACTCTTCATGTACATACACCTGACTATACATGTGTTTTCATTTTGATGATATGGTGTTATAACTTAATGCAGCTTGGCAAGTTCTTTCTTTGTCGAGCCACATCACATTTCTATTGGACATGTGACAGGATATGATTTGATGACACATGGCATGCTCTGATTAAATGACGCGTGGTCATATGTAGCAGACATTGATTCGGAGGTCTCAGCAATACATATGAATAATATATCACCTTTACCATCAAGCAACATGCCTTTCTTTATAAGCGAAAGGTTTTTTTCCATGAGGGGTCATTCATGGTTTTGAAAACCACCAAGGGAACGGTCTGCGGTGAATTTAATGATTGACATGTCGCATAAGTTGAAATGACCCTTTTCTTCTGTGGGGGGTCACCTTTATGTTAAACATTGTAAATTCGGGAGGGGTCGTGGTTCATTATAGGTCATTGATTTATCTGTTGGAGCACGTGATTCACTACAAATAGCACAACGTTTATTTAATAAAGTTGATGTTTCATAAACATAAAACACAAAATTAAAACTAAAGCTATATAAAAACTAAATTATATTAAAACCAAATGTGAAACTTTTAATAAAACTAAACTAAAGTTAAAGTTTATATCTCTAATTATTTACAAAATATTCTAATCTAAAAATAAATAAAACCTAATATTAAAGAAAATGTAATAATTTAAAATAATCTAACTAATTAACATCTACTTAGAAAAATTCTAAATTTTTATTAAACATTTAGACAATGTTACAACATTAGGCTCCAATTGGGGATGGTTGTAACATCCCGCTCTGGCGCACTTACCAGACTTATTCTTTGAGGACACTTGCTCGCAAGTGATCTGGATTTATTTAATGATAAAACTTTTCTTTCATTCTGATGCATTGAGTTATATGACGGGATGTTTTTACTGCCATGATATAGACAGGTGCCGCTGACTCAGTTTCGTTGAGTGTGCAGGGTTTCGGACCTTGAGGATGCAGAGGCATCGGTAGAACTCCCTTGGACTCCGGATTGATTCAGGGAGTGGGGTATTTGAGTTGTTTCATTTATGATGATATTGTTCATTTTGATGATGTACTATTGATTATATGATATGTTGCTGACATGATCTGACATAATGGTTGATGATGCAGGCTGACGATAGCTTGCCGACCGTGCT
>ML790525.1:414918-469654 GCA_009831015.1 Picea engelmannii | reverse complement strand
GTTAGCAATTGGAATTATGATATTGGGTAAGGTGTTACGTCCCTTGAGGCACAATACAAGTCCTTAAAACAGCTATAATGTTCCTAGATTTCTCCATACAAGAATAATTTAATGAATGTCCTTGAATAATTAAGTTTCATTAATTAGAGTCATGTCTTATAAAAGAGGAACTTAATATCATTATTCTAGAGATATGTTGTGGAATAGTATTACCCATCGGGGGCACATTGTTCTTCTTTTATGTCGTACTTGACTGTGGTCATTTTGTTGTTTGTGCTGTGGAGTCGGGTGGGATGTAGATACCTCCATGTTCCTCAGAACAGTCGCCAGCCCTGAGACCTTAAATGGTTAAAGACGATGGGAAACCGGGCTTGAGCGTTGCTTATGTGTCTTGGAGGTCCTAACCTTGCAGGGTAGGACAGGCGGGAGGTCAGTCGTATTTAGTGGTCAGATTTACCTTGCGCTGAGTGTCTGAAGTGTGCACCCTTGCCTATGGTTGTGTTGTGATGGTTCTCATCGAGGCGTTCAGTGTTCTTGTGATGAACCTCGTGTTGAGTCTTGTTGTGAGTCGAGTGTCATCGTACAGTTCATGGTGTTGCTACTTCCACACGCGCACACACCTTCAACACAAAAAAAAAATATTTTGCACCTGTGTACTAGAACGGCTGTCGTAACGAGGCGGTTCGTTACAATGGTGTCTCCATGCGATGCATTAAAGAACTGTAGACCGGGTGCCTTCATTATTGGGTATGGAGTCATTATTCTAAAAAATGACATCAGTTTCTCTTTTAAACGAATCAATAAACTTTTTCTTCTCAATTATATGATTAATCTATAATTGAAGAGACTGGACCACCAATAATTTCATAATTTAACATGTTTTTAGAGAGTAAGACCAGAAAAGGATAAAAAGGTTTTCTCCCATTCAAATTTACTAAAGAATTATCTACGGTAATGTAGTAATAAATTGTTGGCTCAAGAGACAAATTTATAACTAATGTTTAACAACTCAAGGCATTTTAGGGTTTTAAAGATAGAAATTTTATATATTGCTTTAATTAATGTCAGAATAGAGTTATTTCTAAGGAAACTAATTTTGTTGAGTAATAAGATAAAGATTCTCATGGGTAATCCTCCTCATACTCATGGTGTTGCTACACTACCAAAAAACATCCATGGCCTATGGTGTAGTCACCCCAATATCACAAGCCTTGCTTCACTGCCAACAAGTGTCCATAACCCCAAAGAAGATACATGTATTTCCCAATTGAATTTACTTTCACCATCTCTTTCAATATGTTTGACACTTTACATGAGATAGGGGAAATCAATATGTTTTACACACTTAGGGATGATGTATGTTTATCGAGGATGAGTTGGAAATACCCGAGTGATAAAGTATATTCATAAATGTTTTCATTTCCTCAAGCCCAACTCTATCTTTCCAAAATATACAAATTTAATACTTGATTATTTTAATAATAAATAGAATTCCTTGAATAAAAACTATCAATTATAAGTTTGACACTAACCTCTACTTAGAAGAGAATTACCCAAAACATACATTTTCAACTTTCATGAGGAAATAAATAAGATATTCTCCTTTTAGGTTAAAAATATGTCAAAATCATCATTAGTAGTTAGAGAAATCTATTTTAAGATTTATAAAGTTTGAGAACATAAGGATTTATTTGAAAGGGAATATTTATTTAGCTTTTTGAACTACTAAAATAAATGCTCAAATTGTGAGCTTATTTATGTACAAAATCTTCCTACTTCTAATTAATTCAGCCATGTTGATTAAGTGAAGTGAAACCAACCAAACAACTGACTATTTGAATGGAATATACTTTCAATTTTAATTTTGAAACATAAAAGTATGGATGTTTCTAACCGAACATAAAATTTTAATCCATATCTAGGGAGAAAAATAAACGTAACACTTATTCTTCTTTATGATTCACGGAAAACTGCAATAGGGTCTTCAAAATCATGAAAGATTACCTTCATTTCCTTGGTGAATAACTATGCTTGATCCATATGAATAAATTGTTTTTCCATTATAATTGATTTCTCGTTAAATGGTGCATGCTCATTAAAATATTCTCCAATGTTTCGATCTTCAAATCCTTTTATTTTATCATTTATAAGACTACTCTGAAAGTTCCTCTAAATGGTAGAAAAATATTTTCCTCCTTCTCTTCACTATTATAGGAACAATCTTCTCTGTGTTCTAAAATTGATTTAAATCCTTTATTACAACAGTGTTCAAAAAGAAGCTCAAAGTTTGGAAATTTAGACATTTTTTCTTGAAAATGGAAAAATTCATCACATATCAAATTTCTTGGAGATTCAAAATGTATTTGAAACTCATCATTATTTTCCTAATAAGAATTATCAATTTTCCAAATGAAACCTTAACTTTTATCCTTCAAAGTAGAAAAAATAAATGTATCTTCTTGAAAATCTTCATGAATATGTCTATAGCAACTATCTTGTTCAAATTCATCATCAAAAAATTGATTTTCCCCATTATGAAAATTACTCAAAAAAATTATGCAAAAATCATTTTCCCAGACATTAATATGTTGTTGATTTGAAATAAGAAAAGACTCTTTTTGTTTCTCAGCAATGTGAATTAAAGAAATATACATATATAATTTTTCTTATTCATCTTCTTCCCTTTTCTCCTATATATCCATATCCCCATTCTTTATTTGACCAAGTAGCTTCCCACAAGCCCATAAATTATTCTCTATCTCCTTAGCATCAGTGAACATTTGTTCCAAAGTTGGATACTTCCTTTATTTGAGATAAAAAGATAAATCAAGATGATGTGATCATAATGTATAATACACCTTGGCAACAGCTTTAGAAGACTAAATATCAACACGAAAATTGTGATAGATATTTTCAAATCTTCTATTGAACCTTGCATTCATCATTTCTTCCTTTTATAGTATAAAACTCAGAAAGATATTGATGATGAGATTTCCTTTCATCCCATTTGTGCAAGAAAAGATTATGATAATCAACCCAAGAATTGATAGAATCAGCTGCTAAATCTCTAAACCATCTTCTAGCTTCCCCTTCCAAATAATGAGTGAACATCCTCATAAAGACATCTTCATGCTGAATATATAAGAAATATGTCAAATATTCAAAGGCTGACATGTTCTTTTCTACTGAAATATCATCTTCTCCATTGAATTTAGGAAGATATTTGAAACTTTTGGGAGGTAAATCATGAAGGACATATGGAAACTTAAGAGGTTTATAGCTATTTATATCCCAAGAATGGATATTTGCAGGTTGTTCAGAAGATATATTACTTATGTAAGAGTTGATATATAAGTCTCATTCTCAAATGATTTACAAGACTCATTATTCTTTGGAAGAATAGGGATTTGGAATTTTTGTTCAAGAAAAATTTCAAAAGATACTGATACAAGAGGCTCATTGTTATTTACAAAAGGTAGTAATGAAGAGAGCTTGTCTTCTTAAGGAACACAAGAAGAAGTTGGGGTTTTTTTTCTAATAAAAGAGATGATATTCTGAAATCATGACCCTCTAAATGTACAAAAGAGCAGAAGACCTTTTTCAAATGCATAAAAAAGAATAGTAAAGGACCAATCAATAGATACAAAGTTTATTGAAATGAACTCACCAATTAATACCTGATCATTTTACAATGATTTTTCATTTCTTTATCAACAGGATTCATTTCCCAGTGGAGTCTTTGAAAATATGATTGGAATTACAATGGAGTCTCCAGGTGAAAACTTAGTTAAAATATAAGCTTGAAAATATTATGCAACATGTTGTCTAACTCTCATTCACTAGAAAGAATCAAATCTAATCTTTATCATACCATAGGAAAAATATTTCGAACCTTTGGTCCCCGGCAATGCCGCCAAAAATAATGTTGTAATTTGAGATGATTTATGGTTGCTCAGAAACCATGCCAAGACATATTTGAACCATATTTAGATCCAAGATGGATCTTGAACCAGAGGGCGCTCCCTCATCAGATTTAAAACTGCTAACTACCCACTGTCACTAAGTAGCAACTTTCATCATTAATTTCAGATTCCATATTTGAATGAATTAAAGAGAAGGATAAACAAAGTTAAGGATAAAATGGAAAAAAAAATGGGCTTAAGAGATTGTAAATCTCTTTAATCAGAGGCCTAATCTATTGGGAAATGAGTCCCATCCAACATAACACAAAGATGATAATTGGAAGAAAAGGAGAAGAACATCAAATCTCACGCTCAACAAAGACAAAGGAAGTCTGTGTTGGTCTATGATGAAGAAAAGATGAATTACTAGGCATTAGACAATGAATTCAAAAAAATATAAATGCATGGGTTGGGAATAAATTATGACTCCAACACAAAAGCATTTAATAAAATAATTTGCATATATATATATATATATATATATTCAAATAAGTAAAACATATAAGACAATAGTGGTGGTCATACCAAATTTTCTATCTCCAAATTATATGAATCTCACTGTAAATTATAAAATGAAAGAAAGAACAGAGATGAATTAAAAGAGGCTTAATACATGAAATAGAGAAGAAAATTTATCTCTATATAAATGAGAGATGAATTCAATACATTAAGTCCCCTAACTCGGAGATTTACAAAGAATGGCCCATCTAGCTCATTCCAAAAAAACACATAGTCTTCACTTGTTGTCTCAATAACATCCTAACCTGCTTCCCTCTTTCTGAAGTCTCCAGTTGCTTATTTTATAATCTTTTAATGTTATTTTGATGCCTTAAATTTGATATTTCCATATATAAATCAATAATTACAAGTTTCTTTACAGCAATTTCACGAGGAAAAATAGCTTATACAATTACCCCACACTGTGAAACTTGTCGTAAAGAAACTAATAAAAATTGATCTATATGTTCAACATGAACCAATATTGTATAAATTGCTTCCTATAAAGAGAAAAAATTGATAATGATTAATCATGTAAATGTATATTTGCATGATTAACACATAACAAGAAAATATCGGAGTGAATCTAATAGAAAGCATGTAAATTTGTTCTTCTATGAGTGACAAAATATGCATATGATCTAGCTTGATAACTAACTGGAACTTGAACTAAAACTGATAGAGATTTCAAATGTTGTGATTTTGGCATAATAACTTTTCATGGTTTCATTAGAACATGTCAACTTATATGTGGTTGCGGAGTGAACCTTTTGATGATGATAACAGATAGAAATGAGTGCTAATTGAACTTATCGTAATCTTCACGTACATACACCTTATTATACACGTTTTTTCATTTTTATGATATGGCGTTATAACTTAACACATCTTGGCAGGTTCTTTCATCATCAAACCACGTCACATTTTTTATTGGACACGTTGCAGGATCTGATTTGATGACACATGGCATGCTCTAATTGAATGACACATGGTCATATGTAGTAGACATTAATTCGGAGGTGTCGGCAATACATATGAATAATATATCGCCTTTACCTTCAAGCTACGTATCTTACTTTATAATCGAAAGGTTGTTTTCCACGAGGGGCATTCCTGGTTTTGAAAACCACTGAGGGAGGGACCATGGTGGATTTAATGATTGACACATCGCATAAGTTGAAACCACCATTTGCTTCCACGGGGGGTCACCTTTATGTTAAACATTGTAAAGTTGGGAGGGGTCGCAGTTCATTACAGGTCGTTGATTTATACGTTGGAGCGTGTGATTCCCTACAAACAATGCAACATTTATTTAATAAAGTTATTTAATGTTTTATAAACATAAAACACAAAATTAAAACTAAAACTATATTAAAACCAAATACGAAAATTTTAATAAAACTAAGTTAAAGTTTATATCGCTAATTATTTCTAAAATATTATAATCTAAAAATAAATAAAACCTAAGATTAAAGAAAATGTAATAATTTAAAACAGTCTAATTAATTAACATCTACTTAGAAAAATTCTAAATTTTTATTAAAAATTTAGACAGTGTTACAACAGAGGGGTCGACCTAGACTTATCTCACTTGTATCATGGATTTATCATTGTTTCGGGGATTACTATGGACATATGAGATAGGGTTTCCTCCTAGAAAGAGGCTAGTGCTTCATTGTATCAAATCATCACTCATCACTTGTGTGATATCACTTTTATTGCTCTCTTATCTTCTCTTTTGCTATGGATTACTTGTGTGCACCTTTGGAAGGATGGTCTTTTGGATGTTTTGTCTTATTTTGGTGGATGATCTTTGAGATAGGGTTTCCTCACGCATAACGACTTGGATGAGTACATCTTCTTCTTCAAGTTTAAGTGTTTGTTCATGGTGTATTTTCATGGATGCTTTATATTGTTAAATTGTTGCATGCTACCTTGTATGATAAGTTATTTTTTATAGAAACCCTGGGATGGATTAAAAGTCTTTATCCCCCTCCCTATTTTCATTAATCTTGTTTGTTGAATCATTTAAGACCTACTTCTAGGGATTAAAAGTATCTATACCCTAGGGATTTTTCTTGGCCGGTTCAAGGGATAGGGTTTATAAGGCCATAAACCATATCATTTGACCTAGTTCACTTGAATCTTGAAGTTAGATGTCCTAGAAGAAGGAGATGGAACCTAGGATTTATAAGGACATAAACCTTAGGGTTTGTCTTTTTTTTCGTTTTGATCTTAGGCTTATAAGGCTTTATACTTAGGGCTTCAAACCTCCATCTCTTCTTGGTAATCTAGTAGATGGTGTTGCTTGACTCCATTTACATAAAGGAACAAAATGGGACTAGTATTGAGCTCTCAAAGTGGTATAAACTTAAATTTACTCTCTCTCTCTCTCTCTCTCTCTCTCTCTCTCTCTCTCTCTCTCTCTCTCTCTCTCTAAGCAACCTAATAATTAGATTCTTAACTAACTTCCAATCCTCAACCTAACTCAACGCTTAGCAAATTAAGTAAACTTTTAGTTGTTGTTATAAATGTTTTCCACAACCATTAGGGATTGATTGGATTGTTGATAACTTATTTAATATTGTGGTTTAAGATGGATAAAATCATTGGTGTACACTTGGATATTATTCCACTTGTTAAGGTCTCTATTTTAATATTTTATTTACCAATTTTGAAGGTTGATTTCTTGTTGTTGTTACAAAATATCCTTGGTTGATATAACCATTGTTTAGTGTTGAAATTTTACTACAACAACCCTTTTACTTGATAGCTAGTGTTTTATAGGTGATTATTCATCTGTTTAGACTTGGTAATTGTCATTATATGCATTGGTAAACTTATCTCACATATGTCAACCAATTACCTCATATAAAATCTTCTTAACCTTTCACATTTCCCTAGACCTAGCATATCATTTTGAGGTGACCAAGATAGGGAGCCATAGGTTTGGCTAATATTTCTATCAAATCCCTTGAGATCATCAGGGAAGCCTCCCTTGTGTTGGACCTGTCCTTCACTAAAAATAGAGAAGTATTTTCGTAGGTGAAAGTGGAATTTACTTCATATTGTTACACAATTTTAGCATCTTGTGAAGGCTTTTCACAAGTGCCAAATTTTGTGATAATAGGTTCGATTCTCCTTTTTCAGACACTAGTAAGAATTGTGCCCCTATCCACCATATTCAGAACATTTTATCATTGGGTTCACTTTTTTTCATCATCATGGGACTTATCTTCCTTCCTAGATTTGATATGTGGTGCAAGATTGAAACTTCGGTGATCATACTTCTAGCACCCAAGTCCTTTGATTATTTGTCCATTGATTCAACCTACCACTTGATTCCTTCTTTCATCGGGCCTCAACTCCACATAGTTTAGTCCTTTTTATTACTTTTGATAAGGTCTCTAGCATGAATTTTTTTACTTTATCATTGAAAGGGCCCCCTGAATCGTCCAATGAATCTCCCAACTTGAGTCTTTTCACTAAGTCCAATGGCATATTTATCTAGTTCCACAAACTTGTGGTCATACTCTCCTTTTTCATCATTAGATAAATTTTGAGGTCAAAAATGGTGCTAAAAAAAAATGTGTTAACGAAGTCAAATTTAAAATATTTAATGGAATTCAAGATGATGATGTCAACCATAAATGCAAATATCTTTGGAGGGAAAGAAAAAAAACTACTTGTTTTAATTGTATTTTTTACTTATCTCCTTATAGGTGAATATAAACATGGTTTTTCACATATTTCCATATTATCTCATTGTGGGTCTATTAAAATTATGCAGAGTGGGTACTCATTGGATGCACAATTTAATTATGCATCCAATGAGTTCCTACACTTGAAACTTGAGTAAACCTGTAAGGAGACAAATCAAAAATACAATTAAAAAATGTAGTTTTCTTTCTTTCCCTTTGAAAATTCATAACTCTTATTTTATTATTTACCTTAGGAGACCCATTATAGACCTCAAAATTTCTCTAATGATTGTCCTACTTTAGCAATAAATACTCATCTTCCTTGTTTCGACAATACATCTCTCCAAGGTACTTTTCCTCAAAATGAGTTTGGAATTGATCCCAACTTTTGTGCTCTTCATCTGCTTGTGAATTTTTCTTGAGATGGTCCCGCCATATATTTCCATCATCGGTAAATTGGTAGATGATAAAATCAATCTTCTCCAATGGACTGATATCATATAACACCTCTAAATATTCACCAATTGTGACTCTGCCTCATTGCCTCTCTTAATGATCCTAGTGAAAGTAGGATCCCTCTAATTTCTTAGTTCATGGTTCCTAGGCTCTCAAATCACTATGTAATACCCCATTAGTGTGTTACTCTATTAGTTTTTTCTAATATTAATAAATCTACTTGAAATAATTGGACTTGCATTACCTCAAAATCTCATGGGATTATTGTGTGCAAGGGTATTACGACCACCTTTAGCCTCGGTGATCACAACCACATAAGGTAGTGGCACCCCCCTAGAAATAATTTTACTACCACGTTTGGTTGTTTTGATTGCAACCACACTCACCAATGGTGTCCAACTTTGTAAAGAACTTACTACCACCTTCAACCCATGGTGACTACAACCACACTCGGTAGTGATGTCCTGTAATTTGGTCCCAAGAGAAAAGTTCAAGGAGATTTTCACACTAATATTAAGTACTCCCTAATGTTGCAAGCACACTTCCAACCCCTTAACCCAAATAGAATAGGTTAAATCAATACAGGATCCCAAAGCATAATTCTTAAGAAAAGTAATTCTTGGAACCATTTCATCATGAGCCCCAACAATGGGCAAGAAGTGTCATATGTAATCCCTCTCAATGTAGCATCTTCCCAATATTTGTCTCTTGGATTTCCCCCTACTCATGCAATGATCCGAAATGGATCATAATTGACAAATGGGTGTAACACTCGGTACCTACAATATTAAACCAACAATTTATGAAGGTTAGAAAACATTGTAAAATAAAGAAACTATACAAGTCGAATGAGACAAATGTAAGAGGGAAAAAAAAAGAATAAAATGAAAAGAAAAAATAGAATAGGAGAGAAAGGATAAGGAATTGGAAATAAAGGGTCATGGTTTTTTACCTTCCCCTTACCCCTAGCTAACCCGATTTCTCTCGGGAATTTCACTCTCAATGGGTATTTTTGGGGCAAGATAGTAAGAGTCATAGAGAGCCATGAAAGTGTTGTATCCAAGATTTCCATAATGAAGAAAATGAGCCTCGTTTGAAGCTTGTTTTCCCATTTGGGTCCAGGGTAAAATTCGGAGTTCACTACGATTAAATGTTTTGTTTGATGTTGCTTTTATTCATGTTAAATTAATGTTTGGTTATGTTAGGGTGTGAAAATTCATTACCTTGGTGTAAATGAAGTACGTTAACAACTCTATGAGGACACCATGAAATTTACTCTAAGTTTTGTAATATTTTGTTTTTTTGTGTTTTATAGTGTTTCTGTTACCTGCGAAACTAACTTGTGTTCAAAGAAACTGAGACCCAGGGGCATCTAAGCCTTCAAAATAACCATAGGATCACACCTATCCTGGGCCACACCAACCCTTAACATGGTTGGATTTTTTGGGTGTATCCTCCTAACTATCATGAGTTTCGAACATTCATCACATTACAAAATGAAACCCTTTAATTCCAATCATGATAGCAGGACTTGACAAGTTTTGTAATATATTGTTGAAAAAAAAAGGTTGTTTCTTTTTTCTAGCTAAGTTTCTAATTTCATTCCCTAGTTTCTAGATCGTTTTCCTCTACTTATATCATTGGTCTCTTCCCTAGGTGAATTTATATTTCCTTAGAGCCATATGCCCTCTCTCTTTGAGAAATTTTTCATTTCCTAGATGAACTATTCCTTCATTGGACTATGATTTCACCCCTGTGCCAAATTTCTCACATCTAGGTCAACCCCTTGCTTACCTAGTCGAATATATTTCTTATTATCTCAGCCACAAGTTGTACATGGACACACATGGTTGTAGGAGGTCGTACACATCACAATTTAGCATCTTACATTGTCTACCAACAAAGATTAATATTCATTGGTCTCTTGGAAAGTTTTGGGCGTTTTCTAGAGTTGCATGCACTCCACATTTGGGTTTCTCGAGGCGTGTCAGTTACTGATCTTCCAAAGAAGTTTATTTAACTTAGGAAATGATTGAGAACAATATGGATTCCTCATACAACATTCATATCTCTCTCCAAAATGTTGAAACCAAGTTGTATGAATTCCCCTCTCCTCATAATGCTTTCATTCACTATAGCCAACAACTAATACACTAAGTTAGATTTGGGTTATAAATGAACATTCTCTATTAATGATTTTGGTCAACAAACAATGCATGCTTCTTGGTAAACATTGGAATTTTAATTATTTGTCTTATATGTGAACGGGGAGGGGTGTGATACATTAGACTAGGAGAAAACTCTAATTAAATTGGGACTAGTAAAGGTTATGGGTATGCTAATGATGGGATGAAACTAGTAGTAGCCACAACAACTATCATTAATTCAAAATCACATACTACATATAGTTGTAAGCACCTACAAACCTAGACAACTATTACTAGGAGATAAGCTTTGATAAAGTCTAAGATGATGTTGGCTCTTACTCATTACTAGAGAAATTAATTTCATTAGCTTGGTCATAGAGAAGGAATTTGGTTCCATGATTCCAAATCTACATTATGAGTGTTGGGAATGAGAAAAAAATATGCTAGAGTGTACCTTTTTAGCTGAGTAGAGTGAGTACAAAATTTATGCACATATAGAGTTGGAGTGTGTCACTCAACTAGCACCTAAACACAAATCATTGCAAGAACAAAAAATCCAATTCATGAGACCCAATTCAACACAAGAAGAACTGAACACATTAAAAACCATATCAAGAATCTTGAATTCTAAGTCTTGGTTATTAATTTTGGCATTGTTAATCAGTTGTCTGTGTGCAGGTTACACCCAAGAACAAACCACCCTAAAACAAAGATCTTTGTATAACCCCAAGACTAGAGATATATTATACCAAGGCATTTATGCTCTTAATAATTTCTAAAGAATATTTCCTTGATAGTTAATTCGTAAGTGGTCTTGGTCACTGGAAAAACCATAGAGGAAAATAAGAAAATAGATTTGATCCTAGATGGATTTCTACACAGACATATTCTGGGTTTTATTGTTGTTTTAGGTTCCACAAAAGATAGAGAATCCCAATTATTAACCTTGAATAAATAATGTAGAGATTGAGTACCATTTCTACAAAGTATCCATGTTGTTTAAGTGAGTGGGATATAAGTCCCTCATTTACAATCATACAAGGGAGAATTTGAGCTTGAGGGTGAATTTACAAGTGTCAAGAGAAAGGTAAAAGTGAGTAACAACCCTTTCTGCTTCTACCATTTTATGAAAATTAACTGTGGAGATCATTTTTCACTACTTTTCCCCTTCCCCAAGGATTTTTAAGTTCTAGGATAGAATAGTCGTCCTCATTGAGACATGACCCCTTCCCTTAGGGGAATTTACCCATTGTTCACCAAGGTCCCTAACCTATAATAGATTAATCTATCTAAG
The DNA here is from genome assembly GCA_009831015.1 of Picea engelmannii. Lineage (NCBI taxonomy): Eukaryota > Viridiplantae > Streptophyta > Pinopsida > Pinales > Pinaceae > Picea > Picea engelmannii. Next base: position 457,596 of record ML790525.1, on the reverse strand, counting down.
ATACCAATGTATATGTAGTGTCATCTCATTATAATCAACCCCATGAAATATCCCAATAACAAGAAATTTATGTATGTATGCATCATAAGTCATATCCTAAAATTAAATATCTCATTAACAAGGAATTCAACATATGTAGACATCATAACAAGGATGCATCATCATCAAAAATGTCATCAATACTACATATCCATTAACAATAACATTTAATGCTAAACTAACTCATCAAATAAGAAACATTGATTTCCATCATAATTAGGGAAATCACATAGATGTATAGATTTAATATACTCAACCAATGAGTAACAAACAACTCGCAAAGGACTGATGAGTCTAGAGCAAACAAAAGATTATATCCAGGGATGATTTTAAGGATGGAAATTTATTTTAAAATGTAGAAACCTTGGCAAATCTTACTAATCCTTCATATGCCAACTATAAATGTTTGGGGATATTTTTGTAAAAATATTCAAATTTCTAAAGATTTTATATAGTTTTTATAAAATTTTGGCGATTTTTAAGGTAAAATAATTTTATCCTATAGAATTTGGGCGAATTATTTTTAAACTAGCGAATCTCATTTTTGGAAAAACCATGTAAAATTAGCCCATGAACGAAATTTAGCCCCTAAAACCATCCATGATTATATCATCAAGGTTTTATAATCCTCATGATAATGAAGAAAAATAATACCATGTTCTCGTGATAGTGAAGTAAAGCAATACCATGTTCATTTTCCATCTCTGTGTAAAGTCAATATACATCCTCTCTAAGTGATCCTACTATCTACCAACCATAGTTCTCTACCAAAAACATTGAAACAAATTGATTTTATCATTAACTAGATGAATTTACAATTTCAAAATAAATAGGATCTCCAAATAATTATAGTAAAATTTCCAATCACTATCAAATATACCAATGATGAAAAAATGATGCAATAGAAAGGGAAACCAATGCCCATCTTACTCTATCATGATGGGTTTAGTTTTTATATTTTTTATCAACAACCATCATTGTATTATGAGATGGTTTTTGATAAAATGTCCCAATTCTACTATTTTATATAAGGGAAATCAGTTCCCTTCCATGATCATTGAGTTCCATATGATTTGTTCACGAGAAGAAAAAAAATGAAGGAAATTGTATTGTTTGTACTTGGGTGTTTTACAAAAAAATCCCTAATAACTAAGGGTAAATTATCGTTAGATAAATAGGAAAATAATTGAATCCTACCTGAAATCAATCGGTTACAAGTGTAACTAACAAGAAGGAGAGAAATGAATAAAACATGTGATTAAGTGAATAACCTTATTTATGTTCCTTGTATGCAATTCAGAATGTCTTTCGAGATTCTAATCCAATTTTCAAACCTACACACAATGAAAAAAAACAACCTTTCTCAAACCCACGTAGGTGACAAACTTTTCAATCACTTCCTAATTAAATTAGTAAGCAACTGAAGAGTTGTGCATTTAATTATCAATCTGAGGTTGTATTGAACTTGCGAACTGTTGTGCAACATATATGCAAGTATAATGTTGTAATTTCCAATGAGTTGTAGTATTTCCAAATGAATGTCACAAGGCAAGATACAAAGAAGCTTTAGCAAGTCACGAAATTAAACCACACTACTTCTTATAATCAAATCCACACTTGCAGGAATGAAATCAAACGTTTGCAAGAAAGTAAATGTCACACTTGCAGGAAAGTAAATGTCTCACTTGCATAAAAGTAAATATCACTCTTGCGGGAAAGTAAATATCACACTTGCGAGAAACTAAATTACTCTTCCATGAAAGTAAGTCACACTTGCGGAAAATTAAAGGTCATGCTTGCAAGAAAGTAAATCACACTTGCAGAAAAGTAAAGGTCTCACTTGCAGGAAAGTAAATCACACTTACAGAAAAGTAAATCACACTTGCAGAAAAGTAAAGGTCTCATTTGCAGGAAAGTAAATCACACTTGCAGAAAAGTAAAGGTGACTTGTTCAAGTATTATAATGATCTTGATTAATGTGATGGATATGTTATGGCTCATGTACTGAGATGCAAAAAACCTCAAGCTGTAGAAATCAAACCACATTATTCTTGTAAACAAAGGAATTAAACTACTTGGAATTACAAACCACATAATTGTTAACTTAGAAAGATAAATGTTGTAATGAAGAGTTGCAACAACAGAAGTCACCGCAACAGGAGTTGTAGCAACCGGAATCGCAACAAGAGAAATATTAAAGCTACAACAAAGTGTTAAATAGAGAAATTGTTGGAAATAAATGAAAATAAATAATAGATGCTACAACTACACATTAGTTAATTAGAAAACAGGGTTCTACAATGTCAGCATGGAGTGGTGGCAATAGAATTGCAACAATGAGGAAATAGCAGAGTTGCAGCAAGATGTTAATAGAGGAATTGCTAAAAATAAATGAAAATATAGAAAATATGCTACAGGTACTCACTCATTAATTAGAAAACAATACCCTACAATATTACCATCGAATTATAAAAATTAGGAATTACAACGATGAAAATCACTAGTGTTGCAGCAAGATGTTAATAGAGGAATTGTTGGAAATAAATGAAAATATAGAAAAGATGCCACAACTACTTCTATAAAATACAAAAGATACAAACAGTATCAAGCTAAAGAGGGGGGGGATAAATCCTTAGACGAGGTACTGGTATACAAACACAGTAGGGCGCTTAAATACTCAACACACCAATAATTGGATAGGAATGAAACGAAACTTTATATTAAACAAAAATGTACAAATCGATACAATTTTGTTCACAAACTTTCTTCTTCTTTTTATTCGTTCCTTGAATCAGAGAGAGCGGGGGGGTTTATACACAATGGTTTCTTCCTAAATTAACTAAGAGAATCGATGAACATCCATGAGAATCAAGTTGTCTCATCTCGTTACATTGTTTTCTCCAAAAGATGGAAAAAATCGGGTGCATGTTGACTAAATCATCCATGTGGAAAGTGGTGATTGAGTCATCCATTCCCTTCGAGCACCCAATTTCCCTTGTCATGTTCCTACGTGGTTCTTGAATGACTGGTCAATCCCTAGATGGAAGTTGTGTGGTTTATTGATGAGTTGTTACAACAGGCGTGGAGTTACAGCGTCAGTCTCAGAGTTGTAGCAATGGTGATGTAGTGAGAGTTGAAGAAATATTGAGGCAAGAGTCGAAGCACAGTGAGAGTTGCAGCAATGGAGAGTTGCAACACTAAGAGTTGCAACAACGACTAGAGTTGCAGTAATGACCAAAGTTTCAGTAGCTACGCTCAAATAGGGATTTGTAAAATCTCATACTCAAAAATTGCAACTCTTTTGTTGGGAAGGTACCTGGGCAACCTTGTTCCTCTATACCATTGTTAGCACAAAAGGTGATAATCTCTTGAAAATGCATAAGAATAGGTATTGAAAAGGAATGTTGAGGGAATAATTATACCTTGACCAAAAATACATCATTGTGGATGAAAACAGTATTAATATGGAATGGAAATATGAAAAGGGTGTACAAAAGTATTGGATGGGTGCTACAAAGATGTCAATTTGAGCACTTGTCATCTCCCCCCAGCTGAAATCGTTGCATGTCTCCATGCAACCAAATATTTATTTTGATTATGATAGGGTGAAACTCCCTTTGAATTTGTTGATGTCATCATCGATTTTCCCTACCTCGTGAATAGAATATTCTTCCTCATCTTGGTATCCTTCCAAAATTGCAGCAAGGTCTTCTTCTAAAGTTCCCCCTACTATTTCTTGTGTAACAACAGGGTCCTTCTCTTATTTCTAGTCTTGTAGGATTGTAGTAAGGTATTCTCCTAAAGTTCCCCTTGTTGGTTCTTGTGTAACAGCAAGATCTGTCTCTTGTGCTTCCATTGTTTCTTTATCATGTGCTTCCCTTGTTGGTTCTAATCTACCAACTGAGTTAATTTACTATGGTGGTTCTTATGTGGTAGTAGGATGATTTTCCTCTTTTGTTTCTTGTGTGGCAGTAGGGTGACTAGCCTCTACTAGTTCTTGTGTGGAAGTAGGGTTATTGGCCTCTAATGGTTCTTATGTGGTAGCAAGGTAATTGGCCTTTATGACACTAGGATGGCTGTCCTCTGCTAGCTCGGCAGGGTGACTGGATTTTTTTGGTTCATCAGGGAGAGTTTTCTCCACTAGTTCAACAGGATGATTGGTCTATATGATAGCAGGTTTGGTGTCCTCCGCAAGTTCAAAAGGGTGCTTGGCCTCTGTTGGTTCACCAAGGTGAATTTCCTCTACTGGTTCAACATGGTGGTTGGCCTCTGTTGGTTTAGTAGGGTGAGTGTCCTTTGTTGGTTCTGCAGCAATGGATCATGCTTCCTAGGCATGGTAGTCAATCCTATCCAAATTATTTTCCTTTCTAAGATCATCTCATAACAAATTGAGAGAGGTATGAAGCTTTTATTCTTCTTCTCAAGCATCCATTGCTTCCTTAAAAGTGATGAATACAAAGGAACAAGCAAAGGGGTACTTATTGTTTTAGCTTTCCTAATTTTGGCCAAATCTAGGGAAGTAGTGTCCTTGTTTGCTTCCAGAGTTGTAGTTTCTTCGTTGTTTGTGTAAACCTATAGAATTGTAGCAAGGCCATATCTTATGGTTTTCCTTGCTGGGTATTTTGTAACAGCAAGGTTTTATTCCCTTATATCTTCATCGGTTGTAGGCCTGGTGGATTTTTGACCATCCCCCATTGTATCTTGTGTTCCAAGTGTTTCTTCATCCTATTCCTCCCCTATTGGTTCTTGTGTAATAACATGGGTTTTCCTTTTTTGATTGCAGCATTGTATCTTTCCCTCTTCTTCTTTCATTTCATCGCATATGTTGGCCTCTTCCTTGTCCTTAGCAGTATTTTGGTTGCAAGTTTTCTCCCTATTACCTCTATGTCACTCTCATGGTTGCCTTCATCTCGCTGAGGAGTTCCAGCAAAACCCTCGAGGGTTTCTATTTCAATGGATGTAGTTTCGGGAGTTACAGTGTTTTCGACCTCCAGAGATACAACAACTACAACCTCTAGAGTTGCATCAACCACATCCTCTATATTTGTAGTAGCCTTAGCCTCTGGAGTTGCAGCATCATTGTCTCGTGGTGGAGTTGTGGCAATTGTGGCTCTTTTAGGTGAGGTTACAACGGAAGATGGTGCTCTCACCACCTCGCTCCATGTCTTGCCCTCCCTATGTAGTGCATGCTCGACCAAAAATTTTATGTTCTCGTGGTGTCTGAGGGATTCCCTAGGGCAGAGGGATTTTTTTTCATGTGTGTCTATGGTCTATAGTGTCCTCCAGAGGAAAAATGGCATGTTAACTACCCTACCATGTTGCAAGTGGTCGAGTAAATGGATATGTTGTAGGTATATGGACCCATGGTGACATTCATAGGTGATGTATCACTGCATTATGATGGAAACGTCCTGCCATGGGATCAGTAATGATGATCTATCAAATATTGACCCTTTCTTGACTAGACATTATCCTATTTGGAGGATCTACTTGAGGATTTTAAGTATCGGCCTTCATCGACAATACCATCGCTCACATGTCTGAGGAAGCTTGGGCACCCCTGTTATCACCTCATCTATCACTTGCACCACTTTTCCTACTACTTCAGTCATGATTTCATTGAAATTTATGGAAATTTTGAGTGCCACGTTGTCGTCATACCATTGTAGCCTATTTAAGTATTTCATCCAACCTCTCTACTGGAAAATTTCTACAATATTCTCATATGCCTCCAACAGGAGCATCTCTGTAGGTTTTTTATGGTTCAGCAAGCCCCCCATTCTTCCTGCTCATAGCTCAATCAAAATTCGGATGTAACACAAAATTAGTGGTCCAGAGGGTGGGGATTTCAAAGTATGGACGAGAATGACAATGGTACGGGGTAATTATGTCGTAGGTTGGGAGATTATGAGTGTGTGACAGGATTTTATTGATGTAATTAGGTCATAATTATTCCAATCAATGCCTAATCATTACGCAGTTCAGGAAACATACCTTCTTACTTACCCTGCATGGTCGTGATGGCTTGTACCTTAGTTTTGTTGGCATATCGACCTTATGCGACAGCTAGGATCCTCGTCGGCATCGAGAGTTGCAGCGGCGGTCAAATTGGAATCAAATTGGAAGCAGCAATGCTTATGAGTTTCAGCAAAGCACCAATGTTCATAGTTGCAGCGACGTGCAAGGTTGCAGCAGTGTTCGTAGTTTCAGCCATGTGTAGAGTTGCGGCAATGTTTTGGAGTTGCAGCAATTTTCCAGAGTTGCAGTATTGATGCTTCAAAGTAGAAACAATGTGTTTTCCATAATTGTGGCTTGATATGGTGTCTTAGCAGGAATCATCTTCGCCCAAATTGGTTGTCGGTACCTTAGCAATGAAATTGCAGCAAAAGGAGTTGCAACAATAGGAGTCACAGCAACAACATTCCAGAGTTGCATCACTATGGCTACAAAATGGAGTTGCAGCATTCTTCTCCCTTGCATATCTTGAAAAATACTTTATTAGTAAAAAATTATGATTAGAAGGATCTCGAAATAACCATCACAAAACTATGAAGCGCGCTTCTTTTTTTTCTTTTCTTTTTTAAGGATGTCATGCACCAAGATAGGTCGATTTTCATAAAACATGCCCCCAGGTATGCCCCTAATGGTTTTCATACATGGGATTTTATTATCTTTTTTTTCTCTATTTTTACAAGAATGAATCATTCAGTGGGGGTTCCCCCCTTGCTAACAATATCTAGATAATTATCGGGCCATCCACTAGTGATCCTATTCAAAAAGGATTCTTTGTATAGGGGTCTATGATATAATCAAATCCTATGTCCATTTTCCATCAAATTATTTCTCTCATCATCAAAGATGCGAAGTTTGATGAATCCATTTTCATATACAGTATCAATTTCATAAGGCCTAAGTCATCGAGTTTAGAACTTCCCTCTAAAATATTTGAACTTGGAGTCGAATAACAAGGCTCAGTATCCAACTTTGAATTTCTTCTTTTGATTAACATGTCATGCCACCGAGCTCTTTGATTTTTTTATTACTGTTGTGTGGTGCAAGGTATCCTGTCAAAATTCGTCTAGTTCGTTGATCTGGAAGAGTCTTTGCTTCTAATCTTTAGATAAGTCCATTCCAAGTTGTACAGTTGTTCTAAGTGATTGAATCTTTGTTTCAATCTGCAATAGTACTCTCTTTCCATACACCAATTCATATGGGGTGTATCCAATAGTAGTCCTCCATGTTGTCTGGTAGGCCCATAAAGCTTCAGGGAGTCTATCAGCCCAGTCCTTGAGGTGTAGTCTAATAATCTTGGTGATGATGGCCTTGGGATTTTGGTTTGTCCCTCTTACCTTCCCATTGTCCTGTGGGTGATATGGTGTGGTAACCTTGTGTTTGATATTATATATATATATATATATATATATATATATATATATATATATATATCAAGTCTTTAATGAGTCTTGAAGTGAATTGATTTCCTTGATCAGTAACTATTTCCCAAGGTGTCCCAAATATGGTGAATATTTCCTCATGAATAAATCCCACTACAACTTGTCCTGTCATGGACAGGAGTGCCTTGGCTTCCATACATTTTGCAACATAATCCATGCATACTAGGATGTAGGAGATATGGTGGTAAGGAGGATTAGTCATTCCTACAATGTGTAGGGCCCATTTATCAAAGGGTTCCAATACCTATTGTGGTTGCAATGGCATCTCGTCTGATTTCACAGGTCTTCCCATGCACTGAAAACTATTGCACTCTTTTACATATTCCTTGGAATCCTTGACAATAGTGGGCCAATAGTACCCTTGATGAAGTACCTTGTACCCATTCCTCTTGTCTAAAAAGTGGCCTCCACATGGACCATCATGGTAATATTTCAAGATCTCATAAATCTCGTCTTCTTGCATGCATCTCCTAATGATGAGATCTAATCATGTGTGGAAGAGATAGCCATCTATCCATGCGAATATAAAACTTTATTTGATGATATTATGTTGTTCCTTTGGAGTAAATGATGTGGAAGTCTACCTGCATCCAAGTAATTAGTGATATCTGTGAACCAAGGAGAGTTAGTAGAAATTGCAAATAGGTGCTCATCGGGGAAAGAATCTTCTATAAGCAGCTCGTTTTCATTAGATTGTAAGTCTTAAAAGAAAATCAGCCACTACATTATCCTTCCTTGGTTTATTCAAGATGGTTATATCATACTCCTGTAGTAACAATAACCATCTAGTTACCCTACCATTAGTGATAGGTTTTTTCATTATATATATATATATATATATATATATATATATATATATATATATATATATATATATATATATCATACTCCTGTAGTAACAATAACCATCTAGTTACCCTACCATTAGTGATAGGTTTTTTCATTATATATATATATATATATATATATATATATATATATATATATATTATTTTATTTTTTTAATAATGGCAGAATTGGCAACTCGCGATTCTCATACTTGCGTGACACGGTGTCAATACCCATCCACTAACATTATAACCTCCAGGTGCTTCCACACATCCTGCAAGCATGGAGCACGAGTAAATCGGGGTGACAATCGAACTTGAGACCTCGTTTACATATTTCGTTCCATTTACATGACACTTGCCAATCGGTCTACACCCCTGCGGGCTTCATTAAATATTTTATGGAAGCATGTTCAGTGTGAAATATTATTGGATATCATTTGATGTAATGTCAAAACTTATTGATTGAATGTATTACCACAAGAAACTCTTTCTCTGTGATTGTATAATTTAGTTTTGCAAGTGAGATATTTTTTCTGATGTAGTAGATTGTGTATGGATCATTTCCTTCTATTTTTCCTAGAACAGCTCCAATGGCGATGTCTGATGTATCCATAGAGATATGAAACGGGAGGAACCAATTAGGCCCCCTCAAAATAGGAGCCTCAAACACCTTAGATTTTGTTTCTTCAAGTTCATTCTTGCATCTTTCTGTCCAAAAAAACTTAGAATTTGTGTTAAGCGAAGAAAACAATGAACAAGCAGCTCGTGATAAATTTCAATAAAGCGATGGTAGTAACCAGCATATCCTAAGAAACTTCATACCTATTTTTGTGAACGCGGATTCAGGAAGTTTAATATTACCTTTATTTTTTCCAGATCCACTTGGATGCCTTTAGTTGAGATGTGGTGCCCCAATACGATGCCATCAGTTAACATCATTGCACATTTCTCATTGTTGAGGGAAACGTTTGATTCTTTACACCTTATTAATGTTTTCTCTAAATTTTTCAATGTCTCATCAAATTCATTGCCATATGTCGTGAAGTCATCCATATATATCTCCACGCAATCATGAATTAAATCAAATAATATACTAATTACATCTCTTTAAAAGGTGGTAGGAGCATTACATAACTCGAATGGCAGAACATGATAGGAAAATGTCCCCCATGGATAGGTAAATGTTGTTTTGTCTTGATCCTCAAGCACGATTTGGATATAGTTATACCCGTTGAATCCATCAAGGAAAGAAAAGTATTTCTTCCTTTCTAACATATCTAGGACCTGGTTAATGAATGGAAGTGGGAAATGGCATGTATGTGTTGTTTTGTTGAGTTCTCGATAGTCCACACAAATCCTCCATTTACCATTCTTATTTGGTACAATGACGAGAGGGGAGACCCATTGGATATCATAAATTGGATAGATAAAGTTGGTTGCGAGTAATTTTTGTAGCTCTTCCTTAACTATGTCCCTCAATGTTGGATTCATCTGGCATTGGGGCTAGCGGATGGGTTTCGATCCTTCTTGAATGTATATATGGTGTTTGCATAGGTTAGGATGGATTCCCTTCATGTTAGAGTAGTCCCATGTCAAGGAATTGTTGTACTTTTTGTATCACTTTAATCAGTTTCTCTTTTTTTTGTCCAATCAGTCCCCGATTGATGTTCAAGGTTTTCTCGGGGCTGATTTATATGGTTTTTGTGGTGAACCCTTGGTCTTTTTCAGTTGATGACTCATGTTCTAAAGGAAAGATGCTTGTTGAGGAAAGAGAAGCTTGTGTTTCTGGGTGCATAACATTCTCAAGAACATGTGATTTGTTTGAGGAAGAAGAAGAGGCTATGAAATCATTGATTTCATCATCCTCTGTTTTCTCTCTAATGGTTAAGCTTTGATCTATAGAGAGGACTTTTTAAACTTCTCCTTCTTCATCAATGTCTTCTGCATCGGCACAAAATGGTGTTTCAAAATCTATGTTGGGTTTGGCGGGATGATACAAGGTTAATGTTTTTGTAGAGGTCCCATGGTAAATGGTCATGATTCCTAACCTACAACCGATGTAAGCATCAGTAGTGGCCAGCCAAGGCCTTCCTAGGATTAAAGGATACCCCCCTAGAGAGGTTTTGGGTTGTAGGATCATAAATTCAGCGAGATATTCCCATGAATCTATGGATATCACTATGTATTCTAAGATGCAATCTAGTTTGATAGTTGATATGTCATCAAGTTGGAGTACAGTCGGGGTTTCCCTAAGGTCGGTGATTCCTAAGGCTTCCATGGTCTCACACATCATAACATTAATTCCAACACCAATTTCGATTAATGTGTTGCTAATGAGTGTATTATTAATCTGCACATTAACTACAAGGCTACCAGGGTTAGAGTATTTGGTCGTGAGAACTCCCCCCATCATTAAGTCTGACAGTTTACCCGTAACATGGACAGTTTGGAGATCCTTCCTTTTTCTACTGGGTTTCTTGAAACAAAGTTCACTTACCATTTTTGAGTATATAGGTACAGATTTAATGGATTGGAACATTGATATTTTAACATACACATTCTTGAGTTCCCCCAACAAGTCAAACTCAGACTGAGTAAGAGGCTTCTCTAGGTTCAATATTTTTGGATATGATGGGTTATGGAGTTCAGGGTGGGCATGATCGCCTTTCAAAGGTTAATGAGGTTGTTCCTATTCACTTTCATCATTCCATACATCCTCATTCAAATCTTCAATATGAATGGAAGTTTGGTCCTTGGTTAATGTCTTCACATATCAAAGAGGGATATCATGGCATTTCATGGAAAGATGGAATATGTAGGGTAGGTGGAAATTCTGGAAGCTTCTGTTGGTTGGGCTAGCCTCCTATTATTAGGGTTAGGGATAGGTTGTGTAGGTAATTTTGGTCTAGGAGGGGTTGATGTGGATGTCTGCATATGTGGAGGAGGAAGAAATTGCATGGGTGTTTGTGTTATGGCCTGCTGAGGGCCTCCTTAAGTGGGACTTCTCCACCCCTATTTCCATAAATGGCTTGGACGAGGAGGATCCACCCATGGTTGTGTTGGAAGACACCATGGATAAGAAATATATTGCATATAAGGGTTATTCTAATATGAATTAAAATACTGAGACTGATCTTGAACCATACCTTGAGGTCTGGGTTTCCATGGTTGTTTCTGAGAAACAAAGCATAGTTGCTCTAGTTCCTCATATTTTTTATAGACATCTTTCAATCCTAGTAGGGATGGACGGTTTCTAGTGTCATGGTATTCATTTCATATTCCACAAACCTCAATTTGTTCCAATGGACATTCCCTCCATGGATGTTTCTTTCTTCATTGCAGGAAAAAGATAGTCAAAGTTGGCTCTACTTCTTCCCTCTTCTTATTCATTTTTAGCGTGTCCAATTGGGATATTAAAGAACTAAGTGTATCAATCTTTAAATCTTCTAACATGTTCCTAATTTATTCTCTTGTAACTCCACTTCCAGCAGTCTTTCCAGTCCTTGTTAATATATATCTTGGTCCTTTACCCATTTTTAAAGTACCTCTAGAATATTTGCGACAAAGTTCCAATATGAAATCATAATCTTGTTGGTATATATCTCCTCCACCCATAAAGTTGATAATTTCAATGCAATCATCCTGGATTCCTCTCAAGAATAAGACATGTCATGTCTCAAGATCCAAATCTCCTTTCCTTTCCCTTTGCAAATTATAGATGAATCTTTCGACATAATCCTCAAGGATCTCATCTTCATGTTGTGTTGTTCTAAACACGTCTTCCCTCCTTTCTTTGTTTTACAATAATCTTGGTACTTATACAAGAAAATATGCATCATATAGTCCCATGTGCAGATGGCGTCCCTACCAAGGGCCATGAACCAACATAGTGCAGCGTTCTTGACTGTGGTAGGGAAAAGTTTCAATTTCTGGGCATTTGAAACATAATCATAACTTCTGCAAATCATGTTGAATTCAAAGAGGAAGGTGTCGAGATCTTCTTTGGATAGACCATGGAAATTCATCAAGGTTGAATGAGGGATATTCTTCATTTTTGTCTCCTCATTCAATCCGCTGATTGGAAATATGAAGGAAGAGGTTTATCCCTTGACAATTTCATGTGTCATTTCCCTCTGAGGTTTTTCTTTTTCTTCTGAAGGTGCTTTAGGAAATATGAAATCCCCGGTGTGGTAATGTTCATTGATCAGATCGTCTAAAGAAATAAATTATGTTTGCATAGAAACTTGTATAGTCTCAAATTCTTGAGCACAGGTCTCGGGTCTCTTTTTGGCAAGAAAATTTGTTGTAGGTGACAAATAGTTCGGCTAATTGGGATCCTTTTCCTATTGAGAGTGACCTGCACCATTATATTTACATGGATTTTTGGATGAACTAATGAATCTACCTTGTTGATCCCTAACTCTGTGCATAAGAAAGATTAGAAAAACATTCTACAAATTATTGAAAAGAAATCATATCACTCAATCTTACTATAATGAAAATACAAATGACAGCAAAACAACAACTATACTTTTGACAGATCCCTGGAAACGACACCAAAAATAACAGACTTTTCAATCACTTCCTAATTAAATTAGTAAGCAACTGAAGAGTTGTGAATTTAATTATCAATTTGAGGTTGTATTGAACTTACGAATTGTTCTGCACCATATATGCAAGTATAATGTTGTAATTTCCAATGAGTTGTAGTATTTCCAAATGAATGTCACAAGGAAATATACAAATATGCTTTAGCAAGTCACCAAATTGAACCACACTACTTCTTGTAATCAAATCCACACTTGCAGGAATGAAAGCACACATTTGCCAGAAATGAAATGTATCAATTGCAGAAAAGTAAATATTACTCTTGCGGGAAAGTAAATATCGCACTAGAGAGACAGTAAATCACTCTTGCAGGAAAGTAAGCCACACATGCAGAAAAGTAAAGGTCAGACTTGCAAAAAAGTAAATCACACTTGCAGAAAAGTAAAGGTCGTACTTGCAGGAAAGTAAACACACTTGAAGAAAATTAAAGGTGACTTGTTCAAGTATTAGAATGATCTGGATTAATGTGACGGATATGTTGTGGCTCATATACTTAGATGTAGCAAACCTCAAGCTACAGAAATAAAACCACAATGTGTTTGTAAGAAAAGCAAATAAATTATCTTAAACTGCAAACCACATAATTGTTAACTTAGAAATATAAATGTTGTAATGCAAAGTTGCAGCAACTAGAGTTGTAGTAACCAGAGTTGCAGCAACAAGAGTCACAGCAATAGGGGTTCCAACAAACAGAATCACAGTAAGGGAAATATTAAAGTTGCAGCAAAGTATTAAATAGAGGAATTACTGGAAATAAATTAAATAAATAAGAGATGCTACAACTACGCATTAGTTAATCAAAAGACATGGTTATGCAATGTCATCATGTAGTGGTGGAAAGGGAGTTGCAGCAAAGAGGAAATATTGGAGTTGCAACATGATGTTAATAGAGGAATTGTTTGAAATAAATAAAAAATATAGAAAAGATGCTAGAGCTACTCACTCATTAATTTGAAAACAACACCTTGCAATATTAGCATTGAGTTACAACAATCAATAATTACAACGATGAAAAGCACTAGAGTTGCAGCAAGATGTTAATAGAGGAATTGCTAGAAATAAAAGAAAATATGCTACAACTACTTCTATAAAATACAGAAGATACGAACAATATAGAGCTAAGTAGGGGACCCTACCTCCTTAGATGAGGTAATGTTCTATGAATGTAGTAGGGTGCTTAAATTCTAAACACACCATTAATTGGATAGGAACAAAATGAAACTTCATATTAAACGAAAATGTGTAGATCAATACAACTTTTTTCACAAGCTTTCTTCTTCTTTTTCTCCATTCCCTGACTCAGAGAGAGCAGGGTTTTTTATACACAATGGTTTCTTCCTCAATTAACCAAGAGAATCGATGGAAAACCATGAGAATTGGGTTGTATCATCCCATTACATTGTTTTCTCCAAAAGATTGAAAAAATAGGGCGCATGCAGACTAAATCAACCATATGGCAAGTGGTGGTTGAGTCATCCTTTCCCTTCTAGTGCCCAATTTCCTTTTTCATGTTCCTGCATAGTTTTTTACTAACTGAACGATCCTTGGATGATAGTTGTGTGGTTGATTGATGAGTTGTTACATCAAATGTGCAGTTACGGCACCCATCTCAAAGTTGCAGCAATAGTCATGTAGTGATATTTGCAGCAACAATGAGGAAAGATTCACAACAATGGAGATTTTCAGCACTGATAGTTGCATCAATGACCAAAGTTGTATTAACTACACTCGAAAAGGGATTTGCATCAGCTCATACTTAGGAATTGTAGCTCTTGTGTTGGGAATGTACCTATGTATCATTGTTCCTCTATACCATTGTTAGCACAAAAGGTGATAATCTCCTGAAAATGCATAAGAATAAGTATTGAAATAGCATGTTGAGAGAATAATTATACCTTGACCAAAAATGCATCATTGTGGATGAAAAGGGTATTAACATGGAATGTAAATGGGAAAAAGGGTGTATAAAAAGTATTGGATGGGCACTACAAAGATGTCAATTTGAGCACCTAGCAATAGGCATACTAGTATAAATCATGATAAAAATATTAAATGCTAACATGAATTTATAATACACTAATTCTAACTAAATATTAGACAATTAGTTCAACTTCAAAGCATAAACTAAAGGGAAAAAACCAAACACATTGCAATCTGATTTGGGGGAGGGAAAGAAGAGAGATCTTCATAAATTTATTGATAATGAATAGAAAACAAATATTATACCTAATCATTTTTGCCACACCTGAATCGAGTTTCCTCCTACTTGGACCACTTGTCTACTCATTTTTTTCCTACACTCTCCAACCTTACTACAACTAGGAAAATCTTTGAGATGTTTTAACCCAACTCAAAGTTAAAAATCAATTAAGAATCAAGGGGATTTGAAGAGGGGGAAAGAAATTAAAATCAAGGGCTATTCATCTAATATCTACTCCATAGTAACCTTACTCAATGGTCTCTTCTTTCCTCTTCTCTCAACCAATAATCCTTATTTATATAAAGAAAATACGGTTAAGAAAATTGAGATTAGAAGTTAGGGCTTGCACAGGTGTATGGATCCCATGACTTCTATGCAAATGCATGATGTGAATTTTATTTTAACTTTATTTGAATGTTTCTATCTGTTTCCTTAAGACAAGTTGTGGGTATACTGTGAGTTTCCTAAAGACATCTCATGGGCATGTTATAAATGTAGGATAAATACCTTTACAGAGAAAGAAAGGGGTAATTAATGACATATGAGTGGCTAGAACAATTTCTCTAATCAAAAGTGACAAAATAAATCTATAATAGATTCATTATAATGTATGATGTCAGAAGGGAAAATGATGGCCAAAATACATTATAATAGTGCGAAGAAAACAAGCAAGTGAAACTAGGTGGATTGCAGCAAACCTAGGATTTCAAAGGTGCTTGTGAACAAAAACCAAAGTATCAGATAACATGTAGCGTCCCCACTACATAACCCATAAATAAATAAAAATTGATACAAATATACCAATTGCATCTAACAACGCTATTTAAACATCAATGTGACTCATTTATCATTCACAAATCAGCATATAAATTTCTATAAACTCGGATTTCATGAACATATATAAAAACCCATAAATAAAATTGACAAACAGAGATAACATCACTTATATTTTAATATAAAATGAGAAACCAACTGCATGGGATGGACTTTACTCCTAAAAAGAGGGTGTCTCTCTCATAGCCCAATTCACTCCCACATCCAACCAGTTGTCCCAATCCTCCATCCCTATTCCCCTCAACCTATGAAACCTAAGTAATTGGGATACCCCTTCACTACACATAGTCCCTTGGGCCTTCCCTCTTCCCTCCAAGACTCTAGCACAAGGTTGTATGGGAATCTCTAATGATGGGTACTCTAGGGATGCTAGTTTCCCCAAAAAAACTAACAAAACAACCCATTGTTCAAGGGAAATTCACTCACACAAAAATATCCCTATCAACAGGCCTAACATCCCACTTTATCATGCAACAACAACTCCAAAAATCTTCCCACAACACCTACTATGGCTGCCCTCAAGCTCCAATTCTCTCCACTCCCTTACTGCTCCAAAATCTACATGTAAAGACTGCCCACAATGGCCACTCGAATTTCACTTTTACCCATGAGAGTTGAGTCGCATTCCCAAGGTTGATTGTAATTATCCCCCATGCTCTCATAACTATGGTATTTTACTTTTCCCACCAACCCCTCTTACATGTGTTTTATGATTGGGCTCTCATACACTCAAAACGAAATTAGAAAGGTTTACTCAAAGTAATATTTTCAGGAAAGTGGGTTGGAATTAATACCCATGAATAATTCCCCCCCCTTGGACCCATTTCCTAGACATTCCTAGATATTCCCCTCTCTTGTGGAAACTTAACCCCCAATTACCCTGTATGTGTCCACCTGCAACTAGTGTCACGTTTATTTTATTATTACGATCATATAAAAGTTTTACAAATTACATATTCGGGCATGTGGCCATACATCGTATTTAGTTACATATCACTAAAATAGAGATTATAAGCGGGGGTGTTATATTCCCCTCCCCCTACAAATTGAACTTTCCTTGGTGCACAACACCATACCGATATACATATATAAAATTTGCATCACAATACTTGAAACTTTTGCAAGTTCAATTTATGCAGTAATTCCAACCAGTAATCTCTCGTTCCTTGCGACCTGCACAACCCAAGGAAATGTACCCCCTTCTCTAAAATACAATCCTTCGGGTCATACCACTCCCCTTCCAAGGCTCTATCACAAATCGTGAGATGTGGCTCCAGGAACTACAGCTGCCAAAATGGAGCCATGCATACTTATGTACATTCATCTTTCTTCAAAATTTTCAAAAATTTGTGGGTACTCCTCCTGCATGGTCTCTCCTCATGCTCCCATGTGGCATCTTCAGGACCATATCAGGTCCATTGAACCTTTATCAAACCAATAGATTTGTTCTAGAGCACTTTGAATTTTTGGTCCAAGATGTGCATTAGTTCCACCCAAAAATCCCCTTCGTGCTCCACTTGGATCACAATCCAATCAAACACGTGGTTAGGATCAAGAACATATTTCTTTAATGATGACACATGAAACACATTATGAATTATCATGGATGCAGGTAATGCAATCATGTATGCAATTGGGCCTATATTCTCTAAAACTTCAAATGGCCCACAATAAATTATTGCCAACTTTGGGCAACTTCCCAATATTAGCGAGCTCCTTTTAGCCTTTAATTTTAAAAACACATGCTTGCCTACTTTAATTTCCCTGTAGATTCTATTTTTATCTATGTAACTCTTTTTCTTATCCTATGCAACCTTTAAATTATGCTTGATCTCAACAATATATCCTTCCATTTCCCTTAGCAATTTTGGCCTAGCAATTGCTCTATATGTTGGGTTGTCCCAACTCACTCGCGTGTTCCATTTTCTTCCATACAAAGATTCAAATGGGCTCATCTTCAACGATGCACGATGCCTATTATTGTAAGAAAACTCAACGAGATCAAGGTATTCTTCTCACTTAGAAACCTTGTCAATTACATACATCCTCGACATATCTTCAATTATCTGGTTAGTACTCTTTTTCTGCCCATCTGAATCTAGGTGATATGTTGTACTGAAATTCAAGTTAGTCCCAAATACCTTAAACAACCCCTTCCAAAAGTTGAAAGTAAACTTGGGATTTCTATCTGACATTATTTCCTTAAGAACACCACATAGCCTAGCAATCTCCTTCATTTAAATCTCTACAATGTTGATTGCCTCATGAGTCGCTTTCACTAGAATAAAATGTGTAGCCTTTGTAATCTTGTCCACCACTACCATGATGGAATAATGGTGCCTTGTTGTTCTTGGAACTTTGTTTTAAAATCTATTGTAACTACCTCCCATTTCCATTTAGGAATTGGCAATGGTTGTAACAATCTTGCTAGATTCTTGTTCTTCGTGTTCACTTTTTAACATTCCACTAGCTATGTAAACAACCACGTCCTTCTTCATTCCCGTCCAGAAATATTGGCTTCTCACTGTTGCAGTTGTCTTCATGTATCCTGGATGACCAACATATGGTACATTTTGCATCTTCTTTAAAACTAAATTTCTCAAATCCTGAGTATTGGGAACACAAACTTTGTCCATGAATAAGAGGAGTCCATCATCTTCCAGCCTGTAATGTTTAAACCTCAGTGGTACATTTTCTTGCTACAATCCTTCTATAACTTGTGCATAATGTTGATTCGATGCTACAACTTCCAAAATTATTCTTTTCAAATCTGAACAATACATGCTAATGGTTGCAACATGCATTTCATGCACCCTCCTATTGAGTGCATTAGCCACTTCATTCTCATTTCCTTTGATATGTTTGATGTCAAAGTCATATTCACTAAGAAATTACAGCCATCTATTGTTTTTGGAATTTAGTTTTGGCTACTCAAACAAGTGTTTCATACCATTGTGATATGTCTTTAACTCGAACTTTCTTCCCATGAGATAGTGCCTCCACATTTTTAAGGCGTGAACTATGGCTTCCAACTCTAAGTCATGGGTAGAATAATTTATTTCATGCTCCTTGAGTTTCTTGTACTCATTACATATGAAATTCACATTATGTGTAAGGACTCCACCAAACCCTTCCTTGCATGCATCTATGCACACAATGAAATCTTCATCCGGATCAACAACCTTTAGAATAGGTGCATTGGTCAATAATTCTTTTAAGTGTTGGAAACTCTCTTCGCACTTAGCATTCCATTCAAATTGTATTCCCTTATTTTGGAGTGAAGTGATTGGATTTTCAACTTTGGATAAACCTACAATGAATCTCTTATAATATCCATCTAATCCCATAAAGGATCTTACTTCTGAAACATTATTTAGCACTGGACAACTTTTGATTGCTTCAATATTTTCAAGGTCCACCGCTATGCGTTCCTCCAAGATGATGTGGCCCAAATAATGATTCTTTCTTTGATAGAAAGTGCACTTTCTTAGCTTTGCATACAATTCGTTCTCTCTCAACACTTGTAGCACCATCCTCAAATGGTGTTCATGCTCCTCCTTTGTCTTGGAGTAGACAAGAATGTCATCCAAGAAGACAATGACGAATTTGTTTATATAATCTCTTAACACTCCATTTATTAGACACATAAACGTAGCTGGTGCATTTTTCAATCCAAATGGCACCACAACAAACTCATAATGGTCACACCTTGTCATGAATGTTTTTGGGTGTCATCTTCTCTAATTCTCATCTGAAGGTAACCTGAACTCGGGTCAATCTTGGAAAATATCCTTGTTCCTTTCAACATGTAAAATTTAATTTCAAACTTGAACAATTAAATCACCTTGAAATTATGTTTAATAATGAAACAATATGCAATCTCCAGTGAAAATATTAGTGTCTTTATCTATTGGGTAAATGGAATCTCTTGTTTGTGAGCTAGGGTTTAGCACTCTTCTAAGGGTGTAATCCCTTTTACTCCCTAGAGAAGATAAACCTTAGCAAGGTCTTTCTACAACGGTGTAATCCCTTTTACTCCCTAGAGAAGATAAACCTTAGCAAGGTCTTTCTACAACGGTGTAATCCCTTTTACTCCTTGTACCAATCCTTTAAATCCT
This sequence comes from Picea engelmannii, assembly GCA_009831015.1. Taxonomy (NCBI): domain Eukaryota; kingdom Viridiplantae; phylum Streptophyta; class Pinopsida; order Pinales; family Pinaceae; genus Picea; species Picea engelmannii. The sequence goes on along the minus strand of ML790525.1, from coordinate 437,513 downwards.
TTTCAATAACAATAAAAGATAAATTCCTTGATGGAGGGTACATGCCCTTATACTCCTCCAAGGGTTTGAAAAATTAACCTTGAAATCAAGTAGAAATACACAATATCCCATAAATTCCTTACCTAATCTAAGAGATAGAATGCAAAACCCTTACTTATCAAAGATATTCCACCAAATTTCCAAGAACAAGTATCCAAGAGAAGTCACTAGCGTTTCCTCCACCAATATACAAGTAAAGCATCCATTTTGCACAAGAGATAGTGAATTTCCCAAGTAGGAAGAAACTTTTAGCCAAAAGTTATGTAATTCTCCAGTAATTTATGTCTAAAATGAAAATGAGATGGTCTCTATTTATATGAGGCCATCTAAACAAATTTTTCCACACAAAAATGTCAACAACAAATTAAAAGAGGGTCGACCCCCTTTATTTTCCTTTACAATTTACAAAAATGAAATTTACATAAAGTAAAACCCTCAAATGTATGACATCATGCCCTAGAATAGTGGTGTTGAGCCTCTAGATGCAATTCGTTGGGTCGCCAAAGGCCAATTGTTAATCTATCATGTGCTACATTGTCATGCCATGCATCTCCTTCCTTCAATCCACATCACATTTGGTACCATCAAGCCCACCAAAACCCTAGAATCAACATGATTTCAAGGCTTAAAAGGTCATGCCATATGCCTACAAAGTCCATTGTCCAAGTGCAAAAGGCTACAATGTCATCCTCTAGTGTCGTCAAGATGCCTCCAAAGGAAATGCTTGTCACCTCATGTGCACAAGAGATCTGGGGTTCTCTGCCCATGATGCGAGGTATGGCGTCCATCCTTGGGGTCTTCAAACCCCCATCAAGGTCAAATGTCACAATTCCTCCATGGAATGGATTTTCACCTAGAAAGGTCCTACAAAGACAGACAAGTACGCCCTCCAAGGGTCCACAAGTCATTTGTCTCATGCCAAGTTAGCCATATTTAACAAAATAACCACTCGAATATGTGCATTAAATCCCTCCTTTTCAAACTAAATAAATGGTTAAAGACCTTATAAAATTCGTCAAATTTAAGTATGGGAGGGTTTTAATGGTGCCCTATTGTTTAGATCAATCCCCAAGTCAAGGAGTGTTTTCCAAGAAGACCCTCTCTAAGTCATGTAAAAGAATATGAGGTGGATGGGGGTATAAATTTTGGGCATGGGGTTTCTTGACATAAAAGGGCTCATATTTTCTCATTTATGGATGCCTTTGTAGAGGGTTTGTTGCACCCCTCATTTGCAATGCAACCTTTTACAAGCCATTTATTTTCCATTAATTTATTATGGTCCAAAATATTGAGCACTATGTGCAATGGAAATTAAGGAGCACCGCAATGCCACTTAAAGTTAGTAACACATTGAGTGCCATGTGAAAGGAAATTAAAAGACACTACAAATGCATTCCCCCAACAAGCAGGACATTTATTAATTATGTGTTTTGTTTTTTAAAGGTCATTCATTTTTTATGGAGAAGTGTTTCATTGCTATTATGACCTTAGGGAGAGCATCTAGAAGGATTTTTTATGGATTTTAATTGTTTCCAGCTACAACACCTATGGTCCTTTAGCCCCTTCTTACCATTAAATTAGGTACAATCCCTTCTTAGGGTCAATAAGCTTGAAAAAACAAAATACAGGGAAAAGAAAAGGGAAAAGGTGTGAAATATGATAAGTATGTGTGGGAATGCTACAATGACCCTTCAAGGAGACCACCCAGTAGAAAAAAAATTTCCCGAAGTTGACCTACTTATTAGGGAACCATGTCAACCACCAAGGTGAAATGAGGCAAAAGATATAATTTCCAAGAAAAAACTTTCATAATCAAGAAAGGACTCTTTGCAACATTCTCAAATGATTCAATTATTAAACTGACACATACCACAAGACCGGTCTTTTTACCTCATGAAGCAATACCTGTTGTCCTTTATAGGCCATGTTGTTGTAATAAGTAATAAGTTCCCTTCTCTGGTTTCTTCTTAACGATGTAAGGGCCAAGCCATAAAACTTCACTCATATTATCATGTTTAGGATTTCCCTTTCTCTTATCCCACATGAGCGTGAGGATTCCTTCATCAAACTTGACATAAGGTATTTCTTCTAAGTAAGATGTAGGTGGATCTACCTTGAATATGTCTTAGATAGCCTCTTCTCTCTCTTTGTCTTTCTTATCTTCATCCTTCTTGAGTATCTTGATGGACCCAGGATATTTTCCTTGGTATTCTGAAATTTTCTCCTTATACTTGTCTGTCTTCATAAGTAATGTATCAATATAGTCTTCTTGTGAAAAAGGAAAATCCAAAGGATCATATTCAATGACCTTAGGTGCCACATCATACACACAGTCACTCCAATAGTCTGAGCTATGCGAGTCAACTACATGATTCTTTGCAACTAGTTAACTATATAAAATCTCAAATGTCTCATCCCCCATGGAGATATGTGCATGAGTAAGGTCCATACTGATAAAACCCTCAAGGGTATCGGACCAACTTATTGACAAGCGAATGCCCCAAGCATATAGTACATCAATTAAAATTATGTTCATGATGAGGCCGATGTGGGGGAAAGCCTGCAGATATACCTCCACATCTTCTATGAGACCATACACTTTCACCTTCTTTGAATCAATTCCCCAAACATTTCCATATGGGTGAGTTGTCATCAAACCAATTTGTTTCATGACCTTTAGACACATTACATTTTCTAAAGAGTCGGAATCCAACATACAATTATTCAAATGAAAATCATGTAAGCCCAAGGAAATATAAAAGGAGGATTGTCCTCTCCTTGGCTCCCGTGATACATAGTATTTAGGATAATCAGAGGATCCACTGCTTCATCTTGTATCTTCAAAGTCTTCAAAAATTCTCTTCTTACATAAGAGAATTTCATCTTCCTCATCATGCCCGGTACATCTATATTTAGGTGAATCTCCTCATCTGTTGGTTCGGGCTATGAAAGCAAGTCACAAGCTAGAAGTGGAGGACATGGAGGCACTTCCTTTGTTTCTTGAGGTAGTGGGATTGGCACTTTGTTTCTTCTTGAGTATGTTAAGATCTCCTTTTTACTCAACTTGTCCTTCAAACCTTCATCCATTTGGTTCAATACTTCCAACTGAGCTCATCTAGCTTATCACTTCCTGATTTCCTCAAGTTGTTCCTTTGTCATATCAATGTACTCATCATCTTGGAGGGAAAAATATTTATCAATGAAGCTCAACCTATCCATAGGCCCTGAATCTTATTTTTCCCTCTGTCTTGGACAATCATCTTCTGAAAGAGTCTCCTAGAAAGAAAAACACCATGGTGATCCCTCCATACTGACTACCCCAATAGGATTCAAAGTGTTAGGTGTATTTAGCTCTTGTTGTGGCCTTGTTTTCCAACTTGTGTTTTCCCTTTATTGTTTGATAAACTGAGGTATTGGGGAAGAATGATGCCTATCCAAGGTTTTCAATCTTTTCAAGAACTAATTATGAGTCTAGATAAACTAAGCATTCATTTAATCAAACTTCCAGACCAAGAGTGTAACTGGATCTTGTACATTGTTCGTTGAAGTATTTGTCTTTTCTTCCATTCTGGAAACTGAAAAGGTTTAACCTCTGAGATGATAAGATGATATTCAATCTATGCACTATACTCCTTGGCCTTTGCCAAATTCTCAGACATCTTTTCTTTTAAGATAAAACCAAATTTTCCTTCAAAATTTGTTGGAATACTGAGAGGGGGAGTGAATCAGTATGAGCACTTTATACCACTTGTAACCAAAATATATATTCTTTCACTTTATCAACAATGGTCAACAGTTTATCATCAATGTATCATCAATATATATATATATATATATATATATATATATATATATATATATATATATATATATATATATATATATATATATATATATATATATATATATATATATATATCATAATCATCCAATCATCAACAGCATCACATCAACATCACATCAAGAACACAGTACACCAGTATTTACGTGGAAACCCAAATGGGAGAAAACCACAGAATGCTTTCTTATATATATATCAAGAATTAATTCATAGGAAGCACCAACTTCCCAATTCTCTAGCTGCAACTGGAAGGAGGATACAACCCCCTATTTACAGCCTCCAACTTGAAGGAAGCTACAACTCCCTGAATTCTCTGGCTCCAACCAGAAGGATGCCACAACCCCTTGGGTTCTTCGTCTCCAACCAAAGGTGGCTAAAACCACCTAGTTTTCAAGCTCCAACTCCCTGATTCTTTGGATCCAACCAAAAGGAGGCTACAACCCCCTTTCCTTTCCCCATCCTACCACCCTAGAATATAAGTGTAGACCAAATGTCACTACCACAATCACTGCCACTGTCACGTTCATTGTCTCTGTCACTGCCACTACCATTGTCACATCAACCTGTAACCTTTCAAGATGTCACTGTATCCAACCTGTCACTATCAACCTATCCAACCTGTCATTTTCACTGATACTCAACCAGATCCTCTCACATGGATCATATACCAAGGACACCTCTCAACTAGATGTCCAACATCACCAACACATGCATCTACCAAGCATGTATCACCAACATACCATCAACCATGTACCAAACCATCAACCTGTACCATACCAAGCAACAACTGTATACCACAACAAGTGCATCGACCATGCACCAACACCTGTACCAAACCATTCATCAACAGTGCACCAACGCCTGTATCAAATCATGCACCAACACCTATACCATACGCCTCAACCATGTACATCAACACCAAACCATGTATCATTCTTGTACCATACCATGTGCTAACCATGCACATCAACCATAACAAGTGTCTCAACCATATACCATATCACTTTCAATCATGCCATGTACCATAAGATAAGCCTCAAGTATACACCATAACCTGTAACCAAACTCTACACCAAGATAGCCAATAACGATTCTAATCAATGTACCATAACATCATCAAGATGTGCACCTCATACATGTACCAAGAATATGTCTCACACCATGTGCCTCAAGTGAACCTCATACATGTACCAAGAATATGTCTCACACCATGTGCCAACACTCATAACCATGTACCATACAAAACTAGATACCAACCAGCCAAGAATGTACCACTAACAATGTATCATATGATCACCAATATGTACCATACATCAACAAGACATGACTCTCAAGCATGTACCATATCACTAAGATAAATCAATCAAATCATGCATACAAACATACCTCGGAACCTGTAATTGATTGTATGTACTGTAAAATGACTTGTAACTTCTTCCACGGTCCTTAGCAACCAGTTACCAACATCTCTTCTCACCCTTTCACAAGCTTTTCATAGATTCGTGACTTCCTTTACTACTACCCGTGAATATTCGTGCTTTCCTGCACTACACCCCGCGTACATCCTCGCCCTTCTGACCTATAACCCGTGGATACCTCAGAAACTATGGTTACTCATTCTTGTTGTGACTCTGATACTTTCACCTTCGACCTTCCTTCGCAACCTCAAAAAAATGTCATCAAAAACAAGCCAAAAGATCACAATACTAGACCATAACATTCACAAGATAGGTGTTCAATGTAAGTGTGTATGTCAAAATGAGAGACTCTTTGAGGTGTATGTATACTTGTGTTAGGTAAACTCTTTCCTTATTTTAGGGGTTTCTTGTTACAACCACTTTACCCTTTGACTAAGACTTGTAAACAACTAGGGGCTTCTTGAACACTCTTCGAGGCTTCCAACTTCACATGGCCATATCTCCCTAACCGTGAGGAACGACGTGGCGTACCACATATCACCGAAAATTGCAAGACAAGGACTATCCATCTATGAGTTTCTTAACTGCAATTTCATTGTCCTTTAGGTCCCATAACCACACCTCTGGAGATACATGTATACTACATCAAATGTACCCAACTAACTCATCATCAATCTCGATCATACGAGTTTCAATCAACTTTCCAACATCTCTAGACCTCTCCAAGGGTTGACATCAATCTCTAAGGGTTGACGTAAATATTTGAGATCACTCTCCAAGGGTTGACATCAAAATGAGAACCAAATTTCCAATAAAAGCATTCAAGTAGAGAAGAAGAATGGTTGCTTCTGGAGGGCACAAGTCCTTTGGGATATGAATATGCAAGTTTTCAAATATGGCATCAAATTCCTTCATTGTTTCGTTCTCTTTCTTCTTAATTTGGTTCAATTGCATCGATAGCATTTTGTTTTCCTTCTTTGTTTTCCATCTACCCTTGAACAACTCAATGAAAGCTCCATAAGTTTACAAGTGATCGTCAAGAAATCCTTTGAACCACTTCGTAGCACCTTCATCAAGAGACATAGCTAGTAGCTTCGTCACAATATCTTCATGTTCTATACCATTTTCTTTCATGGCCACACCTATACAATCAAGATTCTCTTTAGGTGTAACAACATTGTTCCCAGTGAATTTTGGCAACCATTTGTGAGACTCGTTTGGCATGGTATTGGGAAATCCAATGATGGTGGCCATTTTTAATGGCTTGTAGAGGCTACCAGCCCAAGAGTGACCCATTGGAGCAAGGGGAATCTTGCCTTGAAACAAGGTTTTGAGAACATGATAATTATGACGAGGCTTTATTCAATAAACCTTGGAAGGCTTGAACCTTCCTTGGGGAAGTATCTTTTGAAAATACAGGTTCCTAAGTTGTGGAGTCAAGAGATGAACTTTATGAAAAGTTCATCAAAAGGGGAAAGGGAACTTCCCTCAGATGGAGTTTCCAGAAAATCTAGGGAAATGATTTGGGATAACTTGCCAAGTGTCTTTAAGGTTCGGAAAGGATTCAAAATTATCCCCAAAAATGGCACCAAAAATGTTATCGCACAGTTTGTGGTTTGGGAAAATCCCAAACCAAACACCAAGTGTGTGACACAACTTGGAACACCTATCACTATCACCTCAATATATTTCTCCCTTGTTTTAGTGAAGGATAATTCCAACACAAGGGAGGCTTCATGGGTGACCCTAGGGGGATTTTGATGAGAGAAGAAAGGAGCTCGAAGAATACCCCCATAGGTCAAGGTCACGGATGAGAATGAGGTTTGGGGGAATATTTTTAGGAGTTGGTAAATGGTTTCCAAGGTTGTGTACCTGGAAAACAATGTTTATACCTTCCCAAACAAGACAATAAATCATCTGTTTTGCACAAGATACAAGAGGTAGCGAAATTCCCAAGTAGGGTGAAAATTTCAGCCAAGAGTTGTGTAATTTGCAAGTGAGTTATGTCTTAAATGAAAATGAGATGGTCTATATTTATATGAGGCCATATAAACCAATTTTTCCACACAAAAATGTCAAAAAAAAAATTAAAATAGTGTCGACCCCCTTTATTTTCCTTTACAATTGACAAAAATAAATTTACATGAAGTAAAACCCTCAAAGGTATGATGTCATTCCCTAGAAGGGTGACGTTGAGCCTCTAGATGCAATTCATTAGGCCTCCAAAGGCCAAGTGTCAATATCTCATGTGCTAAAGTGTCATGTCATGCCTCTCCTTCTTTCAAACCACATCACATCGTGTCTGGTACCATCAAGCCCACCAAAACCCTAGCCTCCACGTAACATCAAGGATTATAAAGTGATGTCCCCGGCCTCCAAAAGCCATTGTCCAAGTGCAAAGGGATATTATTCCATCCTCTACTGCCATCAAGGTGCCTCCAAAGGAAACATTCATCACCTCATGTGCACCATAGCTACAGGGTCCTCTTCCCATCCTGTGGGGTATGACGTCCATCCTTGGGGTATTCAACACCCCATGAAGGTCAAAATGGCACAATTCCTCCATGGAATCGATTTTCACCTAGAAAGTTCCTACAAAGAAAAATAAGTATGCCCTCCAAGGGACCACAAGTTACATGTATCATGCCAAGTAAGTCATTATTAACAAAAGAACCACCAGAACATGTGCATTAAATCCCCCCTTTTCAAATTAAACACATGCTCAAAGACCTTATAAAATTTGCCAAATTTAAGTATGGGAGGTGTTATCACATAAACTTGTCAGAGTCTTGTGAATCTAGGGTTTTTTTCTAAGTCTATAATTTTTCCTATCTCTCCTCCTTTTGCATACCCAATCGTAAGGTTTTTTCCTTTCAGCTTATAGTTTTCTTCTTTTGTTTGCATGAGAGGTGTCGGGCCTAACCCTTTTTGTTTTCTCTAAGGTCGATCACTTCTCTCTCCTTGTCTTTGTCATTGATCCTTTTTCCTTCGTGAGCCCTTAGTCAGTCATCCAAGTATTTGTTTATAGAGTCCACAGCCATAAGCACAAATGAGAAGCACTTAGAGCAGTCTGATATGGACTTGAATCAAGTGAGCGAGCAAGTTCAGTTTGATGGAGGATGTTATTCCTGAGTCTGTGTTTTAAGGCTCTAAAACACACCATCAAGGCATCCAAAAATAATAATACTTTTAAAACAAAGAAACAAAGAAAAAACTAGATCAGATTCAGTTTCTCAACTGTCTCTGTCTTGCTTCCCGTTGTTCCTGGATGGTTATGTCACGTTCAATTGCTGCCCACGATCGTTCTAGCTCAGTCATATTTGTTGCAGTTTGTAAGATGGTATTAAATAGGTTCAGTGCAATGCTAGTTTGATCTTGTAGACCAAGTTCTACGTTAGGTTGTCTACTGTTAGGAACTGTCATGGGTGATAGGGTTTTATATGTTTATAAAAGAGGTTTTTGATGGATTTGTTAATTCAGACTTTCGGAGAAGATGTTAATCAAACAGCTTTAAAACTTAAAACAGAAAAGTAAAGACGCAATCAAGGCTGTTTCCTGGTTTGTGACAATTTTGAAATTGTAAACAGTGAAACACAACAGAAAGAAATATAACGCTTTAATCTGGAAAGAATCCTATATTTCTATTAACAATAATGAAAGATACACAGGATTTCTAACAAAAGAAAATATTAAGGAACAGAAGGTTACAAGTCTTAAAATTTCTAAAGCAATCTCAGAGGAAAAACTGTAACACATTCAACATCCAAACCAATCTAATACCATAAACAACAATTGTCTATAATTTCAAATTGATTTATTTGCTAGAAACATACATTAAGAGGAATATTTAACAGATGAAAATAGACAAGGGAAGAAACATAGTCACGAATGGCAGGATTCAGAATCTTGTTGCGAATTCAAATATGATAAACTTTTAAAACTGGTAGTACAATAATTGGCCTTCTCCCAAAATTTCTGAAGCCTTGTTTCAGCCTCTCGAAATTATATTTATACATTTCTGTCCAAAACTTCCGCTGGTAACTAACCAACTTCCTAATCTTTCGGTTGCATAAACTATTGTCAACCGTTAACAATTTATTACAAAATTCTAAAAATAGAAATATTTAAAAAGTTTTAACTTTGAGTCGGAGAGCTTTCTTTATCTGCTTCAGCTGCTTGAACATGTTTTTCTAAAAAGTTCACTAAGGCCTTAGGAGCCTCAGGTATCTCATTTGCTACAAAAGAAAATAAATTTCTTTGTAGACCTGGCAACTGGGTTGCAATTGTTTCCTCTGTGGATTTAACTTTTTCCATCAATAATAATTTTGTGTTTTTTAACTGTTCTTTCTCCTACAGGATGTAATTCTTGTTTCAACACAGCTTTCCATTTTTTGCTGAAAAAATAATCTGATGGAGGTATTTCATCTCTGCTAATTGGTTCTAAGTCACTCACGTACAGAACTCCTTCGTGAGGATTCCCAAAAGTAGCTTGCAATGGGGTTAATGCTGTGATGGGACTCCCAAGTTCCTGTGAAGTTGTTCCCCCAACTGTTTCTGGAATATCATCAAGGTTTATTGGATTTGTCTCTGCTCCTTTCCCTTCTTCCGTTTATGTTTCCTTGGTCTGGGAACTTTCTATATTCTGAGGAGGAATCTCAGAATCTTTCAATTTACCTTTATCACTTGCATCATATTGAATAATGGTTTCAAAACCTGGAGGAATGATTTCTTGCTCTTGCTCTGATGTTGGCATTTTGCCTTGCAAAATCTTTGGCAAACAATGTCTTCTATTTCTTTGGAAAGAAGAAAACCCCACCTGTGCATCAGGTGACAAGGTTTGCACTCTACTCTGAACTTCTTCATAAGATTTAGCATTTCTGAAAATATCATCATAAAATGAATCTTCATGTTCATATGCTTTCAACCCACATTGTGTAACATGCAGATTGATAATTTGATATGGATCATGTTTCCTGTGTTCTATATCCACTAATTTTACTTCACTCAATGATTCTGCTTCTGACTTAGAATGACCAAAGTTCAATAAAGCAAATTTTCCCAGATAAACGGGAAAAGATGGCCATGACTTCTTCTGCTGAGCTTTTAGTTCAAGTCCAATACAACCATTTACCAACTGATACGCCACTTCTCTGCAAATTAACCTATCTGGGAGTATTTTTGGGAGTGCATGTGGTGGAATAGAACATCCATAAACCCTAACATATGAGAAATTTTCTTCAATGAACCAATCAGCAACTGTCTTAAGATTTTCTATAATGGTATGTGAAATTCGAGGAGGTTCACAACCAAAGAATATTTTGTGCAACGGAATAATTACAAAACGACACACCTCATAAAAATTGTTTTTGGCATTTTCTTCCCACAGAGTTGAATGATACTTATGAACAGGCTCTATACAAGAAGGATTCTAACTCCAACTCATCAAAGGGAAAGGAGTGCTAAAACAGATAACATCCATTATATAGGCTGACATATAAAAGGCCACTAGTTGTCCTTTGATATAGCTGTTTTGTAACTCGTAACCTCTGAGGTGATGTTGTCTGATAAAATCTTATGCCAATTGAAACTACGCCCCTCTGAAACTTCTTCTAAGAAGGGTGTTCATTCTGCACTAAAGTGATTAGAATCATTTTTCCCATATAGTCTGCATAACATCATTGCTAAATACCTCATATAATCATTCAATGAAGCAGTGGCATATATCCCTTTTAAATCGGCCCTAAATTTGTTTTCATCTCTGGACCATCCTCTTATCATATCAGGGTATGTTTGACCACCTTCGACACATTCTTTTTGTTGAAATGCAGCTAAAAACTCAGAATTAAACGTATGCCTATAATTGGGTGATAATTTATACATTACTTGGATATGTTCGGGCCTGAATGAGCCAATAATCGCTCCTTGCTCGTTCAGGATACTCCTTGTCGGAACGTCCACCTTATCCAGTGCCCAGGCAACCATATCTGTATATGAAACCAGTCTCGGGCGTGCAACAACTTTATGAAGACCAGTCTCGGCGATATCTCGGAGATAATTTTCCCCACCATCATCCGAATATGAAAGTTCATCTTCCATTTTCTTTGCAATTGCAGCCCATGATTTAATATTGTGTATTACTCCAGCTGCAGTAGTATCTGAAATGATATCGCCTTCCGATTGTTCTTCGGTTTTCTTTGAAGCCTTTTTGGGCGCCATAACTGTATGTTCACCAGTTCTGTATTCAGTACCTCAGCAGCAAGATTTCAAAGCGAACAAAACTGCCAATGGTGGAGCAGCCCAAAAGAAGAGGAAAAACTCGGTGTTCTCTTGAATACCTGTAGCAGAGCAGAATTCAAATTCAAAATAATGTAAACGTTTCAAAAATTATTTTGAATATATCGTAAAATCCTCGAGATTTGTTCATCTGTTATGAAATAAATGCAAAAGATATTCCCGATAATATGCATTTAATATTTGTACCTGAGTTCTTCCGATGTTTTTCAAATATGATAGAAACTTACCAAAATGAATAATTGTCGTATAAAAATCATTTATTAAAAGTTTAAAACTTTAAACCTCGTTTCCGAGAATGATTAATTAACGTTAATCTTGATTTAAGTTTGAAAATACTTTCATCGGGATTTCGGAACTTTCAATGTCAAGAAAGTAAGTCATCATAGAACCCCGATCACCGAAAACGCGACGTATTATTTAGTTAAAACCCTATTATTATCTTAATTAATCCAGATTGGCTTTTCAGGATTTTGTTAATCAAGAAATCGAAAATCGGGAAATCGGGGATCGGGGAATCGGGAAATTTGATGATATGAAACTTATTGCTCACAAAAACGTGAATCGCGATTTCCCGATGAGGTTAGTTACTCTTAATCATGTTTAACAGTAATTAAATTAATTTCAAGCCTTACTTAAGAATTAATCGAAATCGGGGATCGGGAAATCGGAGAATATGATGATAAGTTTATTTGTTCTCACAAAATCGCGAATCGCGATTTCCCGATAAGATTAAATTAAAGTTTAAACCCTTATTAAATGTGATTTAAGTAAATGATGCATTAATCAAGGATTAATGTATCGGGAAATTGGGGATCGGGGTTTCGCTATTTGATTTGTGTTGAAAATTGTTATTTCAAAACTGTGAATCTCGATATCCCGATATGGATTTAATATTTCTAAAGTTTTATCATTACTGTTCATTTAAAATATTATTTGAAAAAGTGTTTGGAACATACGTTCGTTTAAAGTTTAACCACTCTTTTTCCAAAAAGAACCACAAAGGCATTTCGAATTCGACGGAGATGAAATGTTTTGTTTTTAAAAAATTTATATAATGCAAAGACTCAAAGATACAAAAAAAAAAATTATCCTTAGGGTCAAAAATTCAAGATCTGTTTCAACATAGGCTCCAATTGGGGACCTCGTCTCCCTGTGGGACGAGGAGAACATGTAGACTCAGTGCCTACATTGGGTAATGGGGTCAAAAGTTTACCGCTGATAAACTGTTCAAATAATAAGAAAAATTACACGAACAGCTTTTGAAAACTTTTTTTTTTTCAAAACTTATCGTTTGTGGAAATTCAATTATGGTCTTCTTCAAAATTTTCCTTCTCATTCCAAAATTGAGTTAGTGTTGAGATGTTTAGAACAATCTTTAGAGGCTCAACAGATTATTGAACATTCCAGCTTGCATCAATCGAAACAGAATTCATCAATTTTAAAACTGGGAAGCTCCATTTGACTTAAGACGAATATCCAGTTTTCGAAACAATGATAACTAGAATAGATTATAGATAAGTGTGATAGCCTTACAGATACCTCAGACATTGCTTCACTGCCAGCAGGCCTGTTCAGTACCCCGGTGAAGTTATCTGTCCCTTTTTACTGAATTTCCTTTCACCGCTTCGAATGCTAATTTTATTCTCAGATATTGCTTCACTGCCAGCAGGCCTGTTCAGTACCCCATTGAAGTTATCTATTTTATAATTTTCAGACGAGGGCAGTCATTTAAATGAATTTCCTTTCATCGTCTGTAGGACTAGATGGGGGCAATCAGTTACGAATTTCCTTTCACCATCTGTCTTATATTTAGCTCAGAATTATGAAGCGGGGGCAATCAGTGATAATTAGTATATCAGGGTTGGTGATCTGTGTAAAATTTTATAATCAAGGTCTGTCCACTTGTTTTGATTATTCTAGGTCAATGTTTCTCAACCTTCAAAACTTCCTAAGTTAGTAGAGAAAAAGGGAAAACACTTTCAAGGGATTTTCTTTTGAGCAAGCTAAAAAATTCAGACAAACCGTTAAACAACTTAAGATATATAGATTTAATCTCAAACTTAACCATTTTTAGTCAGAGAGAAAAAGATGAATATTGACCTATCTGAACTCAATCATTTGATAAATTTTCAATTTAATACAAAATCTCTTCAACTTTCAGGCACATGGCTCAATGTCCAAATTTCACATCAGAATACTCTTATATTAAAATGTTGAACTTATGTATAAAACATGCAGAAGGTATGCATTTACAGACTTGAGATATATCTGCACAGGAAAGCGGGGCATTCAGTCTTATGCCTTCGAAGATACGAAGATTAGACAGGCTCCTGGCCGACTGCTCAGGCAGAAACTATCTCAGAGACACAAAATTATTTTTATTTATATTATTATGATTTTACAAAGTTTTATTTTTGACATAAAAAAATTTATTTTTCAACAATTTAAGAAAGAAACCTGTATGTACGCATTTATTTTATTTTATTTTAATTTTTATTTATTTATATATATATATATATATACAAGATTATATTTTTTATTATATATATATATATATATATATATAATTTTTATTTTTATTTTTTATTCCATGTAATGCTTTAAGAAACGTGCATTAACAGGAGCATTTAGGATCTTACCATCTAGATTTTCCAGTAGAAAAGAGTTGTTACCTTCAGAAGATGATATTTTAAAGGGTCCATACTAGATGTGATCAAATTACCGTTTTTACCCGAATCTTCCTTTCGAGCATCCCACCTTAGGACTAGATCTCCTGGAAGAAAGTTTATGTTCTTGGCCTTGTGATCAAATAACAGCTTCATATTATCCTAGTACCTCTGTAGCTTTTCATCTATTACATCCCTATGCTGCTGGACTTCAATTAATTGGTTTATTCTTCTGGTGAGGGGATTTGGCTCTTCCTTCTCATCCTGCCACAGCTTCATTACAGGGAGTGCTAAGTTTATTGGCAATACCACATCTGTACCGTAAACCATTTGAAATGGTGAGGTACCAATAGATTTCTTCGTTCCTATTCGATTTGCCCATAAAGCATACTTTAAATGTAAGTGCCAAGATTTTTTATTTTCCTTTAAGACTCTCTTAATTATGCTGATCAAACTCTTATTAGAAGATTCAGCCAATCTGTTTCCTTGTGGATAATATGTTTTAGAATGTCCTAGTACAATATTATATTTTTGACAGAAACTAATCATTGCCATTGACTTGAAAGCCTGAGCATTATCTGTTACTATTTTTCTAGGACATCCAAATCTTGCCAATATGTTTTCTTCCAAAAATTCTATAACCACTGAGTCAGTGGCTTTCCTGGTAGGAATTGCCTCCACCCACTTGGTGAAATAGTCTGTGGCAGTGAGAATCCACCTGTGTTGAGCGCTTGAATGTGGATTTATCTCACCGATGAAATCAAGCCCCCATTGTTGGAAAGGTGCTTCTGTTTTGACTGGGACTAATGGCATAGCTGGTAACTTCTGTTTCCCAGTGAAAAATTGACAAGGGTTGCAAGCCCTTACCTTAGCATTTACATCAGGGAACAGCTTGGGCCAGTAATAACCAGCCCTTAAAATTTTGTATGTTGTTTCTCTCCAGGCATGATGCCCTCCACAGACCCCTTCATGAAACTGACTGATGACTTCCTCTGTCTCTGATTCAACCAAGCAAACTAAAAGGAAACCAAGTGGGTCTTTCCAGTATAATTTTTTCTCATAAATGCAATATTTAACTGCATGCAATTTCAATGTTCTAGCTTTGGAAGCTGACAATTCTTCTGGACATTTCAAGGTTAAAAGATATGTTACTATATCTCTATACCAATCAGATGAAAGGAATTTGTCTTCAATCTTGTTTTCAATTATTTGATCATCGATTTCGTTCATATCTATCCATCCTTCTTCTTCTTGAGCGTTGTTCATTCCAAGAGCCCGAAAATTAGATTCAGCTAACAATCTAGCTAAACCCTGTCCTTTAACTAATTTAGTTGGCTTCACCTCCAAGTCAAATTCCTGTATTTTTGCAAGCCATCTACCTCTCTTACCGTCGTTGTCTGCTTGTATTAGAATATCCTTGACAGCGCTGGTAGGTACATATACAATAATTTTGGAATGTAATACATATGTTCTAAAAGCCTTCAGTGCTTTAACCATTGCGTAAGCTTGTTTTTCCATTATATTATATTTAAGCTCTGCGTCTCAGAGGCTCTTACTGAAAAAGGTTATGGGTTGCTCATAACCCTCCTCATTCTTTTGTAGGAGAACAGCATCCAATGTATGTTCTGAAGCAAATGAAAAAATGAAGAACTCCTTAAGATAATCTGGACTCGCTAGTACCGGAGCTTCGCTTATAAATTTTTTAATGTGATCAAAATATGCCCTTGCTTCTATCATCCACTTAACTTCGTTGTTCTTCCTTAGCATATCTGTTATCAGTTTAACAATTTCAGCAAAATTAGGAACGAATCTTCTCAAAAAAATTATTTTTCCTAAAAAAGATTGAATCTCTTTAACATTTCTAGGAATAGCTAAAGTTTCTATGGCCTCTACTCTCTTCGGATCAATTCTTATACCATCTCATGATACTATATGACCTAACAATTTGCCCTCCTGCATTGCAAAATGAGATTTTTTTGGATTTAATGAAAGACCATACTTACGACATTTTTCAAAAGTTTGTTTTAAATGAATAATGTGATCTTCATCTTATTTTGAAAACACAGTAAGGTCATCCAGATATATAACTAAAAACTTATCTCTTTCACCAACAAAGGAAATATCCATTGCTCGTTGAAATGTGGCTCCTGCATTCATTAATCCAAATGGCATTTTATCATACATAAAAGTACCCCAAGGAGTGGTGAATGCAGTCTTTTCCTTATCAGATTCACAAACAGCAATTTGGTTATATCCTGAAAAGCCATCAACCATGGACATCCTAGTGGCCCCTGCTACTTTTTCCATCACGTGATCCATTTTTGGTAGAGGGTAGTTGTCTTTAAGAGAAGATTTATTTAAATTTCTAAAGTCAACACATAATCTAATCTCTCCATTTTTCTTTCTCACTGGTACTAAATTGGCCACCCAATCATAATATCTCAAAGGAACGATAATTTTAGCATCCAAAAGTTTTTTAACCTCTTTTTCAATAGCAGGTAATAAGATCGGGTTAAACTGTCTAAGTTTTTGCTTGAAGGGTTTTACACCTGGTTTAAGTGGTATTTTATGTTCTATCACTGAGGTGTCATAAGTTTTCAAATCTTCATATGACCAAGCAAACACATCTTTATACTTTTTCAGTAACTCTGTATATTTGTTTTTATTTTCTACTGACAAAAATTTAGACAATTTGACCATTTTAGGATTATTTACAGTTCCTATGTTACAGTCTTCAACCTCTTCTGGTTGAGGTTGCAGAGTGGTTTTAGAAGGAATATCGTCTTTGTTGAAAAGTCTTTCCAAAGGTATCATACCTTTGGGGATTTTATTATTTTTTAAAACAAGCATCCGGTGATTAGCTATTTTATCATGAAATTCTTTTTCATCTTCACCTTCCTGCATGATCCAAAAAGGATCATGTTGATTCTCCTGATCATTATATATTTCTAAAAATTCATCTAGAGATTCGAGAAACTTCCTAAGTTGTTCATCATCTTCAAAAACTTGTCAATGTTGTACATTATCAGGTATGGAAGGTCGATGTCTCATTTGAATATGGTATTTTAAATTAAAAGACGTTGGGGGGTCAAATGTTGAAGCAGCTTTGGCTAAGGCATCGGCTTGTTGGTTTTCGGATCTAGGGACAAAATGGAAATTCACAGAAGTGAAGAAATTCTCAACTAGATCCCATACACAGTTTCTATAAGTCCTTAGCCTAGGATGTTTTGTTTGGTATTGTCGATTTACTTGTTTTATAATCAATTCAGCATCACCGAATACTTCAATGTTTTTAATTTTCATTTTTCTAGCAGCTTCTAAACCGAGTACTAAAGCCTCATATTCACATACATTATTTGTACAGTCTATATACCACTAGAGCCTATAAGAAAAAGGTATTACAAATTGATCGTCAGGGGCAATAAGGAGTACTCCAGCTCCAGCTCCGAGATAAGAAGAAGCTCCGTCAAAAAAACATCTTCCATGTACCAGTACTATATACATTTTCTTTTATTTCGTTTTTTTGAACTTCTACTTCGGTATCTTTATAATCTACGTCTATCTCGAAATCATCATCTAATGATAAAATACAGTTTCCTAAATCTTGGTCTGCGATATACACTGGGTGATTTGTAGGATTTTTAGGATCACTCACAGTGAATGCCATTCGAGTTTCCCTATGTAGACGAGTGAATTGTCCTCCAAAAACAGGGATCGTTGCATACGTCATATCTAACTGGATGGATCCTCCAAGTTTAGCACCCCAAGATCTAGATAGCAGCATTCCATATTTTGGTGGAATATCTGCAACTACCACATTCATGAGAATGCTTTTAGAGGGTATCTGAGCTAAGTTAACCACTAGGTCTTTGATCATTCCTATGCATTTAACCCTCCTAGAATCAAAAGAGTACAAATCACCATATGGTCTAGTGACTTCAAGACCAAGTTTATCCATTATTGCTTTGGGCATGACATTATGTGAAGCTCCAGAATCTAACATACAATTGTGTAAAAGGTGATCAAAAATAGTAAGTGTGATATAAAAAGGAGCTACAGTATCTTTGGGACCTTCTACATGCGGGCCGAAAGATATGATAGGTCTATCATCTTCTAAGTTAATTGTGTCCGCTTGACTTTCCTTTTCAGAAAAATTGATCATTTTAGCCATTTGTTTCCCGTATACCGGATTCTTGGCTAATTCAACAAGGGGGATGGGAATTTTAATCTTGCTTATTTCATTTTCTAAGTTAAAATTTCCTGTGACCTTGTCGTTCTCAATATGTGGGGCTTCCATAACTTTTTTATCATTTTTTCGTTGTGGTGTAATCTTATTTTCTTTTACAGGGTTTTGACTATTTACAGGGTTTTGAATATTTATAGGGTTAGTTCCTACTGACTCTGACTGTACAGGTTTATCTGTCATATTTCTATTTGCAGGTTGTTTATCTGCAACTTTAGGATTTTCCTCGTTAGTATCATTTCTAAGCAAAACCTTTTTCGCTTGAACATTAGGAAGATTTTTATTTCTCGACCTTAGATTATATCTTCCTTGTAAATCAGCAATGATTTCATCTGCATCACTTTGATATGCATGATCATCAGTTGCATTGTTACTAACTGTATCTTCTGATTTACTTTCCTTCATCAACAATGCCTCATAATCTTGTCTAGATACATAAGGATGCATGTTATCATCACCAAGACAATCAATATCTTCGTTCAACTGTTCAAATTCACCAAAGTCTTCTTCTCCAATATAATCTTCAGTTTTAAAAGGTGCTTGGACTTTCTGATCTTCATTTTTTATCGTTTTATGTGGTCCTTGTGGCTCAGGATTTTTTCGAAAATCCTTTCTGGGAAAATTGTCCCTTCTAGGTTTTTCTAATTCCATTTTAGAAATTTTGTTGGAGAGTTGTTGGATGACCCTAGCCATCTCATCTATCCTATCTCTAGCAGATTTCCCTGACCCTGAAGGTCCACCCTGTTCTTTAAATTTTTTATTTTCTTTATTAACATTTTTTGTTTTTTGCTTTAAGCTTTCCAAATGCCATCATATTAGATTCAATTTCTACAACATCATCTTGCATTTTAGGAAGATCTAAAGATCGTCTCTCCCTAAACAATAAAGCAAAGTCAGGATCGAAAGCTCCAGCGTAAGTTACTTTGGCTGAAGGTTGTGAGGGCTTGACTTCAACTGGAATTTTGTTATATAGTTTATTAAATCTTTGTGTAAATTCCATTACTGATTCAGAATTTTTCTTTTTTAGTGCTCTGAATTCTGTTAGGTAGTAGAGGTGATCTTTTCTCTCACCCCATTGTCTGATGAAAGCACTTTCCAACTCTTCGTAAGATCTTAATGACCCAGCTGGTAAGGATCTAAACCATGTTCTTACCTGTCCTTCAAAATTTTGGACAAGTAATCTGGAATAAACATCTTCGTGTTCAATTCCAAGAATATCCGCAAATTGATCGAAAAAATTGATATGTTCTTGTGCAGTTAGATCACCCTCCCCTGTAAATTTAGGGAGGCTCTTCATATAGTTTTCAGGTAGATCATGAAGAGCAGCAGGAAGAACTAGGGGAGCATACCTAGCGGCCACTTTGGAAAAAATCACGGGAACTGGTATTTGATTCCCTCCACCTCCACCAGCTCCTCCACCTCCTCCAACATTTTGTCCTGCCATGTTTAGGTTTGGACTTGAATTTGGGACAGTATTTGGAGAAGATTCTTGGAAGATAGGAGACGAAACTTCGGGAAAAGAAAAAGAGTCAAAAGAAGGTGGTAACGAAAGTGATCGCTCAAAAGATTCAGAAGAATTTGATTTTGTAAAATTAGATTGATCTGTATTAAAAGTTGATAAAAGGTTTTGTTTAAAAGATTTTCTTGATTTTAAGATTTTCTCCGTATTTGAGACTGGCGAGGTCTGTTTGGTATCTGGGTTTTTTTCTGGTATTTTTTTGGTTATTAGCCAGTTTAATTAATGTGGAGTAGCCAAGTGAAAGATGATTAGCCTTATAAGGTTTTTTGTTCCTGTTCACTATCAAAAACAGAAATCTGTCAATGTCGTTTTTTCCCAGGGAATTAATTCGTTACTTCATTCCCCGGCAACGGCGCCAAAAAGATGTTATTCCTGAGTTTGTGTTTTAAGGCTCTAAAACACACCGTCAACGCATCCAAAAATAATAATACTTTTAAAACAAAGAAACAAAGAAAAAACTAGATCAAATTCAGCTTCTCAACTGTCTTTGTCTTGCTTCCCGTTGTTCCTGGATGGTTATGTCACGTTCAATTGTTGCCCACGATCATTCTAGCTCAGTCCTATTTGTTGCAGTTTGTAAGATGGTATTAAATAGGTTCAGTGCAATGCTAGTTTGATCTTGTAGACCAAGTTCTACGTTGGGTTGTCTACTGTTAGGAACTGTCATGGGTGATAGGGTTTTATATGTTTATAAAAGAGGTTTTTGATAGATTTGTTACTTTAGACTTTCGGAGAAGATGTTAATCAAACAGCTTTAAAACTTAAAACGGAAAAGTAAAGACGCAATCAAGGTCGTTTCCTGGTTTGTGACAATTTTGAAATTGTAAACAGTGAAACACAACAGAAAGAAATATAAGGCTTTAATCTGGAAAGAATCCTATATTTCTATTAACAATAATGAAAGATACACATGATTTCTAACAAAAGAAAATATTAAGGAACAGAAGGTTACAAGTCTTAAAATTGCTAAAGCAATCTCAGAGGAAAAACTGTAACACATTCAACATCCAAACCAATCTAATACCATAAACAACAATTGCCTATAATTTCAAATTGATTTATTTGCTAGAAACATACATTAAGAGGAATATTTAACAGATGAAATTAGACAAGGGAAGAAACATAGTCACGAATGGCAGGATTCAGAATCTTGTTGCGAATTCAAATCTGACAAACTTTTAAAACTGGTAATACAATAATTGGCCTTCTCCCAAAATTTCTGAAGCCTTGTTTCAGCCTCTCGAAATTATATTTATACATTTCTGTCCAAAACTTCCGTTGGTAACTAACCAATTTCCTAATCTTTCGGTTGCATAAACTATTGTCAACCGTTAACAATTTATTACAAAATTCTAAAAATAGAAATATTTACAAAGTTTTAACTTTGAGTCGGAGAGCTTTCTTTATCTTCTTCAGTTGCTTGAACATGTTTTTCTAAAAAGTTCACTAAGGCCTTAGGAGCCTCAGGTATCTCGTTTGCTTCAAAAGAAAAGAAATTTCTTTGTAGACCTGGCAACTGGGTTGTAATTGTTTCCTCTGTGGATTTAACTTTTTCCATCAATAATAATTTTGTGTTTTTTAGCTGTTCTTTCTCCTACAGGATGTAATTCTGTTTCAACACAGCTTTCCATTTTTTGCTGAAAAAATAATCCAATGGAGGTATTTCATCTCTGCTAATTGGTTCTAAGTCACTCAAGTACAGAACTCCTTCGTGAGGATTCCCAAAAGTAGCTTGCAATAGGGTTAATGCTGTGATGGGACTCCCAAGTTCCTGTGAAGTTGTTCCCCCAACTGTTTCTGGAATATCATCAAGGTTTATTGGATTTGTCTCTGCTCCTTTCCCTTCTTCTGTTTGTGTTTCCTTGGTCTGGGAACTTTCTGTATTCTGAGGAGGAATCTCAGAATCTTTCAATTTACCTTTATCACTTGCATCATATTGAATAATGGTTTCAAAACCTGGAGGAATGATTTCTTGCTCTTGCTCTGATGTTGGCATTTTGCCTTACAAAATCTTTGGCAAACACTATCTTCTATTTCTTTGGAAAGAAGAAAACCCCACCTGTGCATCAGGTGACAAGGTTTGCACTCTACTCTGAACTTCTTCATAAGATTTAGCATTTCTGAAAATATCATCATAAAATGAATCTTCATGTTCATATGCTTTCAACCCACATTGTGTAACATGCAGATTGATAATTTGATATGGATCATGTTTCCTGTGTTCTATATCCACTAATTTTACTTCACTCAATGATTCTGCTTCTGACTTAGAATGACCAAAGTTCAATAAAGCAAATTTTCCCAGATAAACGGGAAAAGATGGCCGTGACTTCTTCTGCTGAGCTTTTAGTTCAAGTCCAATACCACCATTTACCAACTGATAAGCCACTTCTCTGCAAATTAACCTATCTGGGAGTATTTTTGGGAGTGCGTGTGGTGGAATAGAACATCCATAAACCCTAACATATGAGAAATTTTCTTCAATGAACCAATCAGCAACTGTCTTAAGATTTTCTATAATGGTATGTGAAATTCGAGGAGGTTCACAACCAAAGAATATTTTGTGCAACGGAAT
>ML790525.1:330894-414070 GCA_009831015.1 Picea engelmannii | reverse complement strand
GCCCTAAATTTGTTTTCATCTCTGGACCATCCTCTTATCATATCAGGGTATGTTTGACCACCTTCGACACATTCTTTTTGTTGAAATGCAGCTAAAAACTCAGAATTAAACGTATGCCTATAATTGGGTGATAATTTATACATCACTTGGATATGTTCGGGCCTGAATGAGCCAATAACCACTCCTTGCTCGTTCAGGGTACTCCTTGTTGGAACGTCCACCTTATCCAGTGCCCAGGCAACCATATCTGTATATGAAACCAGTCTCGGGCGTGCAACAACTTTATGAAGACCAGTCTCGGCGATATCTCGGAGATGATTTTCCCCACCATCATCCGAATATGAAAGTTCATCTTCCATTTTCTTTGCAATTGCAGCCCATGATTTAATATTGTGTATTACTCCAGCTGCAGTAGTATCTAAAATGATATCGCCTTCCGATTGTTCTTCGGTTTTCTTTGAAGCCTTTTTGGGTGCCATAACTGTATGTTCACTAGTTCTGTATTCAATATCTCAGAAGCAAGATTTCAAAGCAAACAAAACTGCCAATGGTGGAGCATCCCAAAAGAAGAGGAAAAATGTTGTGTTCTCTTGAATACCTGTAGCAGAGCAGAATTCAGCTTCAAAATAATGTAAACATTTCAAAAATTATTTCGAATATATCGTAAAATCCTCGAGATTTGTTCATCTGTTATGAAATAAATGCAAAAGATATTCCCGATAATATGCATTTAATATTTGTACCTGAGTTCTTCCGATGTTTTTCAAATATGATATAAACTTACCAAAATGAATAATTGTCGTATAAAAATCATTTATTAAAAGTTTAAAACTTTAAACCTCGTTTCCGAGAATGATTAATTAACGTTAATCTTGATTTAAGTTTGAAAATACTTTCATCGGGATTTCAGAACTTTCAATGTCAAGAAAGTAAGTCATCATAGAACCCCGATCGCCGAAAACGCGACGTATTATTTAGTTAAAACCCTATTATTATCTTAATTAATCCAGATTGGCTTTTCAAGATTTTGTTAATCAAGAAATCGAAAATCGGGAAATCGGGGATCGGGGAATCGGGAAATTTGATGATATGAAACTTCTTGCTCACAAAAACGCGAATCGTGATTTCCCGATGAGGTTAGTTGCTCTCAATCATGTTTAACAGTAATTAAATTAATTTCAAGCCTTACTTAAGAATTAATCGAAATCGGGGATCGGGAAATTGGAGAATATGATGATAAGTTTATTTGTTCTCACAAAATCGTGAATCGTGATTTCCCGATAAGATTAAATTAAAGTTTAAACCCTTATTAAATGTGATTTAAGTAAATGATGAATTAATCAAGGATTAATGTATCGGGAAATTGGGGATCGGGGTTTCGCTATTTGATTTGTGTTGAAAATTGTTATTTCAAAACTGTGAATCCCGATATCCTGATATGGATTTAATATTTCTAAAGTTTTATCATTACTGTTCATTTAAAATATTATTTGAAAAAGTGTTTGGAACATACATTCGTTTAAAGTTTAACCACTCTTTTTCCAAAAAGAACCACAAAGGCATTTCGAATTCGACGGAGATGAAATGTTTTGTTTTTAAAAAATTTATATAATGCAAAGACTCAAAGATACAAAAAAAAAAATTATCCTTAGGGTCAAAAATTCAAGATCTATTTCAACAGAGGAAATGTCATTTTGAAGATTAGAGATCAAAGGAAAATTATAAGCGTGGGACTCAGGAGTTCGGAAGGTTGTTGAAGTTGTTTGTAAAATATTTGAATCCCCAAAACCCGAAATCAACAGGAGTCATCCGATCCAGCAGGACACGTGGCACCAAATCCGAACCATAGAGAAAGTCAATTCGGGAAAACCAAAGTAAGGAGTGCCCAGATTTCTCGAGGTCCTGAAATGTAGATATTCATATGGGCCTTCTGATTCAGTGGGGACGCGTGGCACTTGATCTGAGAAATCATGATTTCATGACACGGAGGTTTGAGCATGGAGCACGACACGAAATTGTGAAACGTGAAATCGCAAAACGCAAAATCGCGAAGCGCCTGGGAATTGGGCCCGTGGTCACTGCCCACAGTCATATGGAAAGCGGGGTTATAAAGAAGAGAATGCACCTATTGGGCGGCTGGCGACTAAGGTTATTTGGGAAGACAATCGTGGCCATAAAATTCTAAGTAGGTCCAACCGTCAATCTGGATTGGCCATTTTGCAAGTTCAAGTATTGGGATATTTGGAATCGAGTGGAGTGAAAATTTCTGAAATGTGAAGTCCCAAAAATTCACAAAAAAGAAGTCCTAGGTCATGACCTGAGGTCACGTGAAGCGATGGACAGGAGCCAGTCCATAAGCTAAGGGCACCTGTATTTTCACAGGGGAATATCTACATGGTCTCAAGTCACCAAGATTGACTTGAAGGAGTCGTGAACGTATCCTGGAGCATTCATGGGTGTCAAGATCCATCCTAATCCCAATGAAAGTAGTTAATGGAAATCGGGGAGGTTGTTGGAACCTCGTCTCACCCCATAAATGGAAATGATGGAAAGACGGTCATGCAGGAAAACTGTCATTCGAGATTTCCCCTGCCAGCGAATTCTCCTACAAAACCCATATTGAACTGAGATCGCGTCTGACAGAAGAATGCAAGTGCAAACTGATAGAAGAAGATGCAGATGCAAAGTTTTGAATGTAATAGCTAGGTCACATCTCTCATGGTGACGAATTGCTTTGAGTATAAATACTCGATTTTGATATTTTGTTATGGTCGATGGTAGAGAAAATCTCTCGTATTGTAAAGTTTTAAATGAAGCTTCTGGTTCTCTAGTTATGCGTTGTAGTTTGAGATTTCTTGTTTAATGACAGTCAGCTTTCTTGCTCCCTCTTGTTTCCCTCTGATACTGAAAGAGTTCATGAGTGACTGATTCACGTGAAATATTGTGATTGTATTATGATGGATGTTTGATCATAGTGTTGTTATAATTCCTTTTAGTTTCTTTGAGATTTGAATTCAAGAAGATATTATGTTTAATTTTTTCCTCTTTGGGTTGTCGGAAGACCTGATATCCGCGGAAGATCTCTACACTCCCCTCACCAAAGTCTTCCCTCTACTCACCCCTACTCCAACTTACTGACTGAAGTTGATTCCAGACCTCAATTGCTTATGCATGCTAGTCCAGTTTTCTGAGTTCAAATGATATCATCTCGATTATGTGCCCATTTGACCTTATTAAAAACCAACCCGTGACATAAAACTTTGATGGGTACTGGGCTTACCTTCGACGCAATCCGGAGGTGACTTCTGGTGCTAACATTTTTGGCGTCGTTGTTGGGGACGAATTGAATATTTTCCCTAGGATTGAATGACAAATATTATTGGTTCTGAAGATGCATCAGAACATTGAATATTGCAACTGTGCACCTGGAGACTCCACTATTACGACTCCACAATTTCAATTGTGTCTTCTAGAGGCAGACACACAAGGTCTACTCCACAACTTCCTTTAGCAACACCTGAAGCTGACCTAGAGAAAATTATTAGAAGATGGCCGACCCTTTAGGAAGGCACTTATGCTATTGAACCAAGTATTTCTAATGATTTTCATGATCCTCCTATAGAAACTCCAGTAGTTGCCTCTCATTTTTCTATCATACCATATGTTGGAGCTTCTAGAAGTTTAAATTTTGGAAGTTTTCTCGTTGATTACCCCTCTTCCAGTTTTACCACTCCTCCCCCTCTTAAAGTTGTTGCTTTTACAGAGAGGGAAACCTTTGTTCCCTCGATCTCTGAGGCATTTTCTCTAGATCCTCAGTTGTTTCCTTTTGTTTCCAGAAGCACACCTCCAATATCCCCTGTCTGAACTCCATCTCCACCTTCTTCTCCTCCATCTCATGTCCAAATGGTAGGTGCTAATCCTCCTAGGAATAGGATGGCGAAGATATTCGCTGCTAGATATGCCCCTCTGGTTTTACCTAAGCCTATGAATGCTCTCCCAACCACAGACTACCTTAAGTGCATGCCCTAGTTCACAGGAGATGGAGACATGACTGCAGAAGAGCACCTTGCATCCTTTTATAGATTTGCAGAAATTTAAGCCATCGAAATGAAGATGTGTGGATGAGAGTTTTTGTACAAAGCCTGCATGGTGATTCTAGGGATTGATTTAAGGACTTGCCTCCTAGATCTATTGATGGGATTAACACTCTAGATTATTCATTCTTAAGAAATTAGGGGAATAAAAAAGATCTCCTTTATTACATTATAGAATTCGGGGCCCTTAAAAGAGAAGAAGGGGAATCTGTTTCAGACTTCTCGAAGAGATTTAATAAGATGTATAAAAATATTCCCGCTGAAGTTAAACCCACAAAAACCTCTGCCAAAATGACTTACGCTAGTGCTTTCGACTCTACTTTTTGCCTCCTGTTGAGAGAAAGAAGAGCTACCTCCTTGGTTCATATGCAATATGCAACCATTGAAGTAGAATATAATATATTGGCAGTTGATCAGCTTAGTAGTAAGGCTGATAGGGACAGAAGAAAAGGTAAGTCTGAAGGTTCAACTTCTAGTCCTTTTGATTCCCCCCTCAAATGGATGAAGTAACCAAGCTACTAATGTCTCTTTCTGTTAGAATGGAAAGGGTCAAATTGGAAGGAAAGTAGAGCTACAGGAATCCCCCAAATATTGATAACAGAGGTAACTTTAAGATACCTACTAATGCCCCTCACACCATCCAAAGAGATCAGAGAAGCAAGGATAGAGATGATCAGAAAATCCAAGCTCCTCTCCAAAATAACCTGGTTACCGAAGAAGGAGAGGTGGAAGAACTTGAACCTAAAATTCATTGTCTTGGGGACACCTCCTCAATTCCTCATTTAACCCAAACTACATATGAAGAGTCTCTCATGGATAGTCATATAAATGAGTTGAGCAAGGGGGAAAAGACCAGAAGCAACCTAAACAGATATAGCCTCAGGTCCAAAAGGAAAGAAGGAAAGCATAATGTTCTTAATCAGCCTACCATAGTAGAGAAGCCTGCTAAAAATGTGGCAGATAGCAGCAAAGAAAAGGAGGTACAAAAACCCTCACCAATGGTCAAATTTCTTGTCCCAGAAGTGAAGGATAATTTGAAGCCCCCTCCCTTTTTTAATTTTTACCATGAAATTCAAAAGCGTAGAATCCCTGTATCCCTTTCTGAACTGTTCGAGCTTGAATATTTCAAAAGGAGCCTCTTTAAATTATTGCAGTCTGAACCTACGTCTCATTCCACAGACTCAGTCAATTTGCAAGATGAAAAACTAGTTGTCATATTAGGACCTTTGGTAGAATATAGAGATGATTCCTCCCCTCCCTTCTACACTTCATTAAATTTCCATGATAAGGTGTTGCATAAATGCTTGATAGATTCAGGGGAATATCACAATCTTATGCCTAAGATTGTCATGGAAGAGCTTGGGTTGGAAGTCGCAAAAACCTACCACGGCCTGTATTCTTTCGATTCCATGAAGTTGAAGTGCCTTGGGGTTATCAAAGACCTAGTTGTGTCCCTGTTCCAGCTGTCGATGAAGAGCGTAGTCATGGATATCATAGTGGTTGATGTTCCCCCTAAGTTCGGAATGCTTTTATCCAGATCTTGGATAAAGATACTAGGGGGAACCTTGCATATGGACCTTTCATATGTCGTCGTTCCTGTGTTCAGGGGTGAACAAAGGAGACTCTACAGGGAAGCGTAGCTCGCGTACATCATCAGTGATGAAGCAAACCCCACCAACCATCCTATTTTTTCTTTCGACATTGATTTGGGATCCATCATATTGCAGCTCGCAGATGCTTCTGAAACTCCTCTTGAAATCAGAAAGCAACCCATTTATTTTCATGAAATACCTCCCCCAACTACTTCTGTGTGGAATATGTTCTTCGAATGAGCCTCTTCTAAGGAAGGGGTTGGTGCTGGAGTTGTTTTTTTGTCACCTTGTCAAGAGGATATACCTTGGTCCTATAAACTAGAATTTGAAGCTACCAACAATGTGGCAGAGTATGAGCCTCTTGTTTTGGGTTTAAAGGTTGCGAAAGACATGGGGATTGAAGAGCTATGAATATTTGGAGATGTTGAACTAATTGTTCATCAGGTCAAAAATATTTATCAATCCAAGCACCCTAGGCTTAAGACTTATAGAAATGAGGTGGGGGACCTAATTGACAATTTATTCTTAGCTTTCAACATTTCATGTGTTCCAAGAGAGGAGAATATTATGGTTGATTATTTGGCTCTCTTAGCGAGCCATTTCAAAATCCCACCACCACCTAAGCTCAGGTATGATGTTGAGGTAAGATATAGGCCCTTTTTACCTAACAATATCAAGCATTGGAAGGTGTTCGAGGACGATCTTGAGATCAGAAAATTTCTCGAGTCTGTTGATGAGTTCTCTGCATTACACATTGATCAGGATCATGATTCCGAAGGTGACCCTCATGCTGATGTATTTTTAAATAAAATTGATAATCACCATATTGTTTAGCTTCCTAGAAACCACGTTCCAAAAGGAATATTTCCTTTAGAAAGATTGGTCGATGGGAACGATGTGGCAGTAAAGTTTAAAGGCCCAACTAAGGATGTTGATGTAGTTGAATGCAATATTGGTACAGAGGAGGATCCAAAGTTTGTCAAGTTGTCAAGCAGCCTGTCAAGGGAGCAGAGAGTTGAGTATACTGAGCTATTAAAATAATTTGTTGATGTGTTTTCCTGGACCTATGAAGACCTCAGAACATATGACACAATCTCCATTGAGCATAAGATCCCATTGAAAGAGGAGGCCAAACCATTTAGGTAGAAGTTAAGACAAATAAATCCTATGTTGTTGCCTATTATGGAAAGGGAGGTAAAGAATTTGTTGGACGCCCAAATCATTGTCCCTTTAAGATATTTTGAACGGGTGGCCAACTTGATTCTAGTAAGGAAAAAGAGTGGAGAAATCAAAACATGTGTTGATTTCAGGAATCTGAGCAGAATCTCTAGGAATGACCATTACCCTTTTCCAAAGATGGAAAACATATTGCAGAGGGTGACATGCACATCCAGGATCTCCATGATTGATGGATTTTCTGGCTACAATTAGATCTTTGTCATGCCTGAAGACAGAGAAAAGACAACCCTCACCACTCCTTGGGGCACATTCATGTATGCCAAAATTCCCTTTGGATTGATGAAAGCAAGAGCAACCTTCCAATGAGCCATGGACCTTCATTGGAGAAAGGGACAAATTTGTGGTCATCTATCTGGATGACATAACAGTATTCTCCAAATATGATAAAGAACATCGTCAACATCTGAGAAATTTCTTCTCGAAATACAAAAGGTTTGGTCTCTCCCTAAATCCCAAGAAGTCTTTATTTGTCATGCAGGAAGGAAACTTGTTGGGACACATTGTATCAGCTGAGGGGGTCATGATTGATTCAAGCAGGGCAGAAGCTATTCAAGCCTTATCACTTCCCAAATCCAAGAAATAATTTCAGTCCTTCCTAGGAAAAATCTATTTTTTGAGAAGGTTTGTTTCAAATTTTGTTCAATTGGTGAAGCATATCACATCCATGCTCAGGAAGGGGAACGAAGTAAAATGGATTGTCGAGTCCAAAGAATCCTTTAACCAAATCAAGAAGGCACTGACTGAAGCACCTGTGTTAATCAATCTTGATTATTCCAAGTATTTTTTGACTTTTTCCTTTGCTTCATTTGATACAATGGTCGTTGTTTTACTACAAAAGAATGTTGAAGGGTTGGAGTAGCCCATTGCCTTTTCCAGCAGAGCATTGAGAGATGCAGAGATCAAATATGACATCATGGAGAAGCGAGCCTATGCGTTGGTGAAATCCCTCAAAGCTTTCAGGATCTATGTCTTGCATTCAAAGGTCATTGCATATGTTCATTTAGCTTATGTGAAGGACATTTTCATTCGGCCTGACATAGGCAGAAGAAGAAGCAAGTGGATTGTCAAAATCCTTGAATTTTACCTAGAAATATAGCCCACCAAACTAGTTAAAGGCCAAGGTTTAGCTAAGCTATTGGTTGAATCTATTTGCAAATCTTTGGGGGTTAACTTCATCAACACTTGCTCAGAAAATTAGTAAGCTAAGTTCGTTGATATAAGCTCTCAGGGCAGAATGCACCTGGTACAAAGACATTATATATTTTCTGCAAATGTTAAGGCCTCTTGATGGAATGGGAAAAAGCCAGGCTAGATCTCTTAAGCTCAAATCGATTAAATATTGCCTTATTGATCAGGTTTTGTATTCGAAAGACCCTGTGGGAATGCTTTTGAGATGTTTAGACCCACAGGGAGCCCAAAAGATTATGTTTTATTTTCATGACAGCCGATGTGGGGGACATCATTTCTGAAGAACCACAGCCTATAAAATTATCAGGGCCATGTACTTCTGGCCTACTCTATTTACTGATGTATGTGCTAAGATCGAGGTTTGTGTTAAGTGCCATAAATTCTCTGGAAATCAACAACTCAAGTCTTTGCCTTTGAAGTCTATGGTAGTTTCAGGACCCTTTCAGCAGTGGGGCTTAGACTTTATTGGGGAATTCATCCTGCTTCAAGTGGACAACATAGGTGGATCTTGACTGCCACTGATTAATTTACCAAGTGGATAGAAGCTATCCCCACAAGGAGTGCTTCTCATAAGGTAATCATTGGTTTTCTTGAAGATATTATAGGAAGGTTTGGTTGTCCAAAAAGAATTGTCATTGATAATGTTGCATCCTTCAAGGTCGAGCCATTAATCCAGTTTTGTGAGCAATTTGGAATTTCATTGATTCACTCAACTTCTTACTACCCCCAATGGAATGGACTGGTAGAGTCCTCTAACAAGAGCCTCATGAAAATTATCAAAAGACTGCTAGAAGACAACAAGAAACCATGGGATTCAAAGCTCAAGTTTTCTCTGTGGGATGATAGAGTGACAACAAAGAGGTCTCTTGGCACCTTTCCTTTTTAGCTTGTATATGGATTTGAGGCCATCTTTCCTTCTCAACTCACCTTGCCAGTGGAAAAATTATTCCAAGACTACCAGGGAGAACCTGATGACATGGTCAGTAGAATATTACAATTGGCAGAAGTGCAGAAAACCAAAGAGAAGCTACTAGTTAGGGAACATGACCATCAGCAAAAGATCAATCAGTCGTTTGACAAGAAAAGCAGTAAGGATGATTTCCAACTGGGGGTTCTAGTACTCAAATGGGATCCACCCAGACAGGACAAAGGAAAGCATGGTAAATTTGAAGCCCTTTGGATTAGACCCTTCAAAATTTCTAAGACACTTTCAAATAATACTTACAAGTTGCAGAATTTGGAGGGTGACAGAGTTTTTAGTGGCCTTGTAAATGGGCACTTTCTGAAGAAAAAAAATTGTTTAAAGCCGCAGTCAGCATCCCACCATTGTAAATACCGTTCATGTTTTATGTTTATTTTTCTTTTAATAGGAGAATCCATAGCCCAAAGATAAGGCACTGGAACTACTTGTTCGTGGCAGCTCATAGGGAGCATGCCATCCCCTGTGGAGCCAAATGTTATCACATAAACTTGTCAGAGTCTTGTGAATCTGGGGTTTTTGCCTAAGTCTGTAATTTTTCCTATCTCTCCTCCTTTTGCAGACCCAATTGTAAGGTTTTTTCCTTTCGTCTTATAGTTTTCTTCTTTTGCCTGCATGAGAGGTGTCAATCACTTCTCTCTCCTTGTCTCTGTCACGGATCATTTTTCCTTTCTGAGCCCTCGATCATTCATCCACGTATTTGTTTACAGAGGCCGCAGCCATAAGAACAAGCACAACACTTAGAGCAGTCTGATATGGACTTGAATCAAGCGAGCGAGAAAGTTCATTTTGATGGAGGAAATGTCGTTTCGAAGATCAGAGATCAACGACAAATTATAAGTGTGGGAATCGGGAGTTTGAAACGTTGTTGAATTTGTTTGTAAAAGATCTGAATCCCCGAAACCCGAAGCAGGAGGCGTCTGATCTAGCAGGATGCATGGCACCAGATCCGAACCACAGAGAAATTCATTTCAAGAAACCGAATTAAAGAGTGCATTGATTTCCTAAGGTCCCGAAATGCCGATATTCATCTGGTTCATCTGATTCAGCGAGGACGTGTGGCACCTGATCCAAGAAATTGCGACTTCGCGACTTGAAAGTTTGAGCATGGAGCACGACACGAAGTCGTGAAATGCGGAATCATGCAGCGCCTGGGAATTGGGCCCATGGTCACTGCCCACAGTCATATGGAAAGTGGGGCTATAAAGAAGGGCATGCGCCTATTGGGCAGATGGAGACTAAGGTTATTTGGGGAGACGATCGTGGCTTTAAAATTGGAAGTAGGTCCGACCGTCGATCTCAATGGGCCATTTTTCAAGTTCAAGTATCGGGATATTTGGAATCGAGTGGAGTGAAGATTCCTGAAATGCGAAGTCCCGAAATTTCACAAAAAAGAAGTCACGGGTCATGACCTGAGGTCGCATGAAGCGATGGAGAGGAGCCACTCCAAAAGCTGAGGGTGCCCGTATTTTCACAAGGGAAGATCTATGTGGTCTCAAGGCATCAGGATTGACTTGAAGGAGTCATGAACACCTCCTGGAGCATTCATGGGTGTCAGGCTCCATCCTGATCCCAATGAAAGTAGTTAATGGAAGTGGGCGAGGTTGTTGAAACCTCGTCTCACCCCATAAATGGAAATCATGGAAAGACGGTCGTGCAGGGAAACTGACAGCCGAGAGTTCCCCTGTCAACGAATTCTCCTGCAAAACCCATACTGATCTGAGATCGTGTCTGATAGACGAATGCAAGTGTAGACTAACAGAAGAAGATGCAGATGCAAAGTTTTGAATGTAATAGCCAGGTCACATCTCTCATGGTGACTAATTGTTTCCCTCTAATACTGAAAGAGTTCATGAGTGACTGATTCACATGAAATATTGTGATTGTATTATGATGGATGTTTGATCATAGTGTTGTTATAATTCCTTTCAGTTTCTTTGAGATTTGAATTCAAGAAGATCTTGTGTTTAAGTTTTTCCTCTTTGGGCTATTGGAAGACCTGATGTCCATGGAAAATCTCTACACTCCCCTCATCAAAGTCTTCCCTCTACTCACCCTTACTCCAACTTACTGACTGAAGTTGATTCCAGACCTCAATTGCTTATGTATGCTAGTCTAGTTTTCTGAGTTAAAATGATATCATCTCGAGTCTGTGCCCATTTGATCTCTTTAAAAACCAACCCGTGACATAAAACTCTGATGGGTACTAGGATTACCTTCGATGCAATCCAGAGGTGACTTCCGGTGCTAACAGGAGGGTTATCATGGTGCCCAATTGGGTAGATCAATCCCCAAGTCAAGGAGTGTTTCCCAAGAAGACCCTCTCTAAGTCATGTAAAATAGTATGAGGTGGACGGGGGTATAACTTTTGTGCATGGGGTTTCTTGACATACAAGGGATCATATTGTATCATTTATGAGTGCCTTTGTAGAGGGTGTGTTGCATCCCTTATTTGCAATGAAACATTTTTCCAATCCCTTTATTTTCCATTAATTTATTATGGTCCAAAACATTGAGTGTTGTTTCCAATGCAAAGTAAGGAGCATCGTAATGCCACTTCAAGTTAGTAACACATTGAGTTCCATGTGAAAGGAAAGTAAAATACATCACAAATGAATTCCCCCATAAATTGGGACATTTATTAATTATGTGTTTTCTTTTTTAAAGGTCCTTCATTTTTTATGGAGAATCATTTCTTGCTCTTAGGACCTTAAGGCGATCATCTAGAAGGATTTTTTATGGATTTTAACTTTTTCCAGCTACAACACCTCTAGGCCTTTATCCCCTTCTTCCCATGAAATGAGGTACAGGCCCTTCTTGGGGTCAATAAGCTAGAAAACCCAAAAGACAAGGAAACAAAAAGGGAAAAGGTGTGGAATATGATAGGTATGTGCAGGAATGGTACAATGACCCTTCAAGGAGACCACCCAGTAGCAACCCTTTTCTTTACATGTAAATAGTATCAACCATTTTCCCAAGGGTGAACTACTTATTAGGGAACCATGTCAACCACCAAGGTGAAATGAGGCAAAAGGTGTAATTTTCGAGCAAACGTTTTAATAATCAAGAAATGACTCTTTGTAACATTCTCAAATCCTTCAATTATTAAAATGACACTTACCACGAGACTGGTCTTGTTACCTCATGAAGCAAGACTTGTTGTCCTTTCTGGGCCATGTCGGTGTGGTGTACATTGTTTTTGTCAATGAATGGTGATGTGTAGTGAGAGGAGGGGTTTTGTCTACTCATCTAGCTCTTGAAACTCCATGTCTTCAACCTGTGGGCCTCGAGACATCATCTCCTTAGTTACCCCTAGCCTGGGGGGGTAACATATGGATCCTACATGGGGACATGTGCTTGTCGTACAGTACATGAGAACCTTAGCAAATATTGGTAATACCTATGCCTACACATACTCAAGAAAAATATTAGAGCATCGAGGGGTGGATTACTCACCCTTTATTCATATAATCAAAACTTCAAAATCTCAACTATTCCTTAAGAAGAAAATTGTGCATTTTTCAAAAACTTCTAACTAACATGTAATATGATTCAAGCAAATGTATCATAACAATTATGCATAATGCAAATAAATCTACATGTAAAGTATAGCATGAAAGAAAATGCAACTACACTAGGATGAACACACAAAATGAAAATTCAAGGAAGAAAAATTACCTAGCTACTTACCTATGGCCCAAGGCTCATGGATATCAGGTCCCATCAACATACGGTCGGAGGATAGACCCATCAACTGGTAATGGAATATTCCCCCCATCCATGGTAGATAAATAATTATTTCCCTTCTCTTATTTCTTCTTAATTATGTAAGGGCCAAGCCATAAAACTTCACTCATCTTATCATGTTTATGCTTTCACGTTCTCTTATCCCACGTGAGCGTAAGGATTCCTTCGTCAAACTTGACATAAGGTACTTCTTCGATGCAAGGTTGTGTAGGTGGATCTACCTTGACTATGTCTTTGATAGCCTCTTATTGCTCTTTATATTTCATATCTTCATCCTTCTTGAGTATCTTAATGGACCCTGAATCTATTCCTTGGTATTCCTAAAGCTTCTCCTTATATTTTTCTATCTTCAGAAGTAATGTATCAATACATTATTCTTGTGCAAAAGGAAAATCCAAAGGATCATACTCAATGACCTGAGATGCCACATCATACTCATAGTCACTCCAATAGTCCGGGCTACTCAGGTCAACTACATGATTCTTCTCAACATGTTGACTGTATAAAATAAGAAATGTCACGTCCCCCATGGGATATGTGCATGAGTAAGTTCCATATTAAGAAAAACCCCAAGGACAGTGGACCAACTTCTTGATAAGAGCATGTCCCAAGCATCTGGTACATAAATTACAATTAAGTTCATGATGAGGCCAATGTGGGGGAAATCTTGTAGATATACCTCCACATATTCTATGAGACCATACGCATTCACCTTCTTTGAATCAATGCCACAAACATTTCCATATGGGTGAGTTGTCTTCAAACCAAGTTTTTTCATGACCTTCAGAGACATTACATTTTTCGAAGCTCTAGAATCCAACATACAATTTTTCAAACGAAAAACATTTATGCCCAAGGAAAGATAAAAAGGAGGAATGTCCTCTCCTTGGCTCCCATGATACATAGTATTTAGGATAACCAGAGGATCCCCTGCTTCATCTTGTATCTTCAAAGTCTTCAAAACTTCCCTTCTTACAGAAAGAATGTTGCACATCTCCAACATGGATACCAACATGTTCATCTTCCTCATCATGCTTGGTACATCTGTATTCAAGCAAAGGTCCTCATCTGTTGGTGCAAGCTATGGAAGCAAGTTAGGGACTAGAGGTGGAGGAAGTGGAGTCACTTCCTTTGTTGCTTGAGGTGGTGGGACTGGCACTTTGTTACTTCTTGATTATGTCAAGATCTCATTTTTCCTCAACTTGTCCTTCAAACTTTCATCCATTTGGTTCAATACTTCCAACCGAGCTCGTCAATCTTCTCACTTCCTGATTTCCTCAAGTTGTTCCTCTATGTTATCAATGTACTCATCTTCCTAGAGGGAAAAAGTTGTATCAATGAACTTCAACCTATCCATAGGCCTTGAATCTTCTTCTTCCCTCTGTCTTGTACACTCATCTTCTCAACGAGGCTCCTGACAAGGAAAACACCATGGTGATACCTCCATGTTGACCATCCCAACGGGATTCAGAGTGTCAAGTGTCTTTGCCTCTTGTTGTGGCCTTGTTTTCCAACTTGTGTTTTCCCTCTGTTGTCTGATAAACTGAGGTCTTGGGGAAGAATGATTCCTCTCCAAGGTTGTCAATATGTTCAAGATATGATTTTAACTCTGGATAAACTGGGCATTCATTTGATCAAATTTTTTTACCAAGAGTGTAATTGGATCTTGTAGACTACTAATTGAAGTCTTCATCTTTGCTTTTTTTCTAACACGAGGGAACTGAAAAGATTCAACCTATGACATGATAAGTTGATCTTCAATCTGTGCACTGTACTCTTTGACCTTTTCCAAATTCTTAAGCATATTTTCTTTTAAGATAAAACCAAATTGTCCTTCAAATGTATTCAACTAGACAAGGAGAATGGTTGCTTCTGGCAGCCACAAGTCCTTCGGGATATGACTATGTAAGTTTTCAAATCTGGCATCAAATTCCTTCACTATTTCATTCTATTTCTTCTTAATTTGGTTGAATTGCATCAATAGAAGTTTTTTATCCTTCTTTGTTGTCCATCTACCCTTTAACAACTTGGGAAAAGCTCCATATGTTTGCAAGTGATCATTAGGAAATCCTTTGAACCACTTATTAGCACCTTCATCAATAGACATAGCTAGTAGCTTCATCGAAACATCTTCATGTTCTATACCATTTTCTTCCATGGCCACACCTATTAATAGAGTCAAGATACTCTTAAAATGTAACAACAATGTTCCCAGTGAATTTTGGCAACCATTTGTGAGACTCTTTTGGCATGGTATTAGGAAAGCCAGGAATGGTGGCCATATTTAATGGCTTGTAGAGGCTTCCATCCCAACAGTGATTCCTTAGAGAAATGGGAAGTTTACCTTGAAACAACGTTTTGACAATGGGAGAATTATGAAGAGGCCTTCTTCGGTAAACCTTGGAAGGCTTGAACCTTCCTTGGGGAAGTGTCTTTTTAAAAGATGGGTTCTTAGGTTGTGGAGTCGCCAAATGAACTTTATGAAAATCTCGTCAAAATGGGAAAGGGAAATTTCCTAATATGGATTCGTCGATCAAGCTAGGGGAAAGGCTTTGGGATAACTTTACAAGTGTCGTTAAGGGTAAAAAAGGATTCAAAATCCTCCCCAACAACGACGCCAAAAATATTATCACATAGTTTGTAGTTTGGGAAAATACCAACCCAATCACCAAGAGTGTGACACAACTGGGAACACCTATCATTGTCACCTCAATAGATGTCCCCCATCGTTTTAGTGAAGAACAATTCCAACACAAGGGAAGATTCCCAGGTGACCCTAGGGGGATTGTGATGGGAGAAGCAAGGAACTTGAATAATACCCCTATAGGTAAAGTTCAAGGATGAGAATGAGGCTTGGGGAAAGAGTCTTAGGAGCTCGTAAATGGTTTCCAAGGTTGTGTACCTGCAGAAACATGTTAGACCTACCCAAACAAGACAATAAATGATGATACAAGCCTCAAAACCAATAGGGAATCAACAAGAGACCTTGTTGTCCCAAAATTGCAGCAGTATGGAAATATATATCAGAAATAAAGAGACTATGATAGTTGTTAATTAAACCATCAAAATCAAGTGTATGGTGTTGGAAAATTTAGCTAGCAATTAGTAGACAACCGTCTAATATTTGAACCAAGACTTTGATAGAAAGATAGAGTTGTTAATAAGTGTTATCAGTAGAGTTTTATAAATCCTTATGGATTTGGAAAAAATTTGCTATAGCAGCAAGTTCTAGCCACTAAAATCAACAAGCAATCAACCCAAACAACATCCTATAATAGTAGATTAATTATAACAGCTTGCAACTAAATTTCAGCAGTAGAAAAGTGAGTAAAGAGTGATTAAAGAATGAGTTTGTTGCATCCCTAATGATTGTAGCTTAATTCTTTTTACAACATATTAATAACTTGGCAAATGAAGATGCCCTTAGGGAACAAGATAGCTTAAAGCATGTAAAATTTAATTCCAAACTTGAATAATTCAATCACCTTGAAATCGCGTTTACCAATGCAAAGATTAGTTTCTTTATCTATTAGGTAAATGGAGTCTCTTGTTTGTGAGCTAGGTTTTACCACTCTTCTAGGGGTGTAAGCCCTTTCACTCCCTAGAGAAGATAAACCTTAGCAAGGTCTTGCTACAAGGGTGTAAT
Source organism: Picea engelmannii (assembly GCA_009831015.1). Lineage (NCBI taxonomy): Eukaryota > Viridiplantae > Streptophyta > Pinopsida > Pinales > Pinaceae > Picea > Picea engelmannii. Next base: position 397,585 of record ML790525.1, on the reverse strand, counting down.
CCCTTTTACTCCTTGTAGAAATCCTTTAAACCATTTTCAGTAACAATAAAAGAGAAATCTCTTGATAGAAGGTGTATTCCCTTATACTCCTCCAAGGGTTTGGCAAATTAACCTTAAAATCAAGAAGAAATACACAAAATTTCAAAAATTCCTTACTTGATCTAAAAGATAGCATGGAAAACCCTTACTTATCAAAGATATTCCACCAAATTTCCAAGAAAAAGTATCCAAGAGAATTCGCTAGCCTTTCCTCCACCAATAGACAAGTAAAGCATCCATTTTTCACAAGAGACAAGAGATAGAGAATTGCCCAAGTAGGGAAAAAATTTCAGCCAAGAGTTATCTAATTTGCAAGTGAGTTATGTCTAAAATGAAAATGAGATGGTCTCTATTTACATGAGGCCATCTAAACCAATTTTTCCACATAAAAATGTCAACAACAAATTAAAAGAGGGCCAAACCCCTTTATTTTCCTTTACCATTTACAAAAATGAAATTTTCATAAATGAAATGTACATAAATTAAAACCCTCAAAGGTATGATGTCATGCCCTAGAAGGGTGACGTTGAGCCTCTAGATGTAATTCGTTGGGCCTCCAATGACCAAGTGTCGAGATCTCATGTGCTAGAGTGCCATGCCATGCCTCTTCTTTCTTCAAACCACATCACATCACATCTAGTACCATCAAGTCCACCAAAACCCTAGCCTCCATGTGACATCAAGGCTTAGAAGGTGGCATCTAGGCCTCCAAAGGCCGCCATCCAAATGCAAAGGGATATGATGTCATTCTCTAGTAATGTAAAGGTGCCTCCAAAGGAAACCTTCATCACCACATGTGCACAAGGGCTCTGGGGTCCTATGCCCATCCTGTGAGGTATGGTGTCCATCCTTGGGGTCTTCAACCCCCCATGAAGGTCAAAATGGCACAATTCCTCCATATAATGACTTTTCATCTGGAAAGGTCCTAAAAAGACAAACAATAACACCCTCCATGGGTCCACAAGTCACATGTATCATGCCAAGTAAGTCATATTTAACGAAAGAACCACCTGAACATGTGCACTAAATTCCCTCTTTTCAAATTATACAAATGCTCAAATACCTTATAAAATTTTCCAAATTTAAGTATGGGAGGGTTGTCATGGTTTCCTATTGGGTAGATCAATCCCCAAGACAAGGAGTGTTTCCCAAGAACACCCTCTCTAAGTCATGTAAAAGAGGATGGGGTGGATGGGGGTATAACTTTTGGGCATGAGGTTTCTTGACATACAAGGGATCATATTGTCTCATTTATGGGAGCCTTTGTAGAGGGTGTGTTGAATCCCTCGTTTCCAATGCAACCTTTTTCCAAGCCCTTTATTTTCCATTAATTTATTATGGTTCAAAAAATTCAGTGTTATGTGAAATGGAAAGTAAGGAGAACCACAATGCCACTTGAATTTAGGAACACATTGAGTGCCATGTGCAAGGAAAGTAAAAGGCATTGCAAATGCATTCCCAGAGCAAGTGGGACATTTATTAATTGCTCTCAGGACCTTCATTTTGATGGAGAAGAATCCCATTGCTCTCATTACCTTAGGGTGAGCATCTAGAAGGATTTTTTATGGATTTTAAATTTTTCCAGCTACAACACCTCTGGGCCTTTATCCCCTTCTTCCCATGAAATGAGGTACAACCCCTTCTTGGGGTCAATAATACTAAAAACCCAAAAATGAGGAAACGAAAAATGGAAAAGGTGTCAAAGATGATAATTATATGTGGGAACGGTATGATAACCCTCCAAGGAGACCACCCAGTAGCAACCATTTTCCCAAGGGTGACCTACTTATTAGGGAACCATGTCAACCACCAAGGTGAAATGAGGAAAAAGGTATAATTTCCAGCAAACAATTTCATAATCAAGAAAGGACTCTTTGTGACATTCTCCCCAACTTGATTTCAAATAACTCTTTCATATTATTTTCATAATAATTCTCGGACAAGTATTGCTTCTAGAAATATATCTTGAATCGATTGTACGAAATTCTATTTTCATCAATGTGCTTGACTTGCTTGAGTTCGATCCCACCACATAGATGTTTTTCCTTCAAGATGGTAGAATACAATTATGGCTCCTACATGTAATGGATAATCCTGCAACTGAAAATATTTTCTCATTCCCAACAACTAGGATTCAACATCTTCTCCTGTCATATTCTCTCCATCAAATGAGGGTGGCTTTATTCTCCTTACCTCTCCTTGCAAAATATTTGGCTCAAGCCTCCTTCTCTAATTTATGATAGGGAACGCACTGGGGATACTCTCTGAACTTGAATGAACATATACCCTTCTATTAGAGTGTCCTAGTGAGTGACGATGATGATGTCTACTAGTACTTCTTGACTACCTATATCTCCCATCATCATGAGATCTTGATGGTGTTTCTTGCCTTGCACTTGATACTTGCTTTGTGCCAGAATATTTATTGACTTTCTTCTATAGCATATTCATAATCTGTATTATCACTTCATGGTCCCTCATCATCCTTCCATTATCTACTCTATATATATACACTTCCATTTCGAATAGGTTTCTCGTAGTCTCAACCAACTCTACATTCTCCACTTTGCTTCTATGTACATTGGACTCAGTTTCTGCATTCCCTGTGTTGACATGTACCCCTCAAATATCATACTCATGGTTGTAAGAACCTTGAGCATCATCCATATCTCTAATCCTCATATAGTGACCATATATGTGGCCTATACCTTTAAGTCTGTAAATAATGTGCATGCAACAATTATTTGTTAGAGTTAAGCATGTTATACAATTGTCATGAATTTAAGATACGTACCCCTTTTCTTGGATTTTTTTAAGGAACATTGCTAAAAAAATAAAAACTATGAACTTTCAAACATATTCCCTTCTAAATTATATTTCAAATTGTTGTATCCATGCCTCAATCTAATTTCTGAGCCAAAAGTTATGGCTTTCTGAAATCAACAGTTTTACTCATTTTTGCACCTATTTCAATCATATCAAAAATCTCAAGAGATAACTTATTCTTGTTGTAAAAGAAAATATGGCAAGAACCAGGAAAATTTTCATATCGAGCACTAATAGTATTCATTTTGAATACACATAAACTCTTAGATTTATAATTTGACACTCCTTCCAACTTCTGCATCAATCTAAATTTTCTAATTTGTACCTTCTGCATTTCCTCGAGACATGGAATTTTTTACCAAAAGTGGTTATCTCCCAAACAGAGAAGAATTGGAAAAATTCTCTCATTAAAAAGTTGTATTGGTTGATGAGTAGATAAAAAATCAAGTAAATAAAATTTTATGTAAAGGTTATTTGTGGTCCCTTTTCTTCCTACGAATTTTTAAAAAATCCCCCTAACGCGCCCAGAAATAGTGGATTTTTCCATATTTCAACATCTCCACTCCACACCCCTTTGAATTTTACTAGGACGCTAAATGGGTATCTTCATTCCTACTTTTTGATTTATCTATCAGATTTTCACCCTTATCTAGGCCCCAGTTACCGAGCATGACCCGCACCTTCAAAAGTCAATATTTCACATTTTTCAAAAAATGGAAGCAAAATTAGCCAGTGGGCCTCACTAGCATTATTATAACCCTCATCACTGCGGATAGACACCTAAAATTTCATCCAAAATTGACTTGAAATGCTCCTATTATTCCCAAAACAAGTTTTGGTCTCCAAACTGTTTCCTTTTTTGTAAATTACTAGTTTTATTCTTCCCTTTCCTCCTTCCTTCCTCTCTTTCTCTCTTTCTCTCTTCTCTCTTTTATTCTTCGTATCTTCTTTATTTCCTTTCCCTTATTTCTCCTTTATTGAAAATCAAAAGCTCGTTTACACTAATGTTTCGGCGTCTCGATCTCTTCCACTTGTTGAGACCATATCGGTATGCAATTTTGTTTCCTTGTCGACATATCAGCACATGATCCATCTTAATCATTCATACATTTTGTATCATCCACTTTTCCCTTTTCTCATCGATGTATCGACAAATCGCTCTTTCTCACTCATGTATCAGCAATGAAATCCTTTCTTTCGTTAGTGTATCGGCAATGAAAACTTTTTTATCGCTGGTATATCGACGACAAAAACATCTTACTCGTCAAGGTATTGGCGACGAAAAAAATTTCTTTCATTGGTTTATCGATGATGAAAAAATTATCTTTTTTCGATGTTTCAACAACAAAACTCTATCTTTCGTTGATGACTTAACATCTTTCCTTTCCAATGTATCGGTAAATATCTTCATTCTTCACCGATACATATTGTATCAATGACAAAAACTTATTTCCCTCCGACATTGTGGTGAAAAATTCTTTTTCTTCACTGAAACTTATTTTCAAGGATTTTCCTAAGTTTTCCCTCGTCGATTTATCGATAAAAAAAAAGTATTCTTCATTGATACGCATTGTATTGGCGGCTCCAACATTTTGACACTTAGTCGATTTTTCATGATTTTCGGGCTCACGACTATCACGGTTGTCGTGAAAACACTTGGCTCGACCCTCTAAGCTAGATTTAATGACATAGAGGCGAAATCAACCCCCATAAAACAACCATCATACAAGAAATGCGTCGAGGGGTTTTGACCCCAATTTCTTAAACTAGGTGAAAACAAATTTCCACCCAAAACTACACATAGATTTTAAATTTTCCTATTGTAGCAGACCCATACAAGCCTGGTGTTGAAACCGGAGCTCTGATATGACTCTGTAATGTCCCCACTACATAACACACACACACATAAACTAACTACATCCAACAACATTATTTAAACATGAATGCAACTCATTTATCATTCACAAATCAACATATAAATTTCTATAACCTCAAATTTCATCCATTGAAATAAAAACCCATAAATAAAATTGACAAACTGAGATAAAATCCCTTATCTTTTAACAACAAATGAGCAACTGATTGCAGGGGATGGGCGTTCCTCCCAACCATATATTTTTTGCTCCAAATCTCAGCAACAAGTCACCCTTGACTTGGGGCTACGAATCCACAAAAGAGGGTGTCTCTCTCATATCCAAATTCACTCCCACATCCAACTAGTTTTCTAACAGTTGTCTCAATCATCCATCCCTCTTCTCCTTAACCTATGTAACCCAAGGAATTGGGATTTCCCTTCACTACACATAGTCCCTATGGAATTCCCTCTTCCCTCCAAGGCTCCAACGCAAGGTTGGTTATGAATCTCTAATGTTGGGGACTTCAGGGATGCTAGCTACCCCAAGAAAACTAAAAAAGCAAACCATTGTTCAAGGGAAATTCACTCACACAGAAATATCCCTCTCTATAGGCCTAACATCCCATTTTCTCATGCAACAAGAGCTCCAACAAGCTTCCCACAACGTTTATTATGGCTTCCATCAAGTTCCAATGCTCTCTACTCCCTTGTTGCTCCAAAATATGCATGTAAAAACATTCCACAATGGCCACTCAACTTTCACTTTTACCCATGAGAGTTGACTCGCATTCCCCAAGGTTGATTTTACTTAGCCCCCGTGATCTCATAACTATGGGATGTGAATTTTCCCACCAACCCCTCTTACATGTGTTTAATGATTGGGATCTCATACACTCAAAAGGAAATGAGAAAGGCTTACTCAAAGTAATACTTTTATGAAAGTGGGTTGGAATTAACTTCCATGAATAATCCCCCCCTGGACCCCTTTCCTAGACATTCCCCTCTCTTGTGTAAACTTAGCCCCCAATTACTCTATATGTCTCCACCCACAACTAGTGTCACATTTATTTTATTATTACGATCATATACAAAGTTTACAAATTACATATTCGATCCCAGGGCCATACATTGTATTTAATTACATATCGCTAAAACAGAGATTACTAGCGGGGGTGTTACATAACTCTCTTCCCCTAAGTAGGAATACCATGCTCAGGTGGAAACAAGCATGGCCACCAATAAAGTACACCATGAATCCATGATGTCTATATATATATGGGATGAAAAACCATGGCCACAAAGAAATACACAATGGATCCTTGTCAAATTGATATTGTAACCATAAGAAAATACGCAATGGATCTACATCCTAATATATATTAGGAGAGAAATTAGAATTGAGTGAAGTAGAAGCTAATTCTTCAAAAGGTACTAATTCCATAGGAATATGTGGTACAATATGTGAAACTTAGGTAGTATCAAAAGGTACGTTATAATGGCCCAAGGTCTTCAATCCAAATCTGCCAAATGTATGAATCTACTCCATGTGAATAAATGATATGAAGTTGAACATGGGAGAGATTGTTTGATAACTAATAATTGATGTATATCGTCGACAGATGCAAGGTAAATCATCGATGATGATAATATGGTACCAAGGTACATATTATATTCTAGCAAGTGTGAATAGATGTACTGATGTCAAACACTTTTAGAATCTATCAATCAAGGGTCATTAATTTATACTCACTATTAATAGAAAGGGAACCTACCACTTATGACTTTAAGCTCCAAGGTACTATAAAAGTATCTAAATCTTGTTGCCATAGAAAATAAGTTGATTTCGATAGGAAGATATATGCTAAAAGGAGAGAATTAAGGCATCTCTCATCAACCAACATGAGCAGGTATTATGAACATATTATGATTTGAACATATTGGATAATTACTTAAAAGAACACACTATGAAGTATGTCTTCCAAATTCACTAGATGTAAATGGCACATGAGAAACACCCTATGCGTAGCAATTTTTAATAATGAAAATTAATGACAAAGGTGAGGCATTCCACCAATAAGGAAAACGGAACTTATCGAAGTTATAGCATGAATCCCAATATGTGAATAAAGGTATTACCATTCAACACATGGGAAACCACTCAATCAATAATCAATGATTAGATGCCATCCACTAGGTTCAAGGAAACCTACCAATGATGAAAGTAAGTCCTAGGGTGTAACCGACTCTAAGGCTATCCCCTAGTGTAAATGTATTCTAGTCAATAGGAGAAAGACATGTTAATGATAAGTCAATGATGAACCCTCCACACTAGCATGAGTAAAACACAGATAATGATAATGAGCTGAGAACAACTCGATAACATGGGAGGCCAACTTGGATGGTCAAGAAATGAGAAATGGCCAACCCAAGCAAAAGACACCCCTTGAACATAATGGTGACTTGAGCAACAACTAGTTTCAAAAGTACCAATGATATAAACTATGAACACGAGAGGCATTGAGGCCATCTCCATAATGATTGGAAGAGTAACCAATTAGAGGAGTGTAAAACACATAATCATGGAATAATTCCCAAGGAGAAACTAAAAACACAAACTATGAAAGGCCGACACAACATAAGTTCTTTGTTCAAGGGAAACATAATTTAATTACTACTTCATATACTTAAATTATCAAAATCTCAATTCTTTCCCCCTTATTTTTTATAAATATTATTTCTTGTCTTTTAATATTAGAAAATATTTAAAAATAATAGAAGAATGTCATAATACAGTGGAAGAAATGAGTCTTTCAAGGCATGCAACTATTTTCCAAGCACAAGGAATAGACCTATGCAAAAAAAGGGTACTATGCAGAAGAGGGACACTCGTAAGTATCTGTCTTCCAAGGATACTATTTGAAATGTAAATGAGGGGAAGAAAATGACAAGTAGCATAATGAATGAAATTTAAGTAATAAAGATATGACAAAGCATTGATCATGAATGTGTAAGTAGAACAGAGCAAGGAAAATGCATAACAAACAAAATAAACGGGAGCCCATTAGGCAATAACTAGAAATAGACTAAGAGATAATCATTCAAGTTTAAACTCGATGATATGGCAAGACTAATAGTGCTATCAAGCCTATGAGAAAACTAAACATGGGCACAAAAAGTCAAGCAAGTGATAGCTAGGGCAACCCATGATAGGTAGACTCTACCATAAGTCATGAAAAGAAACAAAATAAGAATGATTTAAATTTTGTAACTTAGTGGGGATGATCCTAAGGTAGAAAATGGAAAACCAAGGCCAACAATGCAAAGAAAAATGCAATGCATATTTCTATATGCCAATCAAGAATATTTTACCTCAAAATCTCAATCAAGTGGATATCAAAATCACTAATTAAAATTCATTTTCTATCTTCCTTAGATCTATAATCAAGTTAAACAACAACTTTGGGTTTAAATGCATCAAAACCTAAAAATTGGAAGAAAAACAAAGTAAAACAGTTCATTATGTTGAAAAATATGGCTAAAAATGTCTATAAATATGAAAAATCAATTTTCCACCTTTTCTTTTTGAAATTCAAACCTTTAAAAAAAACACATTTTACCTCAAGATTCAAGTATAGATTCTATGAATATTCATCGATTGATTTGAGTGCCATCACTTCCAAGTAGTTCCTCTTAACCCCATCTTTCATTTATGTGGTTTAGTTTTTCAATTTTCTAATTTGTTAACTGATGGGGACCCATTTTAAAAAGGTGGGATACATGCCCACACCTTCTCTTCCATCAGGTCATGAGCATACAACCCTACCCATGATTAATACAAGGAAAATTCATGAGTGCCCAGAATTGTCATAAGAAAAATTCGCAAGCCCCCTCAAAATATCAAAAACAAAACAAAAAAAACTTGAAAAATACATAACTCTAAAACTCTCCCTTGATTGTGTAGGTGTGTTCAAAATGTCAATAATCTAGAGAAAAAGGAAACATGATCAAGTGGAAAATGATGCCTTGAATGATCCTCTAGCCATAAATGCACTCAAGGAATGCATTCTACTATTTTTTTTCAAATTTCTTAACATGTGGTCTCACTCGCAATTTTTATAGATGTTGACTAGATATTGGTATCCTAATCAAGATGCATTCATGACAAAGAATGAGATCCAAAAAATTGAGGTTGATAACGTATACTTTCTTATTGGGTTGTCTCACCAAGGAGAGCCAACAATCCTAATAGGTGGGGGTCAAGGAGGAGGATTCCACACTGTGATTGAGTACATCAACATGTATTGTACTGCAAGGTCATGGAAGAAAAATAACCAAGTCCCTATCGGCCAAGTTACTAACATGAGCTTCAATATCATAGTTTCCACTTTGAATCAACTATCAAGAATCTCTTCTCCACACTTAGCATCTCGTGCATTGATGTAGTGTGGAGAGAAATGTCTGAGACCTATTGTGTTTGACTGGTGCACAAAATTACTAGGAAGAATGAAAGCCAAAATTACCAATTACCAATTGGGAAAGATCGAAAAATTTGGATATGGTAGTATTCTATGTTCCTTCTTCTTGGATAGAGTTCTAGGTATGTGTCCCAACATCCCCATTCCCATGACTAAGCACATAGATCCTAAGATGACACGGTGGCCTAATCTTATGTATAGGCTAGGAGGTGAAGTATTCACCAATGTATTTAACATATAATTCCTAAAGTGGTGATATAATCATAATATTGCTATTGATGATTACCCATATGTCAAAAACGACTTTTGTTAGGATCCAAATCTAGTGCTAACATCTAAGGCCCGGTGGGAAAATATAGGTAACATATTTAATTTTGAAAAAAAACTTATGATGTTTATATTTTAGCATATATGATTTTTATGAACTTTTAGAGGTATATTCAATCCTTATAAATGGATTCATTAATAAATATTCTAATGACAAATATGTAGGCTCGGAGAGGCTTAATGGGGTTCCTAGGAATCGATGCAGAGACATGAATGATCCGGGCAGTGGATATAATGCTACAAAGGCTACTAGAGTACTCTAAAAGTTTAGCATAACCTAGAGTGTAAACTACCAAAACTAGAAAAAACAAAATTCGCTTGCTCATACACATAAAAATCGCATTAAACACACATGCTAATTTATCCATGCAGATGACAACATTTCTAAAACCAGAATGCAACCATGCTAATGAATAGCAACAACATTCAAATTAACATTTATACACAACAGAAATAATCATGTAAATAAAATAGAAAACTTATCTTGAATTGTTGAACTACTGGCTAAGTACATGGGATGATCCTCTTAGCCATAGGCTTGTTGTTCCAAATCTCAACAGCAATCCACCCATGAGCTGAGGATATGAGTCCATATGGAGGTTTGGCCTTCTTGGCTTTCCACTCTCTATAATTCTACAACCCCCCAAGTTCTAATCCATAGCAAATTCCAATCCACCAGCTCTCTCTTTCCCCTCAACCTGCACAACCCAAGGAATAGGATCCCCCTTCTCTACCACGCAGTCCCTTAGGCCTTCCCACTTCCATCCAGGGGTCCAATGCACTCAGTTGGCTAGGAAATATTTCAGTTGGGGACTCTAAGAATTCTTTGTTGTTCCAGGAGTGTTCACACATCCTTCTCAAGGCTCTTGATCCATTTTCTCAACAAAAAATGTCACTCACATGCACACAACCTTCATAATAGGCCTACAGCCTCATTTTTAGCATGAAACTCAGCCCAACAATGGATATCCTTATGCATAACATGGTTGGTGCTCTTTTTCCAGCACTAAGCCATTCTCTTTCTCTCCAAAACCAACATGAAAAACTAACCCAAAAAGGCACTCGAATTTCCTTGTCTTCTCATGCAAGCTTGACTCGCACATTTTCCCAAAAAGAATACGTACTTAGCCCATGTTGTCATAAATTGGTGAGTTGAAATTTCCCACCTACCACTCTTACATCACTTTAATATCTCTCTTGATATTTCAAGAGTGGATAAACTTTATAATGAAATGGGTGAATTAATATAAATGGGTGACCCCTTAGACTCCCCTTTAACTCCCTCACTTGTGGAATCATAGCCCCCCATCATTACCGTCTCACTCATACTGTAGCCAATAATTATTGTTTATTAATTATTTTAATGTACAAAATACATAATTCGGCCCTTGGTCATCTTAATCAATATGAATTATCCCACTCAACCATATCGGCTCACCAAGCTAATTAATGTTTGCACAGTTACATTATAATTTTGGGGATTAGAAATGGGGATATTACATCCCCTCCCCCTTATTTTTTTCATTTTCCTTGGTGAAAAATACCTTATAGGTGTACATACATATTACAATCCTAGGCTCGCCTGCCTTTATTTAACATATAGGCTCTCTAGACTAATATCAGACAAGAACTCTGGCCAAAAATACATATACATAGGCTCTCTAGCCCAAAAATACATAGATACATAGGCACTCTAGCCAAAAACCATACGTAATGATTTCACACTTAAGTAACTCTTGCAGTAATTCCAACCTACAATATATATTTCCCCTCGGTCTGCACAACCTAAGGAAGTATACCCCCTTCTCTGCACCATAGTCTCTCTGCGAGAACTCTAGTTATGATAATGGAATCTCCAAATATTCAAATAGTTGCATATATGCCCCCTTCATTGCATCTTTATCTCCACTTTTCTTCTTCTACAAGCATGAAAACTTGTGATCTAGATGCATTTCAGTGGACTCCCACCTATTCCAACTGGTTCATTTTGGCAGTTTTTTTCTAGTTTTCGAGTCCTCGACTTTCGGGGCTGTTTTGAGGCCCTAAACAATGTTTTTAGGGATTGCCATAGTCAATCTATACACAAAATTAGATTTTTATGGAAACATGTGTAGTCCTCGAATAGACCTTTCCAATGGGATATCGTGCGCCTAAAAAGGAGATCATATGCAAAAGTTACTACCTTGGGAAGTTGATGTACTAGCTTACCCCAACGGGGCCCACATGACTTTTGGCGCTTCATCTCCTAGGGTTAGGTTTTTGGATGTCTAGAGTTTTAGAATTCATGTTTATTGTAAAAATTCCTTCAGAGCCTCTTTGTAATCATCTTCTTGTGACTGAGCACAGCCATCACATCTCTTCTCAGAGATAATCTGCCACCATTCCAGTAAGCTTGTTTTCTGCTACATTTTACAGTTTCATCTTATTTCCTTATTCAATAGAAACTAGTTTTATTGTATCTATGTTATTCTATGTTAAACATATTTTAATAATCTATATTCATTTCATTCTACTCATAAAATATGGATCAGTGGTATCAGAGCAGTCTGCTCCTTGTCGTTCTTGATGCATGTCCCCAATGAGGTCAAGGTACAAAGAATTGGATCTCGAGCTTGTTTCTCTTGAGGACAAAAGCTCTCGCACACCCAAGCGACCTCTCATGGTGAAAGAAAAGAAAGATGGTGGGACAGGAGATCCTTTCAAAATGTTGCTTGAGGAATCCCTCATGCAAGAGAGGAACGAGATGATGGATAGTTTTGTGCAAATCCTTCAGCGGCTACCGACAGGTGATGCATCTTCTTTCAACAGAGGCGTCGCCCCCTTAAAGGTACAAATCAACTTTGATATTCCTATATTTGAAGGTTAGATAAACACAGATGTTGTAGACAAATGGTTGAATCTACTAGAAGGGTATTTTTTTGTCCATAACTTTTCGAATAGAGAAAATATTACTTTTGTGCTCCTCAAAGTCATTCCCCGTGTCAAAGATTGGTGGGAAACTTTCTGTGAGCAAAAGGAAACAGAGGAACCCTCATTATTTACAGTTGAGGTCACCTGGGAATCCTTCTAGGATTTTATTAAGTAACAACACTACCCTGTCAAAAGTTATGACGACTTATATATAAAATGGACCACACTACGGCAAGAAAGAGACCAAGCAGTGTCAGAGTTCACAAATATCTTCCATACCTTGTGCACCAAGCTGGGTATCAAATATTCTGAGTGACATCTGGTGCTCTGCATAGATACATCCATATTGAAATGGAATTTTTGGACATCTCATCCTTGGGCCCGACCTATCGATATGTCGTCAAAATCAAGCAGATGCTCAAACAAAAGACACGGCAATTAGGGCCTAGGAACCCCTCACAGCAAAAGCTAGGAAAGGGTAGCTGCAACCTATAAAAAAAAGGACAAATCAAATATGGACAACATTAGGACAACTAGTCCAAGCCATAAGCAAAGAAGGACACCGAAAGATAAAGAAAGATATCGGGAAGTGGTGTGACTTCCATAAGAGCCCTTGGCATAACACTATTGATTGCCGCTCAAAGCAGTCATTGGTGGCTGAAGTGAAAGCTTCTGAATCAGATGTAGGTTTTGACTCTGAGTCAAAACCAAAAAGGGGGAGACGGATCATTGACGCAGAACCCAGTTCCACCGTTGCTACCACCAAGCTCCAGCCCGGTGAACCAGATGAGCTAGAAGAAGGCGAGCACCTTTTCCATTACAGATGTGGGTAAAAGGCACCCCATTGCACTTCATCGTTGATAGCGGTAGCCAGAAGAACCTCATCTCAGCAGAGATCACCAAGCGGCTAGACCTGCCAACAACGTTGCACCCGGAACCCTACACCATTGGATGGCTTTGCCAAGGAAGCGATCTTCGCGTCAACCAACAGTGTTGACTGTCGTACGGCATCAAGCCCTTCAAAGACGAGGTATTGTGTGATGTTTATCCTCTCGAAGTTTGTAATGTTATTTTGGGCCAACCTTATTTATGGAAATGTCATGTTGTATATGATTCTGGGCCTCATAGTGTTATTATTACTTTGAACAGGAAATTGTGCAGCATACCCGAGGCAGTCCCACCTAGTGTTATTTCCTTGATCTCTGCTAATAAATGTAGGAAGGTCATCTCTCAGACCGGGAAATTTGTCTTCTTCGTTATTCACTCTCAGAGTGAGATAAATATTACAGCCACATCTACTCTGTGATCGATCTCTCCACACAAAAGAAGCAAGTGGATAAGGTCGTGGAAGAATACTCATATATCTTCTCCTCACCTACCGGGGTACCTCTACAGTGCCAGGTCAAGCATACCATCGATCTGACACCTGGCGCACCACTACCTAATGGGCTAGTCTACCACCGCTCTCTGTTAGAAAATGAGGAGATCAATAGGAAGATCCAAGAAATGCTCCACAAGGGGCACATCCATCCCATCTCATCGCCTTATGGAAGCCCAATCATGCTGGTGCAAAAGAAATATCGAACCTGACAACTCTGCATTGATTATCGGGCCCTGAATAAAATAACAATTCAGAACCAATACATGATTCTCTGAATCGACGACCTCCTTGATCATCTCACGGGGGCCAAATACTTTAGTAAGATTGATCTGAAGTCTGGCTACCACAAGGTCCCAATAGAACAGACAGATGTATGGAAGACCACCTTCAAGTCAAAAGAATATATTTTTTAATGGTTGTTCATGCCCTTTGGTTTGATAAATGCTCCAGCAACTTTCATGAGGATGATGGACGATATCTTGCGACCTTTCATCAATATGTTTGTAGTGGTGTATCTGGATGATATCTTTATCTACAGTAAGACTTGGGCAGAACACTTGGAGCATATTCAATAGGTTTTGCACACCCTGTGGCAGCACAAGCTATATGAAAACTTGGAAAAATGATCCTTCGGCATGGACAGGGTCCATTACTTAGGCCACATTGTTGATTAGCATGGGTCACATGTGGATCTAGCCAAGATCCAGGTCATTTGTGATTGGCCATCCCCAACCACACTCACTGAGCTTCGTAGATTCTTGGGCCTCGCCAATTTCTATCGCAGGTTCGTGTTAGGATTCTCTCATATCGCATGGGCCCTTAGCCAAGTAACCAAGGGTGGTGGCAAGGGAAAATGTGTGTGGGGTCTGTCCCAAAAACAAACCTTCAATGATTTGAAGCACCGCTTGTGCTAATCCCCAGTGCTTTCATTACCGGACCTGCAACATCCCTTTGAGATCGAGATAGATGCTTCAGACTATGTTGTGGGAGTCGTTCTCACTCAACACAGCCACGTCGTCACATATCATAGCGAGACACTATCAGATGTTGTCCGTAAGTACTCTACTTATGACAAATAAATGTACTCTATTGTGTAATCCTGCCACCGGTGGAGACATTACATCCTTGGGAAGGAGGCAGTCATCCACACCGATCATAAGCCACTACAATTCATGCGGACCCAAGGAAAATTTCAAAATGACCTCCATCAGAAGTGGTCCACATACTTACAGTAGTTCCACCTCAACATCAAGTATAAAACATGAAGTACCAACTGAGTTATTGATTGCCTCAACCGAACTCTATTTGTGGCACTCACCACGGTGCTAGAATCTTTCGGCCACGAGACCTCCGGATGGCCCCACCTTTATGAGACAGACACTGACTTCTCCACCACCTACCAAATGTTGGGCACAAACTCAGTGGTCACTAATTTCCATCTTCAAGACGGGTTGTTGTGTCGTTGGGGCAATCTCTGCATTCCATCAAGCGAGCGCGCAAAGCTGATTTGGGAATCTCACTACAATCGGGTGGTAAGACACTTTGGCGTCGAAAATATAGTGGCAGTGTTGTAGAAACATTTCCACTAGCCGAAACTTCGATAAGATGTCGGCAAGTATATCAGGTCCTGCAGTGCTTGCGCTATTGCCAAACTGACCACTAAGAAACAGGGCATGTACACCCCTCTTCCTACTCTTGACAAGCCATGGGAATCCATCTCAATGGACTATATGTTGGGCCTTCTATCTACCAAGAGGGGAAATGATTGTGTTTTTGTGGTTGTTGATCGCTTTTCCAAGATGGTGATTCTGGCCACCTGCAAGAAGAACATCACAGCAGAGGTTGTTGCCAAGATCTTCTTTGAATGAGTATAGGTACATTTTGGGATCCCACAAACCATTGTCTCATATCGGTACAGTCGGTTCCTCATCACATTCTAGTCGATCCGCTGGTCACTACTGGACACCAAGCTCACCAAATCCACTTTCTTCCACCCCCATACAGATGGCCAAACTAAGGTTGTCAATTGGATGATCATGCATATCTTGCGCATGTATAATTCAAAGCACCCTCGCACATGGGATGAGAGTCTTCCCTATGTCCACCATAGTTACAACCGATCCCTGCATAGCTACACTAGCCACATCCCCTTTTAGGTGGGCTTGGGATTCCAACCATTGGGCCCCATGGATGTTGCACTTTCCCTGGCGACCACCTCGGCCGACTCGTCCCTTGCTCCACCTAAAGCTGAAAAATCCACCTGGTTCATTGAGAAAATCCAGCACATCCACCAACAGGTTCAAGATATTTTACAGAAGTCCAATGCCAAATACAAGCAGGGCCATGATCAACATCAGGTGCCACATAAGTTTCAGGTGGGCGACAAAGTTTGGTTGCACTTGCAAAAAGAACACCTTACAAGGCCCCATCGGAAGCTTCACCCACTCTGTTATGGGTCATAAACCATCACCAAGGTTGTGGGTTACAATGATTTTGAGCTCAACATTCCCCCTTTCCTTGGCCTACACCCAGTATTCAACGTGGCTCTCCTTCGACCATATTTCCCACCATTATTGGACACCTCAGAGATAGTAGAGAAGTTAACACCAAAAGAGCTCAACCCTGACTGCATACAATAGGAATCTAGTGATCATATTGTGGACACACAGATCAAGGGAACTCGACAACAAAGGATCCATCTTTATCAAGTTTTCAAAGCAGGGTAGTTCCTGCATTAGGCAAGTGGCTCACCCAGGGCCAAATTCAGCAGAAATTTCCTCATATGATGGGGGAACTCAACGCAGATACCATTGCTTCCTAAGGGGGTAGGATTTATCCATATCGATGTCAGTGGCCTCCCACCTATTCCAACTGGTTCATTTTGGCAGTTTTTCAGTTGAGCATTTTTTTTCTAGTTTTTGGGTCCCCAACTTCTGGGGCCGTTTTGAGACCCTAAAAAGCGTTTTTAGGGCTCTCCATAGTCATAATATGCTTAAACTTAGATTCTAATGGAAACATGTGTATTCCTCGGATGGACCTTTCCAACGGGCTATCGTGCACCTAAAATGGATATCGTATGCAAAAATTACAACCCCTGGAAGTTGATGTACTGGCTTACCCAACTAGGGTCCACATGACTTTTGGCGCTTCATCTCCTAGGGTTAGGTTTTTGGATGTATAGGGTTTTGGAGTTCATGTTTATTGTAAAAATTCCTTTAGAGCCTCATTGTAATCATCTTCTTGCGAATGAGCACATTTGTCACATCTCTTCTCAGAGATAAGCCGACACCATTCCAGCAACCTTGTTTTTCACTGCATTTTACAGTTTTAGCTTATTTTCTTATTGAATAGAAACCAATTTTATTGTATCTCTGTTATTTTGTGTTAAACATCTCTGAATAATCTGTATTCATTTCATTCTTCTCATAAAATCTGGATCAACTTGCGTCTTCTACCATACGGACAACTTGTCTCTTCTACAAGCCTGGAAACTTGCCTTTTATACAAGCCTGACAACTTGTCTCTTCTACAAGCCTGAAAACTTGCTTCTTCTACAAGCCTGACAACTTGTGTCTTCTACAAGCCTGACAACTTTCCTCTTCATTATCCATTTGTTCCTGTAGCATCCATTAAGATATTATATCCATTATCATATAACAATTATCTTATTCGTAGGAGTTTTTAACTACAAAATATAAACATTTATTCAAAATAAGTTTGCAATCGTAAACCAATACTCATACGTATGGCTATCTTGTGCTTCATGAAGTTGTCATGGGAAAGAATTCAGCTCATTTCTCTTCTTTGACACACCACATGATCCCATCCACCATGCCATATTCATTATTAAGTTGCCTCTTCCTTCCTATACTCACCCTCCAGGCCTAGGAATCCCTTTCTCTATTGCACAGTGCCTCGGGTGATACCTCTTGACAAGGCTTTCACATGTAAGGAGAGAACCATCTTACTTCCATACTCCCACTCACAATCTGTAACATATGGAAATCATAGGTTTCCAGTGTCCAAACAGTAGTCATCTTCTCAAGCTTTTCTAGCTTCAATAGATATTATCTCATATGTACACACATGCAGTAATCATGAGATGTCATCATAAAAAACTCACTTATTAATTTTGAAATCTGTTTTATACAGGAACACAAAAGTTTCGATGCAAGAATCATATGCTCATGATGTTTTGGCTCTTGCAGCACCAAGCATCAGTCTTCTTCATGGGATTACACCATTTCCATATCCAAGACCATTTCTTGTGCATTTTCTCAAATTTCATGTATTCAAACAATTGTCAGTATTTATTAACATTGTCATGTCATTGCAACATTTGCAATCAACCCATGAAGTGATTTCAGAATTATATTACTCTAAAAATTCAATCACTTCCAACCATTATTCATTTGAATGGAATGAAACTATCATTCCTTTCACATGCATTATCTAGCATACCAGACTTTCGTAATGAAGTCAAATATTATCAACAAATCAATGTTCCAATATCCATGGCCACATCTACACAATGCATCCTTGCATTAACTCCAAAATACCACATATCCATGTCATGTATTCCAACATGGTGTGTTGGAATGTCTACCCAATTCCTCGACACATCATCCAAACTCTTCCTCATTAATTGTCAAACTATTTGGACACCTTCCTCTTCAACCCATACACAACACCAAGAATTTAATCCTTTACTGCCCTTCAGTGTCAGAAAAGAGGATGCAGTCCAAACATCGGTTATATAAGGGAATACCATTAAGCACTTGCATGGCACTATAGTCCTTCCATATCCAACAACATCATTGCCTCACACATGCCTAGCTCTATTGGCATCCATTTCTACAGTAGGAGTATGTCTCCTGACTTGACCTAGTTATGACCTCATAACCAATATAGCATACCATTAAATGTTATATAAATGCATTCAAGCATTAAAAAACATTTTGTATACTCAAGGCCCTTTTCCTTTACACATCAATTCAAATATTGAACTTAAACTGGGGGAATTATTACCTCAATTCCCTTCACCATTTTATGCAACCTAAGCAACCAAATGCATACCTGCATGGATATTATAAAATTACTTTATGCTACCTGATCAACTAGCATTTTGTAGAAGCTTTCAAACTCCCTTCTCCAACCTCTTGATCATCATTCTTTCCATCCTCATTTGTATTCATATGGATGAACTCCATATACAATAGCATCATCATCAACATCATTCCCATCCATGCTATAAACATTTTTCCTGAATACACAATCCATCATTAGTGATATTCAATTATCATAACATCATTATTGCATACATAACAATAGACTATTGTCAGTCTACAAGCATGCCAAATGTATGTCGAAGCATTCTTACATGCACTAATGCACATCGATATGCACCAAGCATTCAATCTCAACATTCCAACTAATGCACATGAATTCTATCTTTACTATATGCATCATGCATCTCCTCTAGTATAAACTCCAACGCATATCTTTCTAGATTCTTACGCTCCATGTAGTTGTACTTGAATCCTTCTAGATCCCTACAGTTGTGTGCATTGTCAATCTACTCATTTGTGAACTATTGCTCCCTGATCTAAACCTGTTCCAGCTAAGTCCCACTTGGCCATTCTGTAATTCTAGCCAATACTCCAAATTGGCCACTTCCTCCACTTAGATAGTCATGCTCTAACCCTACCTTGTTGAAACCTTCTAGCACTTTGGAATGATGTTCTTTGTATCATCCCATCACCTAGATACAGTAGTATCCTTGAATCACCTTAACCATAATCATTATGACATTCATTTCCATTATCGCTAGCTATCCAATGGCTTTGACCAATCTTCACTTTGTTGAGCGATTCACCATGAAACCCTTCTTGTCTACCCAGGACCAACTTTCCTCAATGGAATGATGCATTCCTCCATTAGCACTTTTAAGTGGATAAAAAATTTTATTATCTTGTCCTTGAGTCATTTGTATCAATACCTTGCTTCCATTGTGCACTCTGATAACAGAAGTGATTATCTTTCTTGTACTAGGATACCTCAACCACAGTTTCCAATTCGTAGCTAGTAACCCCTTTTTCTAGCCATTTCTATGCTTGCACATAGAGATGACTCACCCATCACCTTTGAATATCCTTGTTCTCTTTCATAGCAATCTTTGCAACTATCAACACATCTCTACCTTCAAGGATATGAAGTCTTACCTTACCTTTATATGCCCATTAATGACTTTCTTCACATGTTGGATTCATTTCTTATGTGAGAATCATTGTTGATGTTCCTTTGCAATTTATGCAAACTGTGTAGTAGCTGAATAATAATTCTTTTGTTCTATTATTCTTGAGTTCTTTATCCACTTTTCATTACTTTCACTGTATCTCTTTATTGCCTCATCCAAATTCTACAAGCTCTGCCCTGCTTCCATGTCATTTTCCTACAAGTAATAACTACTTTGATTCTCAAATGAATTTTCTAGTTTATAACTTGTGTCATCTAGAAGATCACGTTCTTTCCCTTCATGTTGTCGTAACTTTTGTCTATTCAAAAGTAGACACCCTACGTCATCGGTACTTTTTATTAATGAATATTCCAACACCTCTGCATAAATTCCCAACTTTGTACTATTATTTTCTTGATGATTAAGCTCCCTAGTCATCTAGTCAATATGATCTTGACATAACATTCTCTACTTGAGTGTTATCTTGCTCATCAACACTACCATGTTATTGTAATTCAACCTCTTTCCATTACCAAGTTGTTACATTTGCAAATGTGCCTATAAACCTCTGCATAGGTACTATCATGAGTATATGAACTATTTCTTACCCGTTAATAACAGTTGGCCTATACCTACAACATTTGGAAATGTTTTTCCAAAATTGACATTATTTGGAAAATATTCATTTTGGACAATTGCATGGTTCACAAAGCTCAATTACCCTTTTTCCCACAACTTTATAAAACAACCAGATGTTTTCTAAGAGGGTTCAATCCCTCTGTCATGTTTCCCTCTATATTATATTTCCAATGACTATACTCATGCCTTATTCTGATTTCGGAGATGGGAGTTATGGCCTTTAGAAATCAATAGTTTCACCCCTTTTTTGCACTTGTTTCACTGGTATCAAAAATGTCAAGGTCTAACTTCTACCTTTTGTAGAAGAAAATCTGGCAAGAACTTGAAAAACTTGTATAGTGGACGTTGATAGTATTCATGATTTTGAATACATAGAAACTCTCGTATTTATAATATGACACTCCATTTAACTTCTGCATCAATCTAGATTTGACAATTTTGTCCTTTTACATTTCCTTCACACTTAGAATCTTTGGCCAAAAATGGCCATCTCCCAAATGGAGCAAAACTAAAAAAAAAAAATCCCCTCAAGACAAATTTGTTTGGATTGATGAGTAGAAAAAAAGTCGAGAAAATAAAATTTTCTATACAGGTGATATGGGGTCCCTTTTCTTCCTCTGAAGTTTTCAAAAATCCCCCTGACATGCCCAGAAATAATGGATTTTACCCCATTTCAACATCTCCATTCCACACCCTTTTGAATTTTTCCAGGAGGCCAAATGGGTATCTTCATGCATATTTTTTGAGCTATCTATCAAAATTCCACCATTATCTAGGCCCTCGTTACCAAGCCCAACCCACACCTTCAAAAGTCACTATTTTACATTTTTCAGAAAATGGAAGCAAAATTAGTTGATGGTCATCAATGAAATTCTTGTAGCCCTCATCACTACAGAAAGGAACCTAAAATTTCATCCAAATCTGAGTTAAACTACTCTAGTTATGCCCGAAACAAGTTTTGGTCTCTAGACTTGTTTTTCTAAAAAGGGTTATTTCTCCTTACATTCTCCTCCTTCTCTTTCTCCTTTCCTTTCTTCCTGTTTTCCTCTTCTTCTCTTATTTCTTTTCTCTCTTTCTCTCTCTCTCTCTTCCTCTTCTTTATCAATGATGAATCCATCTTTATCGCTGACGTATTAGCACCAACAATGTATCAGCGTCAACTTGCTTTTGTCACCAACATATTGTCACATATCCCTTTTCATCATTGATGCATGTTGTATCAATGACTTTTTCTCTTTCTTGTCAATGTATTGACAACCCGGGTGCTTTTCTCTTTGACACATTGTTTCAGTGGAAGATTTACTTCCTCCACTTAAACTCTCCTTTATCGGCGACTGAGCCTCTTTGCTCATCGACATTTCAACACCTAGAGGTATTTTATTCCCCATCACTGTATCCTTTATTAGTAACGGATCTCTATCTTTTCATTGACGTATCGGTGCCAAAATATTTTTCTTCACTGACACTGCCTCCTTTATAGGTGATGGATCTCTATCTTTCATCGACGTATCAACGCCAAAATATTTTTCCTCCCTAACACTGTCTTCTTTAACGACAACAGATCTTTATCTTTTCACCGACATTTCAGTGGAAGATTTTTTTTCTTCACCGACATCTTTTGAAGATCTTCCTTCATCGATGTATTAGCGAAGATCTTCTTTCTTCACGAATACACATTGTATCGATGACTCCAACATTTTTATACTTAGTCAAATTTTTCGTATTTTTTGTGCCCGTGATTGTCATGAAAACACCTAGCTCACCCTCTAAGCTAAAATCGACCTTTCCAAGCTACATTCGACCTCTACAACAAGAAATCCCAACACGAAATTAAATTCAAGGGGGTTTTATCCCCAATTTCTATAGTTGGGAGAAATTAATTTTCACCCCCAACACTTGCATGATCGCCATAGATCTATTGTTTTCAACCTATGGGACCAAAACCCATTTGATAAATTTAGAATCTCAACATACGCATGTCGATTTTCGACTTATATATACCAAAAAATTGGGGATTTGCATCAACCCGAAAATTTTCTCCAAAGAAAAAACAACAATAACTTTATTTGTGTTGTAGCAGGCCTAGTGTTGTAACCTACAACTCTAGTACCACTTGTAAATTACCCAAACTAAAAAAAACAAAATTTTCTTGCTCATGCACACAAAAATAAAAACAAACACACATGCTAATTTATCCATACAAATGAAAACATTTATAAAACCAGAATGTAGCCATACAAGAACATAGCAACAACATTGAAATTAACATTTATACACATCGGAAATAATCATGTAAATAAAATAGAAAACCTATCTTGAATTATTGAACCGACTCACTGCATACAGGGGATTATCCTCTCATCCATAGGCTTGTTGTTTCAAATCTCAATTGCAATCCACCCTCGAGCTGAGGCTATGAGTCCACAAGGAGGTCTGGCCTGCTTGCCTTTCCACTCTCCATAATTCAGCATCCTAATACCTGGGTTCTACTCCAAAACAAATTACAATCCATTAGCTCTCTCTTTCCCTTCAACCCACACAACCCAAGGAATGGGATCCCCCTTCTCTTTCATGTAGTCCCTTGGGCTTTCCCTCTTGCCTCTAGGGCTCCAGTGCACTCGGTTGGCTAGGAAATATTCTAGATGGGGACTCTAGGAATTATCTATTGTTCCAAGAGTGTTCACACACCCTTGTCAAGGCTCTTGAGCCATTTCCTCAACCAGAAATGTCACTCGTAGGCACACAACCTTTATAACAGGCCTATAGCCTCATTTTTAGCATGAAACTTAGACCAACAATGGTTATCCTTATGCATAACATGGTCGGTGCTCCTTTTTCCACCACTCATCCCGCCTCTTGCTCTCCAAAGCCAACATGAAAAACTGACCAAAAAAGGTACTTGAATTTCCTTTTCTTCTCATGCAAGCTTGACTCTCACCTTTTCCAACAAAGTAGATGTACTTAACCCATGTTTTCATAAATTAGTGAGTTGACCTTTCCCACCTACCACTCTTACATCACTTTAATATCTCTCTTGATGTTTTAAAGGTGGATAAACTTTATAATGAAATGTATGAATTAATATGAATGGGTGACCCCTTGGACCCCCCTTTATCCCCCTCACTTTTTGAATCATATCCCTTCGTCATTATCATCTTGCTCGTACCTTAGCCAACAATTGTTATTTATTTATTATTTTAATGTACAAAATACATAATTCGACCCTTGGTCATATTAATTAATACGGTCTATCCCACTCAACCATATCGGCTCACCAAATTAATTAATATTTGCACAATTACATTATAATTTTGGGGATCAGAAATAGGGATATTACATAGAGGGATTGAGCATTATATTATCCATGGCCCAGGTTGAGGACCTACTAAAGCAGCTCCAGTGATATATAGTATATAAGTACCATGTCCACGGGTACAACTTATGTGGTAGAGATCCAACACTATAGTATTCTATCATGAGACCCATGATGCACCTGATCCTAAGGAGTATTACTCGTATTATTATCATTTTGTATTAACGACCATAGGACCACATTCTATTATCAGTGGCCATGGAATTGAATTTTGAATATGACACACCATATTTTTTTGGACATGATGATACATATTATGATCTTATATATATATATATATATATATACACATACATATATGGTTTTTATGGCTCTATTCTTTTGTGTCAAAAAGTGTTTATTGTTTCTTGATTATATACATGGATTCTTAAATGTGATTTAATGCAACAAATTTCAATCAAGAACATAATTATCTAATGCATAAGTTACATTATTAAACCTTTTCATGACATGAACATATGTAATAAATTCAAAATAATGCTCGAGAAGTATCAACCACAAATACTTCCTTAGAAGCACAAAATGTGAATGCAATAGATATTATTTAACTTTAACACTCCCAACTATGAATCCAAGTGAACAACCATGCACCAAATTTCGGACATGATGACTTCCAAAATAAGTTCAATGACTGTATTATATTCAGTGATATTAATAAGGGTGGGACCAAAGAAAATTCCACTTGATTTCATGATCTAGCCTGTGGGAGTGTAAATCACCCCAAGTTCTAGAAGAAATGTTCCTAGTGTCGTGACTAACACCATCAACAACTCCTACATATAAGAGTGTGTTCGATGACATTTTCCAATCAAGCACAAATCATGATGAGTGTACTCTAAAAACGAAAGTAAAAATACAAAATGAAATGAAATTTATACATGTACAAGGGAATTACCTAAGCATCTCTACCTAGGCATAATACCTCTTAAGAGAGATCTCATTATGGGGGTCATTTAAGATATTCCCTATCATAATATTCTAACTCTATCCCCTTTACTAAGAACATGCCTCACTATGTAATGGCTACACCACATGGGTTCAAACTTGCTTATTCCTAGATTGTCTTTATTTTGGTCATAAACAAGCACTAGGTATCCTTTGAAGAAATCTATAGAATGAACAAATTTATCAAATTGAGACTCAGCACATACTTTATGTGTCTTGTTCATAGTTTTTTCATCTCTTTGGTGCTCATCAAGATGTTCTAAGAAAAAAAGACATTCTCCTTCAATAGTCATGTTAGGCAGGGCTCAATGGATAGCTTCAATAAGGGAATTTCACACTCAACCTGCAATATTACTTCCCCATTCTGTGCACAAGATGAAATGGTGTGAATACCATAGAGGTATTAATTGAGGTTCCATATTCCCATCGAGTTGGAAGAAAACATTAAATACCAATTGGATTTACTTTTATTAATTTTACTCTAGAATATGGTTTTCAAAACCTTATTGATGGCTTCTACATGATCATTTTCCTTAGGGTAGTAGGGGGGTGAGTGTTGGTATCATAACCACAATTTGGTTTCCAATTCCATCATATTTCTATTCTGAAAATGAGTCCCATGATCAATGACAATGTCTCTAGGCACATCGAATCTATAAATGACATGATTAAATATGAATAGAGATGTTGTCTCACCATCATTTTCAAAGGTAGAAACAGATTCTACCCACTTAGTAAAGTAGTTTATGACCATAATAGTGTACTTGTGACCTTTCACTGAAGTTGGATGGCATATTGTAAAATCAACACCCCATTTAGAAAAGGGGCAAATGGTGACAACAAGGTATAACAAAGCTAGATGAGTGCACATATTTTTTGTGAATATTTTACATAGGTGACATTTCTTGACCAATTCAATGCAATATTTGAAAATAGAAGGCTAAAAATATGATTCATGCAATATCTTCTAAGTTGTTGCCTACCCAAAAATATGTCCACGACAATATCCACTGTAACAATCATTAAGGACCTTCTCGACCTCCTCATGATTCAGTAATTGATGTAAAATGAGTTCAACCCCTCAATGATACAAAGTGTCACCCATGATGAGGTAGTTCTTCATGTTATGGTGAATGCATTGACTTTCATCACGCGAGAGGTGGGAAGGAAACATTTGGGTCTAGAGATATACTATGATTCTTCTGCACTAAGGGTCATCAGAGGAAATGAGGAACAAATGTCCATTTGGAAAGAACTCATATTCAAAAATATCCTTATTATTTCGAGGCAACTTTGACATAAACTCGACAAAAGGTAAAGATTTATTTGATTTAGAAGATGGAAATTATGATTCTAGTTCTTGCAAAATCACAATCCACTTGGAATATTTTTTATGGATTATTCGTCAGGTCAAGATATGTTGCATTGGATTAGTATCTGTGACCACTATCATACATTCAAGAAACATGTAATGTTGAAGTATTTGGAAAATGTGAACTACTACCAAGGTCAACTTCTCTACATCAGAATACTGCAATTCATGTTCAAAAATACCTTTTCTTAGATAATACACCACATTCTCCTGATGTGAATTATCCTCCTAAGCAAAAAATATACCAATGATTGATTTATATGCCACAAGATATAACATGAAGTATTTATTATATTCAGGTAGACTCGGCAATGGGGCAGACATTGGAGCTTTTATCAAGGCATCAAAAGACCACTAGACTTGATTGTCCCACATAAATGGGACTCCCTTTTTTAAAAGGTGCATGAATCCTTTCATAATATCATCATAATTGGTAATAAATCATTGCAAAATGTTTACCTTTCCATAAAAGCTTTGAACTTGGAAAATATTGTATGAGGGAGAAAATTGAACTATCACCTCAACCTTGAATGCATTAACCATAATCGTGTACCTAGAAATGATGAAACCAAGAAATCACCCAAACATGACACAAAATATTCACTTATTCGGATTCAAATGAGTTTTATAGTGTCAACATCTTTCAAATATTTCACGAACACGAGATGCATGATCATCCCTTCTCTTTGACCAAGAAACCAAATCATCTAGATAAGCCTCAAAAATAAATTTTATGTCATGAAAAGATTATGACATGGCCCGTTGGAACATAGTTCTAGCATTTTTTAGACGAAATGACATTTTCATGTAGGAAAAAGTACCCCAACGTTAGATAAATGTGGCTTTGTTCTTATCTTCTATGTGAATCTAAATCTAATTATAGCCAAAAATATCCATCCATTAATGAAAATTTTCATTTATATCTCATTCATCAATGATGACAAATTAATGGCATGGGATAATTATCTTTAAGGCATGCTCATTTATTTCTTTGGATCATCAATCCACGTGTGATAATGCAAAGCTTGTTCAACAAAATATACAATTGATAAATCCTAAAAAAATTAGCTATTATTAAGGCATATCACATGTTTTTATTTTATTCTCAACAATATTTGGGTCGATGCTTGTCATTTCCTCATGGGAACAAGCAAAAATTTCAAAATACTCCTTGAGGAGAGCAGTATATATCTTAATTTCATAGGAGAACAGTCTGCTCTGATCATCACATTTTCAACAATGTCAGGTTTATTGGAAACATCAATTGGCATTGTTTTAGAAATGTTTTATATGTTTCCTTATACATACACAGTGTATTTTGAGATGAAACTTTCATACCAATGAAAATATCGAGGAATGATAAGACCCTTTTTTTTCCAACCTCCAACTTGTCCAACTAGAGAAGAAAGTATGAACAAAGGTGCATATATTCCCATGGACTCTTAGAACAATTCATTGCTTTCAAAATGGTCTCATCTAATGGTAAGACCATTTCCAAGAAATCTTGTGAACTAGGAGAGATAAAGGCCCATATGGGTGAGGTAAATTGATCGTACTCCTCCTAAGGTGGAATATTTTGATCAGTGTCTATGGAAGTTGGTTGAATAACTTGATAAGTGATTTTAGCTATAGACAATGGCATAGCCAACCCTATATATTCATTCCCTATTACATCAGTAGATGGGTTTATCACTATCCATGAGTCTTATTTAAAGCAAGACATTTACAATGGAACTGAGTGCTATGTATCTATGTCCTTGAAAAAACAGGATGTCTGAAGAATTTTTGTGGTATAAAAAATGACTAACGAAATTTCATATATATGGGTAGATTCAACATAATATATTGGTGGAGGAAGTGAAAAATTTCCCATAAAATATTATTCCTTGAACATCCCAACTCCAACACTTTCATACAACCTCATGGGATAGTCCACCATCAAAACATTGGATCCCTTGGTCAAAGTTGGGTCAGAATCAAACATGTAGTATGAAAACTAATAAATTGTGACAATATATCCTTGAGGAGGGAACTAAATAATTAAAAATACTAAAGGCACTACAATTGTCATTATGTGTGTACAACTACATTCCAATAAGAGATTATAATCTAATGGAGCATAAACAAACTAAACCTTGATCGAGATGGTTTTACCCCTCATCTAAATTGGAAAGGAGAGAATGATCCCATGGAATTTTAAAGAATATCATATAATTCTCTCAACATTGTGGTCGAAGGAACTATCTTGGGAGAATTCAAAGCTCTCCAACATGATAAGGACATAACACTAGTGGAATCCCCTTCATCCACCACAGTCTTAAAAGTGTTCATTCCACATGAAGCTACCTGGATATGAAACATGACATGGTAGGGAAGTCTAGGATTGAAGTGATCCAAGTCAAATGTTACTAAATTAATGTCGAAAGGGTCAAAGTCATTGATAGTGGTTGATAATACCTTCCACTGCATAGGGTAATTTTGAAGTACTTCCAACATGGACATGGTGCATTGCACATGGGCTAGATCATGAATAATTCTATATTTCTTAGTAGCCCTAGCATTATTTTTTTTGTTGACCTTCTTCAAATTCCCTTTGGGGGCCAATCCATCATGCCAAAATTTGTTTTTTCTATCTATAGAGGGCCAGGATGTTCTGACCTAGATGTTTCCTTATCTTTGCATCCTGACTCAGGATAACTATAATTACGAGCTCTAGTATATAGATTGATGTCCTTATCACACATGTAAATGTTTTCATTTGAATAATTACCCCATTACGGATGGGCATCTTGATTTCCTCCTTGTGTAGGTGCAAAGTTTATATTTCTAGAAACAATTTGTTGGCCTTGAGGAGGAAAGGGATTAGTAAGGTGTTGATGGGACTGAAATTTCCCTTTGATGGGACTGAAATTTCCATTTATGTAAGAAGTACCAATCATACCTCTCACCATTTGGAATAGGGAACCCATTCGGATTCTGGCCTGGCTGCCATTATTGGTTGTGGTTTTATCGGTTACGGCCCAGTCCACCGATGAAGGTGAATGATGGATGGTTATGCAAACGAACGATGTAGATGAAGACTATGTAAATGCATGAAAGAAAACTAATATACTTCTAATCTATCATATCCTAGCTAGGAGTGAATTATCGTAAGTGAATGAATTGTGATGAAACTAAACTTTGCTTAAGACCCCACTCAGATAGTTGTTATGAAGGTGCAGAGTTAGAAACACGTGTATACACATACATAACCATCAAAGTCTAAATCATATCTATGCATACATCAACAATTCATATGCTCAAGACATATAATATAAGAGAGAACAACAAAACTGCAATATTAACATAGATAACATCATATTAGTCTATAATCAAACATGTCCTTACAACCCATGTGAACAACATACATTTCATTTGAAATAGTTCACAGCAAAACAACAACACGCACTAATTCTTCTCTCTCTCTAAAGTTTGCCCTAAGGGCTTCTTAATATTAATTTTTTCAGCAAATGGTACATCAAATCTCCAATGAAAGCTCCTCAATTTTAGTTAACATAGTATATGTCCTTGAAATAGTTCTCAAGTCTATACAATGCTTGAAGAGCCAAAAATCCCTTTCTTTGGGTATAATTCTAGTATTTATTGAGGCTCAATATATGACTGTTTGCCTTCCGTCTACCCCGGTGACCTTTCGTTTACAATCCTTTTCCTTTACTCCCTTTTTTATGATGAGCAACAAATACAACAATTATATCTCAAATTTGTCTTCTAGCACTGGTGGGCCATCATAGATTTCAGCCATAGTGCACTGGGGTTGTTGACAAGAGGCCAGATATTAATCCTAAAAAAATCAGAAACTTGGTGAGGAATTTTTCAAATAATATAAGTAGGAATCTGTATATCTCGAAAAAACCTTTCCAATAGTATAAGGAATGCGCAAAATGGGCATCTCGGTCAAAAGTTATGGTCAAAATATGAACGGTAGTTTGGTAGGGTTTTGTCCCTCTTTCGGAGCATTTTGAACTAAATCCTCCTTTGTATTTCGAAGCATTTTGAACTAACTCCTCCTTTGTATTTCAAATCATTTTGAACTGAATCCTCCTTTTTATTTCAGAGTATTTTGAACTAACCAGAGCATTTTGGACTAACTCCTCCTTTGCCTTTCAAAGCATTTTGAACTAACACCTCCTTTTCCTTTTGAAGAATTTTGAACTAACCAAAGAATTTTGAACGAACTCCTTCTTTTCCTTTTGGATCAATTTGAACTAACTTTCATAGTTTGTGGGAACTCCTCTTAGGATTTCAAAGCATTTTGAAGGAACTTTTGGAGGAGTTTGTGGGAACTCCTTCGAGGCTTTCGAAGGAGTTTGGAGGAAATTTTGGAGGAGTTTGTTGGAACTCCTCTTAGGCTTTCAGAGGAGTTTGGAGGAACTTTCAGAGGATTTTGTGGGAACTCCTCCAGGATGAATCGAATCCCATCAAAGTAAATCCTCTGGTGTGTTCTGGAGAAGTTTCAGACAACTCCTCATTAATGGGAGGACAAAATCGGAAAAATTTCTAAGTGTCCTTTTACCAGCAAGAAACAACAAGAACTTGAGTTTGAAAGTCCATAACTTTCTCATACGATATCCGATTGAGGTGCCATTTTTTGCAATGTGGAGAGCACGGAGAGACGCTTCTAGAAATATAACTGAACATGTTATTCAATAATTTGAGTGGATCCATGTTTAATAAAGGCCACGGTTAACAAGGCTTGCTTGGCAGGAAATCCTTGGCGATCATTTTGGTGCTTCTGGATCTCAGATATCGATTTTTCAAGTTGCGTCGGAATCCTCATTGTGTATACTTTACGTTTGACATGTTTCGGAGATGAAAAGTATACTTTGAAGAATGTCAGAAAATCGTGCTTGAAGGCATTTTTTTAATGGAAGTATGGGCCTCGTTCTTGTTGTTGCTTTGCCTGAATCCAGTTCCATTGGTTCTTGTTTCATCTCTATTATATAGGCTCTTAGTTCATCCATTGAATCATGTTGGGTAGTTATATTCTTTACAGTGAAATTTGAGGTGGATCGACTGACAGTCGAAGTCAAAGGTCGAGGTGGTTCAACCAGGTAAAGTCGAAGTCGAAGGTCGAGGTGGTTTGAACGAGTAAAGTTGAAATCGAAGGTCAAGGTGGTTCGACCAAGTAAAGTTGAAGTCGAAGTTCGAGGTGGTAAAGACATCGAAAAAAATTCAAAGAGGTCAACCGACAAGAGGTTGACAAGCGGGCATGTGGCAACCAAATGAAGATCGAATGAAGGTCGATTGGAAGTCAACTGGTAATCCGACTTGGTAATCGACTGTAACAAAAACCTAAGATTCACGAGATTTGTAGCCAATGATCTGCATGGATCTATAACCATTTTTGGGTGCCTTTTATTTAGGGTGTTTCTTGTTGTAAAGACTATAAATAAGGCATGTTGTAATGTTGTAAAAGCTAATCTTTAGAGAAATCATTTTAGAGGTTGTTGGTCATGTAGATGTAAGTCGAATTGGCTAGAGGTTTGTTCTTGTGTAAGCAAGAGGGTATGATGTTGAGTGTGTCTTAGGTGTGGACCATGGTTATACATGTAACCTTTTATTCTAAATGAATAATATAATAAGAGAGAAGAACGCTCAAGGAATGTTGTTTTTCCCAGTTTGGGTTTCCAGGGTAAAATCTATGTGTACTATGTGTTTGCTTTGTCATTTATTGTCTTGATTAAATATTTATTCTTCTCTTTTGTTAGGTTTAGTGTGGAAGTGTTCATTTCCTAACATGTGGTACCAAAGCTTATTTTAACAACCTTAGATCTGAACTAAACCCTAGGTTCAGTAAGGGTCATAAGTCATAAATTTTGTTAAAGATCGTGTTAAAGAATAGCGAGCAGCTCGAGAATAGAGATCGAAAAATTCAATGGCCAGAATTTTGAGCTTTGGAAGCTTAAAATTAAAGATATCCTTGTAGATCGAGAAAAATGGACAGCAATTTGTCCAAGTACCATGTCGACAGGTATGTCGACGGAAGAATGGGAGAAACTCAAGAGAATAGCAAAGAGTATGATTTGAATTTGTCTTGCAGATTCAAAACTAATGAATGTCTCAGGTGAAGATTCAGCCAAGAAACTGTGGGACAAGTTGGGGAGCTTGTACCAGTCGAAATCCATGGTAAATAAGTTTTTTCTCATAAAGAAATTGTATCTTCTGAGGATGAGTGAGGGAATTTCGGTGACTGATCATTTAAATTTGTTTAACACTGTTATAAGTCGGTTATCTTCTATGGATATTAAAATCACTAAGGAGGGGAAACGTATTAGCCTATTATGTTCTTTTCCAGACTCATGGAATAGCTTAGTCATGGATATATGGAGTAATAAAGCCACATTAGCGCTAGAATATGTGTTTGCATCTCTATTGTCAGGAGAAATGAGAAGGAATAACATAGAAGGATCTCC
This sequence comes from Picea engelmannii, assembly GCA_009831015.1. Classification (NCBI taxonomy): domain Eukaryota; kingdom Viridiplantae; phylum Streptophyta; class Pinopsida; order Pinales; family Pinaceae; genus Picea; species Picea engelmannii. The sequence goes on along the minus strand of ML790525.1, from coordinate 364,735 downwards.
CAAAGACGTTTTAGTGGTGAGAGGTTGACCAGTTGATAGAGATAAAGGCAAATTATCTGGTAGAAAGTCTAAGTTGAAGTGTAGATCTAAACTCCCTGGTCAATCAAAAAGAAGATGTTGGAAATGTAGTAAAGCTAGGAATTACAAAAGGGATAGCAAGTTGAAGGCAACGGAAGTTAGTACAGGATCCGACGAGAAGCAGTTGACTGAGAGAAAGATGACTCCAGATAAAGGAGGTGATTTGTACCTGACGTCGACCAGTACATAGTCGGATCAAGATGTTTGGTTGATCAACTCAAGAGCATCATATACTATGACACCACATAGATAATGGTTCTACAAATATGAACCATATGAAGGAGGAGACGTGTTCCTGGGGGATGACTCAACAACCAAAATTTTTAGATGAGGAATATTTCAACTGAAATTATAGGATGGGAGTAGTAGAACCCTTCAAGGTGTGTTACACATTCTGTTAGCACTAGATGTCGCACCTAGACTGATGTAGATGTAATCTTAATACCCATCAGAATGTAAAGGATAATGTTTATAAAAATGTGGCAAATGGATCTAAAACTCAATTAAAGATGTCAATCACATATCCTTCCATGTAATACACACTAGAAAACAAGGCCTTGAATGGCTTCAAATCAGAGTTTAAGACATAGAAATGATGGATGGAAGACTTAGCAAGGACAGTGTAATATGTATATCATTTTACATCAGGTATTTCTGACACACATATGAAGTAAATCTCATTTGAATAAGAACCTCTTAAATCCAACAAGAAAACTACTCTGATAAATTTGCATGCAATATCACAATAAATCTTTTACTGCAATAAAGAAACAAAAGCCTGATGAATTCTTCAACAGAGACTGATATCAAAGTGAGACAGAAAAGAGATGATAATGAGAATAAGACTAATTTCCACCATTAAAATTTTCTTGGATCTGGTCCATACATCGGGAAAAAACTCTGCTACAAAAGACAATACTAAAAATAAGAGTTTTTTTGTAACACCATTAGAACCTTTTTCACTCTTGCAATGTCCTTTAAATAGATAAACTTATCAAAAGCCATATTTACAATCCTCCCCTCAACTTCCTCATAGGATTACATGCCTAAGGGAAGCGTGGCAATAGGTGTACAACCATAAAAACAACAAACTGTTATTTTAAAGGAAAATGTTGGCAACGTATACAACAGTCTTCAACAACTTGATGATGTGTCCTTAAGTTTGCATCTCCTTGAGGCAGGTGCCCTTCCAAAGTGCAGTTGATCCTCTGAGTGCTGGTATGAGCTCCCCTTGACAGTTGGTAATTCCCTTTCCCTCCAAAATCCTCAAAAACCTGAGTTTGCAACCCAGAGATGCAAACTGTCCTGAAATAGCAAGTTCACAACACCAATGTGTGCAGGCACTGCAAACTTTCCTGTAACAGCCTGTTTTACTTTTACAAAATATTCAAAACCTTAAAAATTCTACCAGGAGTTCAGATATGCTACAAACACATTATCCTGATATATCCTTGGAGAAAAACACAAAAATTGCTAAGTCTAGCACAAAACTCATAACCATCATTAAAATGTTGTAAATGCATGTAACAAAAACTTTGACAAAAATAATGTTGGTTCTAGAAGATCATTTGTCTTTATCTTTTTGTTCTGGAACTTCTTCCAGTAGTCACCTTGGCCAACATGTCTAAGTTTCTCTTTGCCACTTCTTCTCTGAAAAGTTGTAACTTTGCCTTCAATTTTCTGATTTCAGCTTGGTGGGTTCTATTCTACCTGTAGACATTCTTGAGTTCCCTGTGGAGGGGAAAGAACCTCTTATCCATGAACAATTGTCTCCTCATACATGTCCAACATATCCTTTAACTTTATCCTGGAACCCAAATCTTCCTTCCTCATCTTGTCAATTTCATCTCTTGCTTCCTTGAGATACCTCCTGAGCCTTTTGAAGGTAGGGTTGCTTTCATGCTGAGGAGTGTTGATATCAATAACTTATGTGGGTTGCTTAGAAGACTAAGATTTGTCTTTTTGTTGGGACAAAGTCTCTGTTGTATCATCCTTCATGAGGACATGTTTCTTGGTTGCTTCTCTAGTAAAATGTATTTTAGGTTTGACTTTGTCTGCAACAACTGGTGGGGAAAAGACGATATTTTTTCCTTTCAAGCTTCTTGGTTTGCTTGAAGGGATCTCCATGGGGATAGGATCTGCCACATGTGAGATTTGTCTATTAGGAGTTTATGAAGGACCACCTATTTCTGCTTCATCAGTATCCCTGACTTATTTATCACTCCTAGTCACCCTCTTCTTCATGCTTGAATCTGAATGCAAAGTCCTCTCAACAGGAGTAGGAGTTTTCCTTTTGGACTGTGATATAGGAGCAATATCTAACTGAAAATGTGATGTAGTTAGGAAATTTTCCCAGCCAGTGTTATTTTTCCTTAACTCTTCCATTACTAACATCTTGATAAGACTAGAGTGAAAAACTGCGGCATCTACCTGCTTTGACTTAGCTTGGACTCTGTCTGACTTCTTACCAATACTCCTAAAAAGATAGAATAGAAGGTTCATGGCTTCTTTTCCTGTGAAGTGTAATAGTAATCTGATGTGGTATTGGTATACCATATTTAACCTCCCTTCACATGTGAAGTACCTCTGGATGACCCTGAGCATCTTGTCAAAACATTCCAGCATGTGACTTCGAGGTACTCCTTTAGACAAGTTGTCTTCTTGATATTCAGGCTTAAGGAATTCTTTTGAGAAGGAAGAGTTTAGTGACATGGATTTAAACCATTTCTCACCACAGTTGGGTATCTATGTTTCTACAGATATAGAATGCTCTGAAACATCAAACTCCAACATCCCCACCTTAGTCTTTGTCCCATTAAAATTAAGTGCAAACTCCTTGGCCATTTCAGGATGTCCTCTATGCATATTTTAACAAAAAATAATACAACCCACCCTTTGAAAAGCTTCCCTGAACAATGGTTCAGAGTTAATGAGTTGCATGTCATATGGTTCAATCCTCACAATCTCTCCCCCCTTGTGAGTCTTCTTGTTTTGTTGGCTTTCCATAATCATTGCTTGAAGAATACCTTATGTAAATTCTTATGACAGTTGGTATGTGAAAAACAGGGTAAACAGGAAATTTAGGGTTTGATGACAAAGCTTGTTTACCTAGAGTTCACCTTGTCTAAACACTTATACACATCAATGGTATGAAATGGAGAAAACTTGAAAAGGAAAGATAAGAGGTACAACCACTGAGATTTTTAGTAAAAATGTAGACAGGTAAAAAGAAACTATGTTAAAAACGGGGCTTTAGCAGCACCAGTATCAGTTCGCAACGCCAATATGGTATGTAATTCATATTGGTTCTATAAAGGATTAACCATATTCTTCATGTTTGATAGGGAGCTCATACAACTGGATAATATTGGGTCTTAGATTGATTTTATAAGACAAGGGTTTTGACAGTCTAAAAATAGAGGATTTGCAACGCCAGTTTGCAACGCGTAATGGTGACGCAGAGTTAAATCAGGTAGTTTGCAGCGTCGAGATATCAGTGGAACAAATGGCTTGTTTGCAGAAGAAATGATAAGATGACCTTAATGTAAATTTTTGACTAGCGGGAGGAGTTTAGAGCGCCAAAGCAGCGGGTTTGAGAGTTGGCAGCACATGGACTCAACAGTTTGCAACGCCAATATTTCAAAACAACTTTAATTCCTCTGTCAACTTTTAAACATCATGCAGATCATTAAGGAATACCTAATATATTTGGATTTGATGTTAGTACTTTGTGAACCTGAGCTGGTCTTAGAGAAATGCATCTGAACTTGAACAGTCTCCTTCAACTAGTTCGCAGCGCAAGTCTGCAACGCCAATTTGCAGTGCCAATTTCATAATCCAGTAGCATGCTTCAAGGAAACTATTAGAGTTTTCTTGTGACATAATCTTTGAAAATGGATGAAAGCACTGAAAACCACAAAAGTCCCCTTGACACGTTTCCAGATTGAAATAATGAAAGATAAGTGCATGAGTTACTTTGTAGTACGTTGTGAACTTTTAGGTGAGTTGGCAACAAATAAACCTGACCTTTGAATTGACCTCTAAACGGTTGGAAGTGACATAATGGAAACTTGTGTGTAACTTTGAGACAAGACATGTCATGATGATGATGTTTTATACCAAGAGTGTGACCCGTAAGGGCCCTTATTCTTATCATGATGAATAATCCTATGACACTAAGGTTCTAAAACAAGACTAAAACAATACTATGCTTATAAAAACCAAAAAAAATATTATGACATACAATATGACCCAGAGTCTAAGACTTAAAAACCCTATGACTCAAAACAAGACAAAGCCAAGGTATTTTGACCCCCTACATATCCTATGTGTTAACATATTTCTGGTTTGGAAAGAAACCTGATATTTATCAGTAAGATGAGTGATGCAGGGGTCCACACTCTATTTCAGAAGGATTCATGCAACGTGGTCAGAGGTGCGATGGTATTAATGAAAGGAATTCATATTGGAACCCTATACAATTTACCAGGGAGTGTCGACTCGACTGGATGCAACAACATCGTTGTTCCTGAAGTCGACTCGACTCGACTCAACTCGGGATGAGTCGATTCAAATTAGATCGACAAGTCATCATAAAGTCGACCTGACCATGCTATGGCACGAGAGGATGGGACACATGAGAAAAAGGACTTTGAGCTATGCATAACAAAGGTATGGTCAAAGATTTTCCTGAATGTAATTTAGAATTCAACTTTTGTGAACATTATATATATGGAAAACAAAGTCGAGTGAGGTTCCCATCTGGAATGACAAGGGTAAATGGGATTCTAGAATTGGTTCGTAGTGATCTGTTTGGCCCTGTTTTAGTGCCTTCACTTAGCATATCCTTGTATTATGTCTCCTTCATAGACGGTTTTTCTAGGAAGACATGGATAAATTCCCTGAGGAAGAAATCATAGGTTTTCAAAAAATTCAAAGAGTTTAAATCTCTTGTAGAAAACCATACATATAAGAAGATTAAGGTATTGAGAACTAACAATGGTGGTGAATTATGTGAAAAAGAATATGATCATTTATGCAAGTAGTGTGGCATAGCACATCAAAATACCACACCATATACCCCATAGAAAAATGGAGTTGTTGAGAGAATGAACAGAACATTGATGGACAAGGCAAGGAGCATGCTCAGTGGTGTTGGGCTTGCACAAGAATTATGAGCGAAGGTAGTGGACACTACAAAATATCTATTGAATATGAATCCTTCGTCGATGCTAGTAGACACGACTCCACATGAGGTATGGTTGAGTAAGAAGCCTTTGGTTTCACATCTCAAAGTACTTGGATGTGATGAATTTGTGCATGTTCCTAAGGAAAAGAGGAGCAATTTGGACAAGATGGTAGTCAAGTGTATTTTCATTGGATACTAATAAGGAATGAAAGGATATAAGCTCTGGGATCCTGCATCAAGAAAAATAGTGTACAGTTGAGATGTGGTCTTCATAGAATTCAGAATTAAGTCTGATCTTGAAGAAATTGTTCAGACTGAGAATAATCCAGAGAAGGTGTGGTTTGAACTAAGGAACGAAGAAGTTCATTCAAATGAGTCGATTGAATCAGAAGAAGAGGTGGAACAACCAACCAAAGTTCTAAGGAGGTTGGAATGAATAAGAAAACCAGTTGAAAGGTATATTCCACTTGACTTCTATTATGCATTTGTGTTAACTTCCACCGATGATGAGCCCAAGTCGGTCAGGGAGGCATTTGACTTAGCAGAGGGAAAACTCTGGAAGGACGCCATGGTCAAAGAGATGGAATCCTTGCATAAGAATGAGACGGACTTAGTCAAATTACCTGTTAGAAGAAATCTTGTCGGTAGAAAATGGGTATTCAAGAAGAATATGAACGAGGCAGGTCAAGTCAAGAAATTCAAAGCTCGACTGGTAGCGAAAGGATATTCCCAAGTTGAAGGAGTCGACTTCAGTGAGATTTTTTCCCCTATCGCAAACTTAACTTCCATTAGAGTACTAACATATTTGTTTGCAACATTTAATCTAGAAATAGAATAGATGGATGTGAAGACAACGTTCCAACACGAGGACCTGGAAGAGGAAAACTGCATGAAACAACTTGAAGGGTTTGTAGTAAAGGGAAAGAAATATTTTGTGTGCAAACTGAAAAGATCCCTTTATGGTATAAAGTATTCACTGAGGATGTGGTACCAAAATTTCAACACATGCATCCTTAGTTTTGGATTTGTGAGAAGCAAAGTTGATCACTACATATATTCCAAATAAGAAGGGGGGCATTTCATATATGTAGCATTGTATGTCGATGACATGTTGCGGATTTGAAATAGCATGAACGCAATAAAGGAGGTGAAGAAGCAATTATCCTCTAAGTTCGACATGAAGGATATCAGTGCAACGAACTTCATTCTGGGAATGGAGATTACAAGAGATCGAGTACCTAGAAAGCTATGGTTGAACCAAACGAGGTATATTGAAACAATCTTGAAACATTTCAACATGCATGATTTCAAACTTGTGAAGGTGCCAATTGTTTTCGGAACAAGGCTAACTGTTGAACAGTGTCCAAAGACACAAGAGGAAATAGAGTACATGGCATGTGTTCCCTATGCAAGTGTTGTTGGTAGTCTAATGCATGTGATGGTATGCACTCGACCAGACATTTCCCATGCAGTGGGAGTGTTGAGCAGATACATGTGGACACCTGGGAAGCTCATTGCTTCTTGTGCACTGAAATTTGACAGTGCTACATCGGTTTTTCGATGCAATTTCATCGGTTCATTCATGTCAGATATTTGACGAATGTGCGGGCGTCAGATATCCAACAACCTATCGTCGGCTATACTGACAAACCCAAGGGCCAAAAACTCATTGAAATTAGATATTGTTTTCAACAGCTATGTGTCAGAAGTCTGACGTAAAGATATGTTGAATATCCTACGTCCCTATGACTATCACTGTCGGACACGTGGTCTCATATCCAACGACCGTGTTCGTCGAATGTCTGACGATACAACAATACCTCTGATGGTGGTTCTATACCTCTAAGGGTGAGTATTGTCAATCCTGACGTTGGATATCTGACATCCCCTTTCGGTGAATATCCGATGGTAGTATAGTAACTCCGACAGGGATGCCATACCTCCGATGGATAGTAATGTCAGGCAAGTCATCGAATATCTGACGGACGCTTTCGATGAATATATGATGCTTTTATAGTACCTTCAACAGGGGTTCCATACCTCCGACAAATAGTATTGTTAGTTTGTTCGTCGGATATCCGACGAAACTGTGTATATTTAAAAAAAAAATACAGTATCGAAACCAAACTATGATGTTAGCAAAACCACCTCCTCAAATATATAGTGTAAGAGGTCAAAGTATATTGTTGATCCCATCTCTCACCATGGGGAATAAGATTCAAATCTTAGTGGACAAGAGCCAAAATTGAAGAAATAACATGAGCCTCCATTCCCTCAAATTACAATATGAACTAGGTGATGTTTTCTAGAAACCACAAAGGAAAAATCCCACATTGTCTCAGCTTCAGCATAGAAATTGTAGTGCTAAACCTTAACAATAGTTGGCCAAAATGGAAAGTGAAAGTGCATAGAATGAGCTAGTTCAAGTGCACTATAAAACCTTACATGAATTCCCACCATTGGATTAGATTGGAGGGTTGTGGAGATAAGCATCATATGCATGCAGTGGCAATATTAACTCATCTTTCAAGACATAGTACAAGATGGATAGGTGGATCCATAGACATCAAGCAATCAACCCATCGAATCCCAATGGAATTGATGGGGTGGTGGGTGAAAATGTATGGGTTAATTTCTAATGTTCATAACTCATATATGCTCGCAAATAAGGCTTGATTATACATTAAGGTTTGGCATGGTTGAAACCCTAGTTTTGACTTTATGAGAAAATCATTTTTATGAGTGCTTATCACTTAGGCATGGGTAGAATAGAATGTCAAGCATTGAGATGCTTATATTTAGGGATTAATTCCACCTTTTTCACTTACTTTGTTTTCTTGCAAACTAATCATGTGTGATTTGGTTGTAGGTCCAGGACAATCAAATGTTGAACTATGTCAAATATACCAAACCTACATATCCCAACAGCTTCATCCCTAAACAAACCATCCACAAACCATTGTAATATTGTGTAACCAAGCCATCAACATGCATTCACATAATCAAAATAATGTTGTGCAAAACATGTTATCATTTACAATGAGTTGTAACATCCACATACTCAATCTCATGTATGTAATACCTCCATAATCATCACATCATCAACATTATAAGCAAGCCATACTTCATCATTTGTTATCAAATGAGATGGACATACACAAAAATCAGCAAGCAACATGTATCAATGTATTTTTTAGTGTGCACATTCACATTCCCTATAGTTCCTAGCAAGAATTGAGAGTAAATGATCATAACAAGGTGATATCGAGGATTATTAGGCTCATGAAATTCCAATAGGTATCTTTGTTGTGATACTTCACAATCATACAGGTGTGGATCATTTTTAAGATCAAGATCTAGCAATATCACTTGAGGATGTTTCTTCGTGCAACATTTGGATTATTGTATCTTCTAATTTGGTATAAGATAGGTTGTTTGGGCATGTAAGTGTATTTTAGTGAACAAACTTGAACAAATTAGGCAATGAACATGAGGCAAGTATAGAACTCAGATCAATCCCTAAAAGGGAAAGAAACATATAGATTTGGGATAATGTTCTGCAATGGGTGAAGAAAATGGACCATGAAGAAGAGTTGGGAAACCTAGATAGTTTTGTCAAGCCTTGAACTTTCTCAAGCTAAACATTAGGAAACCCTCAACAATTCTACCTATGTTTCATGATATAATCCAACATGTCTTAAATTAACAACAACCATGTTAGAGATAACCTAGTAGACCTATAGGAGTAAGTCAAAAGACAATGTTGCTTGAGGCCTCATGGCCATACAAATAACTTCTTGGGCATCCATACAATAATTAAAAACCATATGCAATGCAACTAGACTATTTTTTTTAAGAGGAAAGAATGTTGAATCAATGAATGATATGTGATGTTTCAAACAAGTAGAAATAAAAAGAAGCAACCCTGTCAAACTTACCAAAAAAAAACTTATAAACATGAAAATCATTGTTTTGCGTGTTTGCATTATAAACATAAAAAGAATTATTTTGCATTTTAGTTATGTTCTTGTTGTGTTCATAAGTAGTTTTTTTTGTTGTTGTTTTTAAATTACTATAGTTATGTCAGTTTAGTAGAGTAATAGGGCTCTAGGATAGATTCATTCATTGTTTGTGAAAATAACCTTTATTGGTTGTCCTTTAATATGAAGGAATTGTTCCCCAAATTATGAGTGATAGTAAAGGGTCCTAGAAAAAGCTTTTGAAACTTAGTGTGCTCACCCTTGTCTTCATGAGCAAAATCATAGAGTAAGACTCTTTGACCAAATCTAAATGATTTAAATTTTGCCATCTTATTGTGGCACTTCTAAACCATACATTGTTTCTTCTTCAAATTTTATGCTACAAACTCACACTACTCTTCCAGAACCATTAATGCATTAAATCTCTAATTTATTGGATCGTTGACCAATTATTTAATATGGAAATCTAAATTGCAGGTGGAAATTTCCATCTCAACAAGAATGATTTCCTCTTTTCCATATACTAATATGAAAGGTTCCTTGCTAGTACTAATCTTGGTTGTTGTCTTGTCGACCCACAAAGCATGTATTAGTTGCACTTACTACTCACGAGGATTGTCACTAATTTAATGTGTTTAATAATCTTAATCAATTTTTTATTGGTAAACACAACTAATTCATTCCCTTGGGGGTAATGGGGGGGGAAGTTGAGAAAATTACATTTTACTTATGGAAAAGACCCAAAACCTCTCTAGACACAAAGGCACCACCATTATCACTAACAATTTTGAGAGGTGGACCAAAGAAGAAAAATATATGTTCTTGTAGAAACGACACAACATGTTTTGCCTTAGCAGTCATTAACGAGACAACTTCTGGCCACTTCATAAAATAGTCAATTGTAGTAAGGATAAAATGTGATCATTAGAAAAGTGTGGGGAAATGGGGCCTATCAAGTCTAACCCCCACTTGGTAAAGGGAAAATAGATGCTCACTAGGTTCAGGGGTGTTGAATTTCTATATGAGATAATATATTATTACAATGATGAGTGTTCCATATATAGAGAGCATATGGTGACCACCCATGAAAGGATGCGTCCCTTGGATAATCAATAACTATTTATTATTATTATTACTTATTATATATATTATTTAATAATCAATAATTATATTATTAATTATTAATCTAGGAGAATGTCTTCCCGATGTTTTCCAAACATCAACACTCCCTCTCAATAAGGGAGACATTCTGCATCATGCCAAGCTTGTCTCTGAAGTATACAAACTTTTCCCTAGACTCGTGACACTTGTCTATCAGTCCTTAAAGATGTCTCTCTCCCACCTGAATCGATGGGAAACTCACCCTGTGGCTCTCCCTCTGAGCCAATTGACTCTCTCTAAGATCAGTCTCAAGTTGGGTCCGCGTGTGATAACATCTAGCATCTTGAGTCCTTATCATTCCTAGTCAAATCATCATGAATAAGGAGAGAAACTACACCTAGGCCATACACCTAGGTACACCCTTGTGAGTGAATTTCATCCTGATGCTAATTGACACATGGAAAGCACCTCGAGTCCATATTATTCCTTGTCATGATCAAGGAAGGACTACGTCTGGGCCCATTTACCACAAGTATACCTTTGTGGTAAATGTATCCTATCTCCCTTGGTCTGCAGCCCAATCTAGGAGAAGGTATGCTCGATGCTTACTCGGGACATTCACTACAGGTACACCCCTGTGGGTGAAAGTTTGTCTGATGTTTCCACACAGTAGAGGAATACTAGCACATCGAGTCTTATGTTCTTTGAAGACTATGCTTGGGCCATTCACCAATGGTCAAACCACCATGACCAATCCTAGGAGAATATATGTCTGATGTTGAAACATCAACACTCCCTCTTAGCTAGGGAGGTATCTTTCCACGATGTGTTCATCTAGTAGTCCACTGACTACTCTGTAATCAACTAGTAGCACACAACTACTACCATGTCATCAGTATCTCGAATTATTCGTCACAGTCTCTATGATCAAGCAACACACAGCTACTCCAAGTGATCTGGTAGTCTCCATGACAATTAGTGAGCAACATACAACTACTACAATTCTATCCAATAAAACATGATTGTGTTGATCCATAGTAGTACACAACTATTGTCCAGTGGTACACAACCACTGTTAGTAGCACACATCTATTATCTAGTGACACACATTCACTGCTAATGGTACACAACCATTGCCAGTGGTACACAACCATTGTCAGTGGTACACAACCACTATAGTAGTGCACAACTACTATCCAGAGACACTCAGTCACTGCGAGTGGTACACAACCATTGTAGTGGCAAAAGGTTTGTCACACATGGAACTCCCATATGGAGTTCTAGAGGCGACTCCCTCTAGAAACACTAGGGTCAAATTCCCATAGTGTGTGACGTCAAGATCAACTCCCTTGATGTGTCCTCATGTTCTCTCCACAAGGGATGTGTCTTCGTGTGCTCTCCACAAGGGAGGTTGGGCTATAATCCCAAACCCACTTAGCCCTCTCGGATAAGTGTCCTCATAGATCAACTAAACTCAGTCACAAAGGAGTATGATCTGCAGAATGTCTCGGGAAGCTGCAAACATCAAAACTCCCTCTCAGCGAGGGAGGCATTCTCTACCATGCCAAGTATGTCATGAAAGTACTTGAACTTCATCTTGGTAAGGGGTTTGGTAAGAACATCAACAACCTGCTCATCTGTAGGAAGGTATTGCACCAATACTCCCTTCCTCTGCACCATGTCTTGGATATAATGGTACTTGATCTCAATGTGTTTCGATTTTTTCATGAAACATTGGATTCTTTGAGAGTTTCATAGAGCTCTAGTTATCACAATGAATAACAGTGGAATCCAGCACATGTCCAAATAAAAATCTGCAAGAATCTTGCGAAGCCACACTGCTTCACAGACTGCCACACTCAATGCAATGTACTATATTTCTACGGTGGTCAAAACCACATAATTATGTCTCCTGCTACACCAAGAAACCATGGAAGATCCCAAAGAGAAGCAACACCCAGAGGTGCTCTTCATGTCCACTTCACTCCCTGCCCAATCAGATTTAGTATATCCCTGCAATATCAAGTCAATACTGGAAGTATATCTCATACTATGTCCAATTGTGCCTCGTTGGTATCTCATCACATGCTTTGCAGCAATCTAGTGTGCCTATCTCGACTAACTCCTAAACAGGCTAAGTGCACTCACTACATAGAAAATATATGGTCTGGTGTTAACTAGATACATCAATGATTCAATCAGTTGTATGTACAGGGTCGGATCAATCTCATCGAAATCTGAAGAAGACACATTTAGTTTCTTCGTATTTGTCACCATTAGTATAGCCATGGGCTTTCAGTTCAACATCCCAAACTTCTTCAATATTTCAACTATGTACTTCCCCTAACTCAGTAAGATCTCATCATTTCTCTGCCACACCTCTATTCCGAAGAAGTAGAGCATCATACCAAGGTCGTTCATCTCAAACTTAGAGGCCTATGGATACTTACATTTAGCAATAAGGCTTTATGTATTGGTGAGGAATAAATCATCAAGGTAGAGGACCAAAATCAGGGACTCGCCATTAACAGTCTTGTAGTCCAAGTTAGGATCAACAACACTTTTTTTGAATCCCGAACTCATCAGGTGTCCATCAATCCTCCCACACCAAGCTCGAGGTGCCTGCTTGAGTCCATATAGGTCCTTCTTCAACCTGCACACATGAGACTCCTTCTCATGTATCATGAAACCATATGGATGTTTGATGTATACTTCTTTCTCAATATCTCCATTGAGAAAGGTTTTCTTCACATCCATCTGATGTAGTCTCCAACCCATGGATTCTGCAAGGGAAATAATCATTCAGAGAGAAGTGTATCGATCAACATGAGCAAATGTCTCCTCATAATATATTCCCTCCACCTGAGAGAATCCTCTAGCAAAAAATATTGCTTTGTGCTTCTCAATGCTCCCGTCAACTGTGTGTTTGATCTTATATATCCACTTGGAATTCACTACAGACTTCCCCTCAGGTCTCAAAACAATATCCCACACATCATTATTCATGATGGATTGATACTCCTCCATCATGGAATCTCTCCAGACTGGCTTACTAGATTCCTCCCCATAACAGGAAGACTCGGAATCAATGATGTAGCTCATAGTTGCAGCATAGCACGAATATCTCTAAGGTATCTTGCTCTCTTGAAAGGTACCACGAGGAGCTACATGTACTTCTTCCTCCTGCAGAGTCTGACAAACCCATGTAGGTCTCTTCCAACCTACTGCAATATCTATGGGAACATCAACTAGAGATACAATATAAATGGGATCAATTGGATCAATAGGCTCAATTGTCTCCCTCTTGAACTATTGGAGGGTGAGGGGGAGAAGGCATCATTTATTCATGTCTCTCACTATCAATCTCCATGTGAGATCCTGTAGATCTCCTGAAGGCTACCTCCTCCTCAAAGGTAACATCTCTGCTCACCTCAATCTTTCTCTGAATAGGGATGTAGATCCAGTATGCCTTTGAAGACTCATTGTACCCCAAAAATGTACCCTTTCTTCTTGAAGGGTCTAGTTTGGTCCTTTTCTCCCTGGGTACATGAATGTATACTTGACACCCAAATATCCTGAAATGTCCAAACTCAGGCTTCACTCATGAACTGTGTCCATACTAGACATCTCATGGTTCCCTCGTGGAACACATGTCTAAGACATATCTAGGTTCCCTCATGGAACTAATGTCTTCTCTAGAACACATCGAAGTTCCCTCATGGAGCTAATGTCCCCCAAGACATATTGAGGTTTCCTCGTGAAACCAATGTCTTGGTTCCTTCATCTAACCATTTGAGGCACGTCAATATGAAGTCCTCATTCCCTCCTATTATTCCACACAGGACCCTTTGGGGAGAATTTCTCATGATGTTGCCTCAAACATCAACACTCCCTATGAGCAAGGGAGACATTCTCTGCCACACCAAGCTTGTCCCAGAAGTACACAAACTTTTCTCTAGACAATGTCTTGGTCAAAATGTTTGCAGTCTACTCAACAGTAGAAATGTATTGAAGTCTAATAGCTCCTCTCCTCATCCGAACATAGTTGTGTATTGGATGAAACCGCATATCCATGCTTGGAATCCATCTATATTGGCTCTCACATAATCTGAATGTAACGCACTAAAGAAAACATACAAAGAGAATATACCACTCTTCAAACCAATACACGATCCATGCTCTCATGTAAATGAATATACATGTGTTGTTCGAATATATTGAGGGCTAATGCCACCAGCAAAAGAAATTCCCCCTTGTGTTGCACAGTGATATTCGTTGCTAAGGGTTAGAGTCACGTTGATTCCCCCTGGGAAAATATCTCATAGCGATATAGCGTGCAATTTCTTATGACTATTGGTTTCCATGTAGTTAAGTTAGTCGTGCATAACAAAAAGTGAACCATGAGTAGCTGGGTCTCCAGACATCCTTGCATTGTTTACATTCTCCCCAAGGTTGTAGTAATCTTCCTAACTTTGAGTGGCACTTCGAGGCCGTGGAGTAAATCTTGTCTGAAAACTCTCTTGACAGGGACAGGTATCCCACTGATACACTGACTCTGTTATATCTTGGTCATTGGCAGACTCTCGATATAGAATCCTTGGTCCTTGAGCATTGTACAATGTTAACCCAGTTATATATGGTGGTAGTCGTTCGCTAGTTTCATCTAGGGAAACCAGTTGGGAAATTGCAGCTGACACTCCATGAAATTATGAATCATGTGGCAACGCCATACTCCACTCTAGTTTCAAGAAGCTTTGCCTTGTGGAATCTAGAGAAATTGGACTAGTATGGCTAGCGCAATAACTGAAAACAGAAAATTTCAGACAAAGATGATCTTCATGCAAATCCTAAGTACGAACGTCTCATACTCCTCTTAAAGTATTCGCCAAAGCAAACCATTCTCTTTCATTTTCCTTTCATTTTCCTAGGGCCTCCCATGAAGGAGTCAAGCCCAGTCCCGCTCTAATACCATGTTGATTTTTCTATATGAGATAATATATTATTACAATGATGAGTCTTCCATATACAGAGAACATATGGTGACCATCCATGAAAGGATGTGTCCCTTGGATAATCAATAAATATTTATTATTATTATTACTTATTATATATATATATTATTTAATAATCAATAATTATATTATTAATTATTAATCTAGGAGAATGTCTTCTCGATGTTGTCCAAACAACAAGAAAGGTCACACTATTAAGAACCAAATATCAATATAGCATAGAAAAACCTCAGAATAGGTACTCAACGCCTTGAAAAATAGAGAAATTCAGATAATAAGCCTCTTCGAGGGGGCAAACTCCTTATGCCCACATAAATGTCCAATTACAAGATGATTCCAAATGAAAATGTCTCCTTGGTATATATAGGAGACTAGGAAGTACAATTACAACTAATGGACTCAAGCCGACATAAATAAAATAACATTACTAATGTAATATGCCCCAATTAAGGGGCAATGAACCACTATTTAGGGCTTAACATGCCCCTCCCCTTGAGACAAGTGTTGTCTGCAAAGCTTGAGTAACTCTGGACGCTTCTGCATAAAAGACTCATCTTCCCAAGTGGAATCTTCAGGCAGTAGTTTCCTCCATTTAATGAGATACTCTAAAATGGATCTATTCCTTAGCTAGCGAATTCTTGTGTTAGTGATGGCTTCAAGATCCAATGTGATTTTTCCTTCCTCGTCAAGTTCTGGAAATATAGTTTGAACAGGGATCTTGTCACCTATAACCTTCTTTAAGCATGAAACATGGAAAACTAGGTGTACTCGTGAAGATGTAGGCAAATCCAATTTGTATGCCATACTATCAATCTTTTGCAATACCTTATAAGGGCCATAGTACTTTGGTGATAATTTATTATCCTTCTTGGCTTGCTTGAGGGACATCTGTTTGTATGGTTGTAATCTTAAAAAAACCCAATCCCCTACTTCAAAAATTCTTTCACTTCGATGTTGATATGCTTGTTGTTTCATGTGATTTTGTGCCATGGTTAGGTTATCCTTTAATATTTGGAGAACTTGTTGTTGATGCTCGATGTGATCTTCCACTGCTTGAACCTTAGATTTTTCTTTTAGAGAACAAGTGATGGAAGGAGCGTGGTATCCATAGAGTGCCATAAATGGTGTCATTTTTTTTGCAGTATGAAAGGAAGTGTTATACCACCATTCTGCCAAGGGTAACCATTTGAACCATTGTGTTTGTTTATCAGAGACAAAGTAGTGAAGGTAGCCTTCCAAACATTTGTTCACTATCTCGGTTTGTCCATCAAATTGAGGATGATAGGATGAGCTATGAGCCAATTGAGTACCCAAGCAAGAAAACAATTTTGTCCAAAAATGTCCAGTAAAGATGGGATCTCTGTCACTTACAATAATATTTGGGCTGCCATGTAACTTTTAAACTGTCTCCATGAATATGGTGGCAACTGTACTGGCTTTGAAGGGATGAGAGAGTGCACACAAGTGTGTGTAATTGGTCAGTCTATAAACAATCACCATGATGACACTCTTTCCTTCAGACTTCGGTAACCCTGTGATGAAATCCATGGAAACCTCCTCCCAGTGCTGACTTGGGATGTCTAATGGTTGTAAAAGGCCCGGGGTCTTAATTGTTTCCACCTTATTTTGTTGGCAAACCAAAAATTCTGCCACAAACCTTTGAACATCAGTTTTAAGGCCATCCCAAAAAATATCCTTCTTGACCCTATGGTAGGTTTTTAAAAATCCTGAGTGCCCTCCTACTGGAGAGGTGTGCAATTCCAATAGTACCTTTTATTTGATTTGGGAGTTCCTACATAAATATAAGCGATCTTTGTACCATAGTGAATCATTTTTCCATGTAAATGTATATGATGCACTGAAATCCTGCTGCAACCTTTGAATGAGAGTCCACACTTTTTCGTCATTCTTCCATTCATCCCTTGTTTCTATTATCCAATCGGGTTGGATGATCAAGATAACACAGAGAAAGGCCTCAACATCTTCATCCTTTCTTGATATTGCATCTGGCACAACATATTGCTTCCCTTTTTTATAGACGATTTCAAAATCATAACCCAATATCTTGGTCACCCATTTTTGTTGTTCTTCTGAAGATAGTCTTTTTTATAACCCAAACTCTGGCGCTGGATATACAAAGCAATTGAGAGCTTTGGCTAATTTATAGTGAATGAAATTATGAGTACTACCATAATCAATTAGGAATATTATCTTTTTCTTTTTGATATATCCTTCGATCTTGAGGGTTTGAGGAGTGTTAATTCCAGACAATGCATTACACGATATCGTGGGAGTCAACTCTTGAGACAAAATTGCTTCTACATTTTCATCTTGAGATGGTTCTTGTTCTTGTTCTTGTTCTTCTTCCTCTTCACAATCTCATAGAATAATTTCTTCTCACCACACTTATGTCCCTTACTGTACTTGTTGTCACAATTAAAACATAAACCTTTTGTTTTTCTTTCCTCCAATTGTTGAGGTGTCAACCTTGTAGGTTGAGGTGTTTTAGAAGAAGGAGTATTATTCTCTCTATAGATGTTAGGATTGGTCCTTCTATTAGCCATAGCCATATTTTTACTTTCAACATATCTTGCCACCTTGAATGCATTCTCCAATGATTTGGGTTCCCAAAGACGAACCTCATGTTGAATGCTATCCTTTAAAGTTCCTATGAATACATCAATGAAGTGCTCATCTGGAATATCTGTTACCTTTATATTCAATCTTTGGAAGTTTTCAATGTGCTCTATAACTGAACCCTTTTGCTTTAGATTTATCAATTGGCTAAAGAAGGTATTTCTCCTTGTATCCTCATAGTGTGCCATCATTTCTTTCGTGAAAATTGTCCAAGTGACGAGTGATTTGCAAGAACAAAGCCATTGATACCATACAAATTGATTGGGTTCTAAATATAAAGAAGTAATTCGTACCTTTTGTGTATGTGGCACATTATGTAGATCAAAGAATTGCTCCATCTGAAGTATCCACGTGATTGGGTCCTTGCCATCAAACTTCCTCATATGGAACATGATTGGTCTTTAACCCAAAGTTGGAGTTTCTCCATTATTGATTCATCTTCCTTATGTCCTCATCATGAATTTCATGGGACACATTTTCACTTTCAGGTGTCCTCTCTATTAGGAAATTTTTCATTCCTTCCATGATCTCCCTTTTTAAACCATCCATCTTAGTATCCATTATTGCCTCCCGTTCATCTTTTGTCGTTGTCTTCTTTTGTAATTCATTTGTGTCCCTACACATTTCTTCACCTTCATCAAGAGTACAAGTAGGACTGTCTGGAGGCTTATTTGGTGTAGAAGTTCCTTTTTTGGGTGGCATGTTTTCCAAGTATCACTTTTGAACCTTGATTTTGAGGTGGTTCTGCTAGACAATCTTTCTTCTGCTGTATCTCCAAAGTTTCGGCCCTTCTGGGTATGAAAATTTATTTTTTGTAGTTCTCTGATATTTCTTCTCTGCAATTCCACGGGTCTAATCAAAATTGGATGTACCAAGTGGAATTTACGGTAACTTCACCACAACTTGTGATTTTTGGCCTTTCCAGGAGATCTCACTTGTATAGCATGCCCCACACAAAAATAATTGACACAAAATTATGAAACTCCTACCTGAAATACTACAAACTGTCCACTATCCAATGCAACTAGTCTCACTCAATTTGGATACTCTAGGAAGAAGTTATGATTTTTTTACCCGGAACACCTACTTGCGACTAGTCAGATACCCTATCTTCCACAGGGTGTATATGAAAATTTAAGATGACCCAGAAGCTGAAATTTTTACCATAGATACCTTACTAATTTATGTGAATAGCCTCCGGATTTCAGGGTCTGAAACGTTACAACAAAAAAATTATAGCGAAAATTCCGCAATGACTCAGTTCAGGATGATTCTAGAACCCTATCTTACACAGGTTGTATCTCCGAAAGTATAAGGCCTTAGGAGATGAAATTTTAACCCAACGTACCTTGATCCATCTACTAAATATCCTCCATGTCATTCCTTCTGAAATGTTGTAGAAAAAAAGTTATAGCAAAAATTCCAAGGTGTCTCAGATGTAGCAGCGAAACCCCAAGACCTTGAGCTATGATACATATGTTAACAACCACATATCAATATAGCATAGAAAAACCTCAGAATAGGTACTCAACACCTTGAAAAATAGAGAAATTAAGATAATAAGCCTCTTCGAGGGGCAACCTCCTTATGCCCACATAAATGTCCAATTACAAGATGATTCCAAGTGAAAATGTCTCCTTGGTATATATAGGAGACTAGGAGGTACAATTACAACTAATGGACTCAAGCCGGCATAAATAAAATAACATTATTAATGCAATATGCCTCAATTAAGGGGTAATGAGCCATTATTTAGGGTTTAACACACACCTAAAAACTTTTGCTTGCCACTTACTTGTTGGCAACAATCACATGATCTCACAAACATGAAATAATTGTGAAACATGATGGGATAATAGAAACTATAACACACAATTTTATGCATGGTAGATTTAGCAAGGAAATTCCAACTAGTATGGAATTGCAAATGAGCACCATCATGAAATTTCCATAGCATATATTTGTCTTGGGACTTACCAACACATCAAAGCAACATACCATCAACATGTCCATGGACAACCAATTTTTCAACATAACATACTTAGTACTTTCTAACCTTAGTCTCCTATTTTCATTGGCCTGCAAATGGGAAGGGCATTGTTGGTTTCGCAAGTACAAGATGATGTCCTAGTACCAAAAGTCAACAATTTCATCATAGCCAATATCAAAACATTCCATTTAAAAAACAACAAGCAATGAATCCTCATCCACTTGGCTATTAGGATTTTTATAATGAGCATTTTTAGCCAAAAGAAGAGATAAATACTTACCTCGTACAATCTTAGTAACCACAATTTCAAGATCAAATTCTTGATTTTTAGAAAGGCAATTTGTCCTTCTTCCTTGCAGAAAAAAATTAGGACAACAACTACTTGATGGCTTGAAGAGGCACTTTAACAATCGTGTGCTTGCCAAAACATGTGTAAAATTTCACAAAGAAACCATGAGGGATAAAGCATGTTTTTCAATTAGAGGGTACTCAAATTCATTTTTAATCAAGATTTGTCTCATAGAATCCACGGGTCTTTCAAAAATTTTGGCATCGAACTGCACAAGAATGACCAAAACAACTAAGTTTGTATTGTTGGTATAAATATGAAAATCGCTTGAAAATTTAGGTTTTCCAAGGCAAGGGAAAATGTAATGGAATTTTTAAGGGATCGAAAGGCCTCCTAGGAACTTTGGTCCTAACTGAAAGATGTGTATTTCTAGAATAACAAATGTATGAGATTGATTATTTGAGTAAAATTGAGCACAAATATGTGAGAAAAGTTAGTTTTTTCCCGTAAAATCCTAAATGGGTTTCTTAAAGGTGGGAGTTGGAAACCTATAAATAGCATTAAATCTCTCTAGACTGATGCTTACACTATCCTAATTTGAGACAATATGCCCCAACAATTTCCCTTCATTCACACCAAAAGAATATTTGTTAGGATTAAGAGAATACCAAATTTCCTACATTTGAGTAAAACCCACAGTAGATGGTCAAATGATAAACTCTTTTAAAAAATGCACCAGTAGAACATCAAGAAAAATATGAATGATTATACCTTTTAACTCATTAAACGCAATATCCATTGCCCTCTAAAATGTAGCACATGCATTCATTATCCCAAAGGGAATACGATGATATGCAAAAGTGCTCCACCTCATCGTGAAAATGGTTTCTTTAGGATTTATTTTAATTTGATTGTAGCTAGAAAATTTGTCTAAGAGGAACATCGTTTCTAAACTGACAATATGTTATAAGATAACATCCATGAAAATAAAAGGGAAATTATCTTTGACATTACCTCATTCAAATCTCTAAAATCCATGCAAATCCATTGTCATGATTCTTTTTCCAAACAGAAACCAGATTGGCAACCCACTTTGAGTAGCGAATAGGGATGATGACAATAGCCTCAAGCATTTTGTCAAGCTCCTTCACAATTAAGGCATATGAATTGGGATTAATAGGCCTTTATTTTTGTCTAACAGGATTTACATCCTTCTTAAAAGGAATAGAATGTTGGATGATATCAAGGTCAAAATCTCTTAAGTCTTTATAGTACCAGGAAAAGATGTCCCGGAATTTTGAAACTAAAGCTAATGATTTTACTCTTTCTTCCTCAATACATTGGGCTCCTATACACAAATTTTTTGGATGGATTTTAGAACCTTTGTTCACTAAGATAGTTGGTTTAACATTTATTTTTTAAGGTTCATGATTATGATCAACACTCTTGGAAGAGTCATTAGTTGAAAACATATTCTCTAATGGCACAATCCTTTTTGGATAAACGTTGCTTTTCAAATTAAGGGCACCTAAAGAATTAGGCATGTCATCTTCTTGTTCAACAAGAAAACAACGAAAGTCTTCATCATTCTCAAAAATATGCTAGGTGTCATTATCTAGCACACAAGGACAATAGAGAGAAATGACATCGTAATTAGGCTCACCATTAGAGAATTACCTAATTGGAATAGTGACAAAAAAAACCAATTTATTAGCCATTGAATTCAACCCTCTACGGATACAATTCAGGTTAAAGGATATAAGTTTTTCAATAAACCAATCTATAATTTGAATAAATCTTCTAGAAACCTTTTTTACTAGTTTACATATTATTTTGACCATATTCATTATCAACTCAAAAGCTCCAAAAACTTTCAAATTCTTGTAGCCAAATCTTTTTTCGAGACAACACAAAGCTTTAGACTCGACAATATTATTAGTACATGTAAAATTCAGCTGGTAAGAAAATTGTTGAGGCTTACCTGATGGAAAATATAACATAACCTCGACACGACTAACTTCATAGGAAGAAGTACCATCAAACCATAAGTACCAAAACCAATCTTGATCAGAATCAGGTTGGACAAGAGAATAATATTCTTCTTTAATAAAGAGAGAATAGGTATTGAGACTAGTTTTGATATAATCAACCTATGGACTAGGGATACTCTCAATGCAAGGAATAGTTGTAGTTTCCCTTAAAATGATAATGTTCTCATGGTCATGGGGAAGAATCATGTGAGAACCATCTAAACTCAAATAATTGTCGGTTAAGTGTTGCGAGTCATGTGTTAGAATCATGGGAAAGCTTCATGATAAAATATAGACAGGCAAAACAAGATGACGGAAAAGGCTCACTAACCAACTCTTTTGTATTCACACCAATGTTACATATTTATAGTACAATGGGTGATGCCACCTCGTAGAGAGATTTTCTCTAGATCCTAAAATCATGCATGATGATTAGGCTAGGCAATCTTAACTAACTCATTAGTCATCACTTGAGGATATATTACTAATATCCTAAATGAATAATACAAATATAGGTGACAATTAGACTTAGTGATTGGTAAGGTAAGACATAGGCTAACATTCCCCCCCTCAATCACAAGTTTGATCAATAATACCAACAATGAAGCATAAACTAGTATCATTTCCAAGTCTTCATAGTGAAACTCCTGAGTTGAGCCTCAATGAAGAACTGCCTAAAAAACCGCCAATCTGGATGTTGAATGGTTCATTTGAAATGAACTGGAAGAGAGATAATATATGGAAGTGAACAACTGCAATATCTGAACAGTCCCTGATTGCTTGACAATTCAATCATTTTCCCAAGTATTTGAGCTTAGAAGAATTTTATGTCTTCTTCTAATTGGTGAACACGTGGTTTCACCACTTTACTATCAGTGTATCACTGAAGTGCTCTCTAAATATGTGGTTTGAGATAACCACTAGCTAATTGATACCATGTATCTAATGGTTTTTGGATGACCACTAACCAATTTTGACACTTTTATGTGTCCAACAACATCCCAATGTGTAATGTGTATGATTCAATTGCAATTCATTGAACCATAATTCTACCAAAGTCTGTCATCTACATACTACAGTTTCCCATCTGGAAAATTCGATTCCCATTTGGCATATTTGTTGTCAAAACTTTCATTCTAACAACCATCTTCAATTCCATCATCAATTCCCCACTTTGTCGATTGAAAGGAGATACTTCAAGTGGTTTCATGAACCATCATCATTTGATTTTTGAACTCCCCCCCCCCCCTTAAGGTACAAAATATTTACATCATTGTACTCCCCCCTCTAGGCTCAAGAGAGTACCATACTTGTTCCATTTGTGTACAACACAAAGTGGGCATGTGGAAACAACCACATGTTATCTCATCCTGTGAGGGCCATGCTCAAAATTTATGCCATAAGGGGACCACTTATGTGAGGTAGAAAATGCTATGTGCCGCAAGATTGGTCTTTATTCGAGATTGAATTCTACGGTAACACTTATATAATCACTTGGTTGTTCATGACCATTTCCAAGGATTAATCCACTCATAGTGAATCTTCAATCTTATAGGTTTCTCCAGTGTTGAACATATGTTTGAAGAATGGTTATGCTTGCCACAATGTTGGAAAGGATGGAGATCAAAACACTGATTCTCCATGTGACCAACTCAATTACAATGTTGGCACTTCACATTATGATGCTAAACTTGAACAGGTGAAGTTGAAACGTCTTGAAGGAATCTAGCACTTTGGAACTTGATTGGTTTGGAATAATCGAGAATATGAAAGGTAACTTCCTTGTCATATCTAAGTCATGTTCTATTATGGTTGTAGCCGATTTCTTCCCAAGGTCTGATGATGGGCTTGGAAAGATTATTTTGAACATGTTGCTTTGAAATACGTGGAAGTGGATTTTATATATGTTGTTGCATCATTGAAAGATTTTTTTCATTGAAGTCAAAAGAAAACTCTTGAAATGTAGGTTCAAAAATAGCTTCATCTTCGTCTGCATCTAGAGTTGTCTTACAAAGTTGTCCCTTAACTGACTGTTGATAAAAAAAAAAACATCATCATCATCATAGAGAGGGTTGTTCTGAACAAAAACTAGGTCGAAACAGTTAACTAGCTGTTGATTTTTGAGATCTATCAACTCATTATTCAATAGTTGGGATTGTGTTTGAAGGATTCTAACTTTAGCTTGCGTCACTTGCAAACAAGTTAGCATTGATTGAAGAATATCTTTGTGAGGTATGACTATATTGTCTTCAGTAGTGTTTATTATAGTTTTTAGTAACTCTAATAATTCTAGATTTTGCTCCATTTGAATGTGCTCACTTACACTTCACGCTCTTTTGAACTCATTTGAATTTGTTTCAAGGAATGCACTCGCTTATACTTTCACACTCACTTGAACTTGCTTCCAGGAAGTTGAGAATGTCGATTACCACCGAAAATGCATCCAAAAGTATTACAATGATTGATTAACAGGCACAACAAGTGGAATTTGGACTCAAAAAATAGAGGGTGTCGGGTTCAACCGAGAATGCACCTGATAAATACAATTCAACTCAACTTAATTACACTTACAAATACATCATTGCAAGTACAAATCAACTTGATCAAGTAATCTTACAACAAACATTGTTTTCAAGTTACAATTTAACTTCAAATGCTCCATGATGTGTTGAGTTCAAAAACTTTGATTTTTCCATTGCTGATGTGATTGATGACTTGAATGCTTGGGAATGTTCTTCATAGATGCTTGATCATATGTGATTGAATAACATGAATTATGCTTGAATTTGTGTGTGTTGCGTTAAATGCTAAAATTGCAATGATTATGTCAAAACTAGACATAAACATCGTAAAACCAACCATGAAAATATTCACAATCGCAAACAACGACAATTGTCTGTAAACCCCCTTATTCAATTTCAGGCTAGGTTTAGGACGAAGAACAAAATAAAAATAAAAATAAAAGTTGATCTATTATGAATATCACTCTTACGATACTTAGTCCAAATACATTTTGTATATAACTTCATCATAAGTCTTCATAACTCAACCATCTCAACACAAGCTATCACTCACTATTACAAATCTTCAAGATTTTCAACTATATTTTCACAAGGTTTATGAGAAAAAGCTAAGCCTAGAATAAAGGTAAACTATACTTCAAGAAAAAGTGAGCCCATATTCCACTAATAAAGACATCCAAAGTATCACTGATGAAGAAGCCTTAACATTTTCTCCATTGCTAACCTTGCTATCAACTTTTAAAAGTGTCTTGTTGCCCATGTAGAGGGCACTCACTAGAAGGGTGAGAGGTATCTCCAACAGAAAATTGAATGGTGTTATGATTGTCAAAGCCATTGCTTTGTTGTCCATGATGATTTCCTGTTACTGCAAATGATCGAGCCAAAAAACGGACCAAGTCACTAGAAAATTTCTCTAAAAACGTTTGTGTTACATTGACCTCACCTCAGGTTTTTTTCAATGTAGTAGCAACACTTGTAGAAACATATCCATACATAACATATCTTTCGTGATTTTTTAATAGGTTATGCAAGCTAGAATGTGGCGCTGAAACTGTTGTAGTAGTCGATGAAGAGATTTGAGTGCATAGGATTCGAGATCACAAAGGGGAATTCTCATTGTGCTTATCTGAGACAGACTCGTGGAACGATCTCCTTTCAGTGGACGGGTGGAATTTGATCTGGAAGCAGATGGCGGATGCGCAAATCGAAAGAACCGAAGGTTGAATTCATTGTTGCCAAATAGAAGGCCACATTAGATGTTTGAGTCGGTGAGAGTGCATCCGTCCTTCAATGCGCCTATGTTGCTCTAATACACCCTATGTTGTGCAATCAGACGAGGGTTTTCTAAGTGCAAGCTTCCCTTCGTTTCCACCATTTTTTGTAGAAGCCATGCATAAAAGGAGCGCACGGGATGGATTGATGCCATAAAATCATTGCAATCTGATTTTTTTTATATCTCCTATTGTGCATGGAGATCCCAGACTAGGATCCGATAACAGAGATTTGAGCATTGCTAGTAGATCATTGATCATCGATTGCTAGTGGAGAGAGAAATTGGACACAATATTCTATCATTTATGGAAGAGGGGTAGCCACTCAGAGGGCACTTAATCAATGCATACAGATCTACATATGGTGAAATTGGAACACAACAGATACTTCAGATCTATGTAGATCATGGGTGAATTGTTAGAGCTCGATTGTTGGACATTTCACTCATGCAAGTGCAAATAGCCCTGGGCATGTCTTTGTGTTGATCAGATTACAACAGAGAATGTGGATCGATCACTGATGCATATTTGTGGTGAAGGTGCACGCGGATCAAGACGAGACTAATAAGTGGTCCATCAAAAATGATGTAGATCACTGCAAATATCTCAGATCACTTGAATCGTTGGATTCTTAGAAAATTACACGGGAAAAATCTTTCCAGAGTTCTTGAAATGAGACCCCATTACTATCAAAAGAAAATCCAAGACATTGAATCCAGTCCCTGACGCAAATTTTGGAAGTTGAGTATGAACATAGTAAATCAATAGTGTTGACAAACCTCTTTCATCGATGATGTAGCTTGTGTGCCCATTGTTCCTCTTTAGCTGCATGCTCACACTGCACTTCACCTCCCATGGAAAACTACCATGGTGACATCAAACCCTTAAGACCATAAGAGCTCTTATACCAATTGATAAAATATAGAGAGGAACAACAAGATGACAGAAAAGGCTCACTAGCCAACACTTTTGTATTCAGACCAATGTTACATATTTATAGTACAATGGGTGATTCCACCTCATAGAGAGATTTGCTCTAGATCCTAAAATCATGTATGATGACTAGGCCAGGCAATCTTAACTAACTCATTAGTCATCACTTGAGGATATATTACTAATATCCTAAATGAATAATACAAATATAGGTGACAATTAGACTTAGTGATTGGTAAGGTAAGCCATAGGCTAACACTTCCTACTTCCATATCAATCACTAAGAAATCATAGGTGGTCTAGATTTTTGGGTGAGGACACATAACCAAAGTGAGGCCTTTGATTTTCTCAATGGTAGGTTGCACTTCCTTATTAGTGCAAGTGTGACCACGTTGGTCTACTGTTACTTTGGACATGATGTTGGGACAAGAACCTCCATCAATAAAAAAAGAATATACAATTTTTCCCATAATTCAGATGAAGACATAAAAAGGAGGCTATATAGGGTCATGTCTAGTTGTGGAGGCCACAAATACCTCTTTCTTAAAAATTTCTTCTAAGTTAGTAGCATTTGCACTCAAATATGTTGTTTTCCATTATTCACAACCGGTAAAATGAGGGAAACAAGGACTTTGTTGAGGTTTTGTTGTTGTTACAGGGCTTATAGTACATCTAAAAAACCAATATTTCTTTGAGAGCTAGTGGGCTATTAACCACTTTATAAGGTGAATACTCCAGTGGCAAAACATCAATTTGTTTTATAGAACAATGAGATTTTGGTTCTAGATAATAGATGATGGTTGTTGTTCTATATTTGGAAACATAATAAGTTTATTATTTTCATTATTTTTGTTCTTTCCAACATTTCTTTGATTAGGATTTTACACAGATTTGGGTCTAAACTAATTTTGGATTGTCTAATTTCTAGTCATTGTAATGTATATTCATCATATTGTTCTTCTTCTTTGATGCCAACTACAATATGGGGAACTTTTTACCTTTTCCCCTTTCTCTATAAACCATAAAAGGCTCACAAGTCATTGCATCATGAGCTTCAACATATAAATTACACCAATGATGAGAAAAATATTCTTCGGACTTAGCGGGATTTGGTCTTGTCAAAATCCTAAAGGTAGAATTTGAAGCAAGTTTAGGATCTAAAGTTAGCTTGTGCTCAAATGAGATAATCTAATTATGCATATGCTACATCATTTGTAACATGACAAAAATGTCATTTTTGGGACCAAAATTGACAAAGAATAAACCTATTCTAGGGTTATGCTCTTCAAACTCCAAACAAGTTTTCATAGTAGAGCCTAGACATTTTATACCATTCTCTTCTAATTGATGACGATAAGAAAGGGGTAATTTATTATCATTATGAGCAAGAGAAACTTGTCGAGTGCGTCTAATAACTTTGGGAATCTTATTAAAAAGTTTCATGAACCTAAGGTTAAAGGCTTTGATGGTCTCACCATCTTTAAAAGACAAATTCTTAAAATTTCTCATGTGGTCGATAGGGTTTTCCATTTTGCCAAAAGTAGGCTTAAACCAATAGATTTATTCAAACTAAGTTGAAAAGATCTTATTGGGAAGATAAAAAACCCATCAATATCCCTATCTTCCAAATAATTTACAAATAGTCTCATACACATGTCATTATCATGTGCACCTATATTATTGCATGGATCAAACACTACAACCAGACTTCACTAATAGAAGTTACCCATTCACTGAAAACCTAGGTAGATGATATTTAAATTTGTGTAATGGATTAATAATAAGAATAATGTTTAGAGGAGACAACACATGTCATCGGGTGGCATCTGCATCTACCTCATATTGGAAGATGCTAACATTTTTAATCACTTTTTCATGATTATTCAAGATAGGTATAGGGTTAACGTAATGACCCCAATTTCTAATCTCGTGATGAATTGTAATTAATTATTATTTAGATGTTGGTTCTATTTTATCATGGATGTTTTAAATACCACGCTTTATTTTACACCATGAGGAAGACATGCCATGGAAATTTAAATATTTGTAAAATATTATTATTTTTCATTTTAATAAAATACCCAAGGCTGAATGAGGAAGGAGCACGTAAAAGAGGGGCCATGATGCCACAAGAGGGGAAGTGTGAGGGGTTACTATGAAAAATTCTATATGCCCAATATTCCTATACCATTTACCCAAGCCATTTTTTCTTTATCCATCTAAATCCTCCTTTTGACTAGACAAACCAATCATTGAATGCAGTTGATGGGAGGGCCAAATTCCACAATTATGAGAAGAATGGGATGAGTACCCATATGTAAGAGGTTGGTGGGGAAGTACACCTTCCAAAATTATGAGAGCATGGGGATCCTTGGGGTTCATGTTATGAGTCAATCATTCCCCCAACTTTCTTGTAAATCATGCCACATGGAAAGGGGCATATTATCACATGATTTGTAAGTGTGAAAATCCCAACACAAGATCATTATATCTTGCATAACTACAAGATATCCTACCACTGTCACCTTAGTAAGAAATCTCGTCATTTTAGTGATGAGGGAAGTCCACCACAGGGGAGGCTTCCCCAGTGATCTCAAGGGATAAAAGTATCAAGTTTGATAGTCAATCCTATCGCCCCTTCTCTTGATCACCTACTGAAAAATCTAGGTCTGTGAAATGGATGAGGTTAAAAGGTGTTTGAGTACCTGCCTGGAACAATAACACTTTATAGAATTTGTATGATCAATTTTGAGTACAAACAAGACAATGGGAAAAAATAAAGAAAAATGTTGCAGAGACAAGTCAAACAGCCTACAAAAAATTAGATTCAATGGAGAAAACAAGGAACAAAAACCATCACATTTTTATCGAACCAAATGGACTCGAGAACTATTGCACTAGTTAAGTTAAAGAAACAAGATTGAATACCTGAAAGTTTTAAGAAAAAGTTCATGGAGTTGCAATGGAGGTAGGAGAAGATATTTCCACATGTTTTGAGGAGGTTCTCCCACACCTTTCTAAGGCCTTATAAATCACATAGAAAGTAACCACTGTCAAAATCAAGGTAACAACAGCACAATATAAATCACAATATAAATCATCATATCAATCATACGTGAGTGGGAAGAACCAAAATCACAATATAAATCATTATGTCAATCATACAAATCAATTGCAATTAGAAATTAAATAATAATTCAAATACTTGGATATTCGATCGCTGTCCTCGTATGATATTCATTTAACATTGCTCCAATAGATCTCCTCTAGTAGTTGTGATTGATAGGCTTGGGAAGGGTGCACCAACTCCTTCTTAGTGGTCAAGGTTGTGGGATTAGTGGGTGCTGACAAACCAAAGGTTGCTAGCTTGACAAGTCAAGATTTTTGAGTTATAGTTGTCTTCTTGTTATAAGAGTTCTTGCCAACTACTCAAACCCATCATCCATCAATGCCATTATTATATAGAGGCACTGGCTAAGCATGAATTTGAGCAACTTGACTTACAAGAACAACTAGTGGGTCTAGCTTGGCCATGGGTGGGCAAACAGATTTTGTTGTTTGAGTTTTGACAATGAAAGTAAGTATTAGGGAAATTAATATAATGCACATGTTTCTTACTTATCTCAACTGCTCAAACCCATCATCTAACAATGCCATTATTATCTAGAGACATTAGCCAAGCATGAACTTAAGCCTGCTAATTTACATGAGCAACTAGTGGGTCTAGCTTGGTCATGAGAAAGCAAACATTTTTGTGGTTTGAGCTTTGATGGTGGGAGTAAGTATTGGGCAAATTAATACAATGCACATGTTGCTCAATTATCTCATCCCTTATAGGAATCAAAATAAATTCCTCGAGATCTTTAGATATGTAAAGTCCTAATCAAGTCCTTTTTTGTTGTCCAAGGTTAAATAAATGAGAGGGATCATGACAAATAAAGCCTCGTGTAAGTGCAAAGATGCATTAAAGTACATGCTAAAATCAGATGGGTAGTCTAAGAAACTCAATTGACATAAAACTACATATTTGACTAATTTGTTTAGCAAAGAGACTTTCAACCCCAAAATGAAAACACAATGCAGGTATTATGATAGCCCCTTTTTATGACCAACAACAATAGCATAACATGATTCCTCGAAGAAAGAAAATAGAAAAACATGTGTAGTGAAGCCTTAGAAGCTAATGCAACACTAACCATGTGGCTCTTGTACATGCTTAAACCTAAGCTTAATCATGGTCTCCTTAGTTACATGACTGCCAAATACTAAAGCAATGTGAGCTTCTTATAAGTATAATAGAATTCACCATACTTAGAAATAGAAATATCAATGAGAATTTCCTTAAGGGAATATTGTGCATTAGAAATAGAATTCACCATACTCCATCATCAATGAAATATCAATGAGAGTTTCCTTAGGGGAATATTGTGCATTAGAAATAAAATTCACCATACTCCACCATCAATGCCATGTACTATTATGCATTAATAATGATGTGAAATGATTAAATTTTAAAATTTTATTTTTTAAAATTAATTTTAAATAGGGATAAATAATCAAAATAAATTGATATATAACCATGTTAAAAGAAAATAAAATTATAAAGTTATTTTATTTTATAAAAAAATCAAATTAATATTTAATTTTAAGAAATTTTTGGATATTTATATCAATAATAAAAATCAAAGTGTGATTATATTTCCTACATTGGTATAAATTAATAATTTTAAATATCAGTCTCAGTATAAAAATAAGTAATGAGTATATGAAGTTAGTGATTCAAAATCTTTCATTTATTAGTCCGTGATATGGGACTATAGAAATAAGTTTGCTTTTGATGTGACATTAATTTGATTTTTACCATGAATTTGTGTATGCAATGTAATGCTTAACATAGGAAAACAAATATATATTTTTTGATATAATAAAAATATTTTTGTTTCTCATTTCTAATTGGTTGATAGAATTGAAGTGTTATTGCTCCCTTCACATCTTTCAATATGTAGAATTAATTACGTAATCAATGAATTTCACCAATCACCACATCTAAATATAAAAAGTTGTACTATGTATTTACTAGCACAACCACAAATTCGTGGTTGTGAACGCTGAAAGGACGGCTTGCAAAACCTGAATCGTCGGGAAAGAGAAACAACCCAGAGGTGGACGGATGGAGTTGGAAGGAGTTGGCTAGAAGGAGGCAGTGGTGAAGGCCAAAGGTTTAGGTTGGCCTAGAAAATGAAACCCTAATCACTCATACATGGCAATCAACTAGCCACCATAGTAAATTTTAAATATGATTAAGTAAAAGTAAAAAAAATAAACATGTAAATTGATGTCTTTATAATAGTGAGGAAGTTAGTGGTTGAAATCACAACCATTGATTTATTGAGACTACTAAGAATATTCCATCAATATTTAATCCTGTCCATACAAAACTGATTAAGCACTAAAAACCTATTAAATGTGCCCATGATCAATAGGTGTACGCCTTTCGACGTAATTATTATGCATTATTATATTTATTATTTAATATATTATTTATTATTATATTTATATTATATTTATTATCTAATATATTATTTATATTATATTTATTATCTAATATATTATTTAGATTATATTTATTATGTAATGTAATATATATTATTAAATTTGGAAGGTTTATTTTCAAAAAGAAAATTTGAATATTTTTAAAAAGCAATTTGTATTTGGCTAGCTTAACTTAATTGGAAGGAAATTTAGGTTAATCCCAAAACTATAGAACATCCACATTAAAGTAAAAAAGTGGTCAGAGATATTGGCCAATGCGACATATGACAAATCTATAAACTAAGTGTCATGGATCAACACGTCTTCCTCCATTCCTTGTGAGTCTAGGTCGAATTCTTTGAAGTCCAATCTTTTTGACGGTATAGTTATTAGTTTTAATTTTTTTCATTTAAAATCTTTACAAATTGATTTCTTTTAAGACTATGAAACTAGCCCCTAGTTAACATATTGTTCATGTTTCACAGTAATCATCATCATCAATAATTATAGGGTGTTAGTTATCATCTCCATTTTCAAATCTACTTGGCAGGGACTAAGCTACCACGCAACCCTTGTTTTTTATGTGAAGTTACTGGTTAAAAATCCTTCACTTATCTTGTATGTTGACTTATCTTTCCCAGGATAAGGGGAAAGTAGTTGCCCAAATAGACAACAATGAAGAGACGTCGAGAGAAGAGAGGAAAGGAGATTCCACAAAACTCTTCAAAACCTGGGCTCAAGTTATTAGCAATTCTGCTAAGAGGGAAGGAGAAACAAACATTCAGGTTGACAACATGCAAGATATAGAAAGCAAGGAAAGACATGATAGAGCAAAAAGCATAATTATTAAGGGGGTGAAATATTATGGGAAAAATTATTGTACTCTTGACCTTGCAAGAGACTTCTTGAAAGACAAGCTCCAATGGCAAGGATAAATATGTCAAGCATGGAGAGTAGGTAAGCCTAATGGTGAGAGAGCCAGGCCCATAAAATTCATCATGCCCAACTTGCATGATAAATATATCACTCTAAGCAGGAAGCAGTTTTAGGGGTTCTCGGTTTTTTCTAGAAGAAGACTTAACTGTAAGACAACAAGAGGAAAGGAGGGACGAAATGACAAAAGTTAGGGCAACAAGTGATCCAGGTGGATATCGGTGGCCACCCACCTTTTCCGACTGGCTCAAAACAGTTTTCTGGCAATTTTGGCAATTTACTATTTTTAGCAGGTTTTAACTTCCAGGGCCATTTTGAGGGCCTAAATGAAGGTTTTTTGAGATC
>ML790525.1:313845-330806 GCA_009831015.1 Picea engelmannii | reverse complement strand
TGCATCTCTGCATTTATGTGTATTTCTGTATTTCATTGTGTTCCTACATAAATCCGGATCAACAAGAGATGAGGGAAAAAGAGCATGGATTTATAAAGGTAAAGCTATGATAGCCCAATTTGGACCTCCTTCCAAAACAAGGCAGCAAAACGACAACAAAGAAGAGGCAACAAACTCTTAAGCAAGAAATGAGAAAGCAAGGTCAATATGGGCAAGCAGGGACAAAGACTCAATTATGAGTCTTGCATGTCAAAACAAATAGCAATCAAGTCGTACCCAGGTTTCCTTAAGATTAGTTTGTTGGAACTGCAGGGGTTACCCATGGAGATGAGGACCTGGGTTAGGGCCTATTGCGGAAGATAGAGACATAATTTGCCTCATAGAAACACATGAGCATGAAGGGTGCAAGACACCTTTGTTTGAAGGGTATTGGAAGATAGCAGTGTGGAACAAGGCAACAGAGATTGACAAAGGGCATGGGGGTTATCATGGTATTAGTAAGAGAAAAAGAAGGTCATTTCATTCAACTAGAAAAAGAAGACCCAAATAAGCAATTTGTCTAGCTTAAAATATTAGAAAATGGAAATCACATCAGAATTGCAGCATGTTATTTTGCGTCGCAAGTTTCAAAAATCTACAAAAGTAGAAGGCTTGACCACAAAGATCCCTTTGCAACCCTAAAAACAGATATTGCAATATATTTTCAGCTAGGTAAAGTCCTTAAAGTGGGGGATTTTAATGCTAGAATTGCATGTGAACAAGCTAGCATTCTTTGTTGCAAAGAAGACGGTGACCCTATATGGCTTACATAAGAGAGTAATCATCAGTGGAGACAAATTTCAAAGGATAAAGGCTGCAATCTCTTTGGAGAACAATTGCTTACGCTATGTAGCACTTTCGATTTAGTCATTTGTAATGGTTTGACTAGATGGGAAAAGTCCAGTAATTTCACTTGCAATACTTACAATGGAGCAAGTGTAGTAGATTATGCAATTTGCTCGCATAGTTTGTGTGGGAAAATGGATGAAGTGTTGATTGGAGATCAAATTTGGAACTTAAAATCAGATCACAAGCCAATTTATTTAAGTTTCTCTTGGACCAGAAAGAAGTAATTAGGGTCAAAAACTCAGTGTGTTCAACAAAATCCCCCAAATGGTAGAATTCTTTTGACTCCAAAGAATTGTAATACATTCAAAAAAACGTTAGAGAGGCTCTTCGAGAAGGAGGAAATCTCATTTCATGGCCTTCATAGTCACGGATTAACACATTTAATTCAGAGCACACTTGCTGAGTGCAAAAGAGCAAAAATTAAGAAGTCTGAAACAAATTGTTTTTCGGTTAATGCTTAGTTTGACGAGGAATGCAAAAAGGCAAGGAGAAGGTGGAAGGAATCAGACAAGGATAACATAAATCTCAAAGCTTACAAGCAGATAGTAAGAAAGAAAAAGGCTGATTTCATGGTTTCGAGGAGAGAAGAACTAATATTCCTTGGGGAAAATAACCCCAAACTATTCTGGAAGGAGCTCCAACCGAAAAAGGTGCAAATTGAAAACAACATTATAGCTTCTAAATGGTTTGACTATGCAAGACAACTTTATGAGCATGATCCCAAGGTTGACCCTCCTCCCTTGGTCAACACAGACCCAAAACTCTTCACGGTGCAAGAGGTAGAGATGGGTATCAAGAGGTTGGGCGCTGGAAAAGCAAAAGACTTAGATGAACTCCAAGCAGAGTATCTAAAGTGGGGCTTTAAAATTCTTCCACCTCACATCACAAAAAATTTCAACAACATCATACAACAAGGGTTTCCCACAGATTGGACAACTAGTATGGCAATACCTCTTTTCAAGAGTGGCGACGTCAATAATCCCTCCAATTATAGAACCATAATGATAAACCCCTTGTTTGCAAAGTTATTTGGATGCATGCTAGAAAACAAAATCAGCCAGTGGGCAGAAGAAAGAGATAAACGTGCTAAAGGGCAAGCAGGTTTTAGACCTAAACATTCCACAGTTGATCATTGCATAACTTTAAGGCACATCATTGAAAAAGTTTGGGAAAAAAATGAACAAGTTTTTTGTTGCTTTGTTGATTTCAGAAAAGCCTTTGACATGGTTCCTAGGGATAAGCTTTGGGGCAGAATGGAGGAACTCAGGGTTCCCAGGCATTTGAGAGTAGCTGTGCATAGGCTATATGAAGAGGTGAATGTCAAAATTAGAACTTCATCAGGCATTTCTAAAAGTTTTAGAAGCGATATCGGGGTCAAGCAAGATTGCCCATTATCTCCTACTCTTTTTGGGTTATATATTGACAAGCTTGAAGAGTGGCTAAATTCGCAAAAGGGTGACGATATTCATTTGGGCAAGTTCATTATAAGGCTTCTTTTGTACGTAGATGACCTTATATTGATTTCTAAATCGACTCTTGTTTTGCAAGAGCACTTATGTTCCCTTGAGCATTTTTGTAGAAGGGTGGGGATGCAAGTCAATATTAGTAAAATGAAAGTAGTGGTTTTCTCTAACAAAAGAAAGCATAACCAACATAAGTTCTACTTTGAAGGCAACATTCTGGAAGAAGTTGTAGACTACAAATATCTCAGAATTGACTTCAATAGAAATTTAAGTTGGGATGGTTGTAGAAAGAAAAGAACTTTAGGGGGTTGGAAAACATTTTATGCTTTTCAAAACAGGTGTAGAGAGGCAGAGTTGTGGGACTCAAAAACCACTCTAACTCTTTTTGGGCTTCTAGTGATTGCGATGCTTCTCTACGGTTGTGAACTGTGGGCCAACAACACAACCGAGATGCAATGGAAACAAATTGAGAAAATTCAAAAGCGTTTGATTACAAACAAATTCAAAATTAAAAGTGCAGTTCCTTATGCTATCCTGTTAAGTGAAACAGGGGTTGCTCCTATTGAAGCAATTGCTATGGTGCGAGTCATAAGGTATTTGAAAAATGAGCAAATGGAAGAGGGTAGATGGCTTAAGGTTGTGTTTAGTGACAGATTGTGCAAAAGAAAGAAGACTTGGATGAGGCAAAATAACAAATGGTTTAGTAAATGGGGCATTTGCTTGAGCATGTGTCCTACAAACAATAAGGAGATAAAAACTTTTGTTATGGATAAGTTCTACAAATGTACTTGGGAGAAAGAGCTAGGGAGAAAGAAGAAGTACTACATTGAAGAGTTTAGCCCCACTCATAACCATCAACAAAAGGTGTACATAGGTGCCAATATTTCTTGGAGATCTAAAATTCTTATTGCTCAATTAAGGACTAATTCTCATCAACTCCGTTGCGAAACAGGGCGCTGGAAAACGCCAAAAGAAATGTGGGAGGAAATAGTATGTATTTTGTGCTCTTCCGGAAAAGTGGAAACAGAAAAACATTTCATTTTAAAATGTGAGGCCTTAAAAAACAACAGGGAAAATTGTGCAGGTATTCTAGCAGCGAGTTCTTGGGATAATCTATTCAACGAAGAGTTTGTCGAGAAGCTGGGAGCGGTTATTGTAAAACTTCACATGAAAATGACCGAATACAAAAAGCTAGATGAAAAAACAATCTTTCCCATAGACAATTTTTAACCTCATGGACATTAAAAATACTTTCTTCCTTTCTTGTATGTTGTTTGAGAAACCTAAAAATTATAACGATAAGAAAACACAACCACATGTCATGTCGATTCTACCCGTAACAAAAAAAACCTAATTATCATAATAGGTGGTCATCCATTGTTAAATCAACGCAATATAATTTTTTGTTGTTGTGGTGATCCCCTGTTATATCAACGTAATATACAATTTTTTGTTGGAAGGTACGAACGCGTGGAACCTTCGCCTTACTCCGTTCAGTTTTGCTTGCCAAATCCTCTGTAGAAAGTATAAATGGCGGTGGCACTTCGCACTTCGCTTTACGGGTTGAAAGACCTCATGATTCTGACCATAGAAGGAAAGGTCAATTTCAATCTTCCTATTCTAAATTTAGACAGAAGAGCCTGAGTGTTTGAGTGACAATATCGAAGATAGAAGTGAAAGTAATGGTGGTCAAGGAGGCGTTGCAGCGACGGGTGGCATCTTTGCTGAGGCCATGGCTACGGCAGGAAGCTACCCTGGAGTTTGAGTTGGGCTTCTTCCGCTGCCAGGGCATTTTACATGATTTGGAATTGGATGTATCTGCTCTAAACGAAGCTTTTATGCAGTCGAGTACTCTGTTAATAAAATCCGCCACAGTTCGAACAGTGCATATTACATTCTTGCCATGGCGTAATCCAGTTCTCACGCTCGAAATTCATGGTCTACACATTGTTATGAGCTCGAGGTGCGAATTAAAAACATGTTTTTGTTATTCAATTTTGGCAATTCTTTGTTTTCAAATTACAATGACGCTGTTTACATAGGGTTATTTAAAGATTTTCAGCTAGCTCTGGGCAGGTTTTTGACTGTTAACGACAAACTTTACTCAACTTTGATTACTTGAACCGTACCTTGGGCATTGATGTTTGACCTAAAATTTGGCAGGCCTCAATGAGAATAAGAAGTGGGCTTGGGTTTATATATGTACACGTAGGTCCTGACCTCCTGGTCTCATAAGTTCAACCCTTACCTCCATTACCTCCCGGTGCCCCCACAACTACCTTAAGAGACGAGCAAAGTCCATGGGAAATGAACTTTGCTTGCGTCGCACCGGTCGTCCCCATCCTAATCCTGCCCCATTCTGTGGGGCAAACAGCAGGAGCATATTAAATTAAACAGAAATAATTTTTTTAAAGAACGTCGCGAGCTAATAACGTGACAAATAGAACTTATGATACCAGTTGATAAGGTTCTAAGCTTAGTCATTGGGTATGGCTAGTGTTTTTTAAAAGGCTCAAATTTCATCGAATTCTCTCTACATGCCTGATATGTCCACGCTTCAATCCATGTCTGATTCATCCAGCTACACTTAGTCCAGTGATGAGTGTGACCGAGGGACTGATACATCTGCTTGAGTGTGATAGTTCTTTTGGGCCAGTTCAATTTTTAGTTCAATGGGCATTCTATACTTCCGATCCTTGCCAAACCATTCTTCATTTCCTAATCTTACCTTTGTACCATTTCCAACTCTCCAACACAAGAATTTCCCACAGAGATCGAAGGATGTTATAACAACTTACCAAAAAATGGAACCATCGCATGACTTATTTACTGGCAATGTGATAAAATCTTCCATATTAATAGGCGATATTTATTTCCTCTTCAAAATTCCCTGCCACATCCCGTTGTCCGTAATAAGTTTCCATGCACCCTTTGCTGTTAGTGCCTTAGAGAAAGGCCCAAATGCTTAATCCCCCGACCCAGAAATTGTTTTGGTCTAGATAAGGCTTCCTAGTTCTCCAGAAGGATGCTACCATCCTCTTTGTTCTGCTGCCAAAGAAAGGAAAACAGATTTTCCTGATCTTGTTAATGGTTTGTTTTGGAGTGAATGTCAAAGAGAGCCAGTATATTGGAATTGCATGAAGAACACTTTTAAGCAGTACATGCCTGCCTTCTAATGAGATCTGCCCATGGACCGAAGAAGCATTCCTCTTTTTAATCTTTTATACGAGCCAGTTCCAATCTGAAATCCTGTAGTCATTATGCCATAATTGAAATCCCAGATAGGTCATTGTAGTATCATGGATCTTTGTGATTGAGGGACCAGGTTTTAGCTTGTTGAAGGCTTTGGTATGTTTACCTCCATCCCTATAGCACTGCAGAATAGTTTTAATATTCTTTTAAATGCTTTAGCCTCTCTAACCGATCCATTCCCAAACAATAAAATATCATCAACAAATAGTTGTTGAAATCCATCAGAAGGAAGGGTTGAATGGAACCACCAACAAACCCTAAAACCTGCAATAAATGGAGAAAAAACACTGTCCTAGAGGAACCTGCCAATAACAGCTAAGATAACAACAAACATCAGTGCTAGAGCTGATCCATAGGAGCTCTAGACAGAAAGTGTTGAGAAATGTAGCTCAAGCAGGAACTTCTTGCACAGGTTCAGGGTGAATGTGCAGGAAGGGGTTCGAGACATTTCTTTAGTGACCACTTAGGAAAAGTGGGAAATAATTCCATCTAGTAGTTTCACTTGAAAAATAAAACAAAAAGTGAAAGTCTTATGTTTTGAAGTCAATTAGTTTTAGGAATCTAAATGAAATGTTTCAGAAGTTCTAGAATATCAGCAACTTAGATTAGGATTCAATCTTAGCTGTACATTTCATGATTGAGATAGGTGGCAGCTAGGATTGAGGAGATTGATTATCTCTTTCAAAGCAATAAGAGAGAGAGCAGTTTGTTGTCCAGGAAAGGTAGAAACAGAGCAGGCTGCACTGCTGTAGCTGTACCCTCTCTTACACAGGCTGTACGCTACTGTTTCGAGGTGATTTTTTATTGACTGTACAGCTGTTGGTTCAAGCACGCTGCAGAGGTTACCTTGTAAGCTTTTGATCAAAGGAATGAAAGGTTGATTAGAAGGAGAAATCCTTGTGTATGTGTTTTATTTCTTCCACTGATTTTTTTTCAGCTATTGTGTGATTGATGCAATGTTTAGAAATTTAGTTTTTTGCTGTTAAATAAATTTTGTTTTGAGCTATTTAATGAGAGAACATTAGGACAATAGTCACCTAGGCTAGAAAAATTTACTTTTCTTTGGTTGAGATTCTCAAGGATTTGGGAGTTTGTGCATTAGGTCTTAGAGATGGCCTCAACTACTCTGAGATTCGATGATAGACTGGATGCCGCCTCAAATTTCTTGTCATGGAAAGTGAGGGTTACACTCTTATTAGAAGATAATGATCTTTGGGATATTGTCAAGGATGTTGTGCCTTTGCCTATAGATCCACAACAGTTGGCGGCTCAAGAAGGAAATGAAGGCCAAGTGGATGATCACAGACTCCATAAAGGATCATTTGATCCCTCATATATATCCGAGAAGAAGACGACAAATATAAGATAAGATAATTATATTAATGTCCAACAGATGACCACAAAGTAGGTCAATGGAATTGTTGAGTACAATGATGTTGATACAAAATAGGAGTACCAAAATGTCTCCCATATAAACTTTAAAGAGCAAGAAGGTAAAGCAAAGCCTGAGATCTATGCTAAAACATAAAGGAAATTTTCGATGCCCTGGTTGGCCTCTACCAGAGTGAGAATATAAATAGGAAGATGATATTGCAAAATAAACTCAGATCCATAGAGATGACTTGATTAGATTCAGTCACCGGTTACCTTATGAAGGTCACACAGGTTCGTGATTAACTTGTAGTAGTTGGGGAGAAAATTGCAAATGCAGAACTTGTGAACATGGCACCAAATGGATTCCCATATTCATGGGAACTATTTTAAATGGTATTTGTGCTCGTGAAACTTTCCTAACTTTGAAAGGTTGTGGGATGATTGTATCTAGGAGGAGACTCGGGTGGAGTCAAAGGCTAACAAGAAGGGTGGTGATGAGAACTTAGCCTTTCCTTCTCCAACTCAACGACTTGACCAAAAGTGCCAAATGTTGCCCAAAAAGAGGGTGATGTCATGTTTCTAGGGTTTCTTTTATGTACAAAGTATGAATTAAATAATATTATTTTTGTAAAGGGGCAAGATAAGGGATGTTAACTCCTTATCTTGTGTTTTATCCTAAGTTTTGTGGACAAACTGTGTTTAGAGGATTTGTATAAATAGAGATCATCTCTATTTCATTTTTCATCATAGCTCTCCCATTGTGAGAAGACTAATGGCTGAAATTTTCTCCAGACTTGAGCATTTTTGGTATCTGTCTCTCTTGCAAATGATTTTTGGTGTTACCTCTTGGTGAATGGACGAGGCTAAGTGGTGCGCACCTCTTGGAGGCTTCTTTACTTGCTCTTGAACGGTAAATGCTTGGTGAACTAGGGTTTGATCTCTCTTTTTCTTGGAATTGGTAAGGAAAATCTGCATTTGTTAGTTATTTCTTGCTTGTTCTTGGTTATTGTTGGTTGAAACCTTAGGAGTATGTTGCATACACCCTCCATTAAACTTCATCTCATTTGCTAAGCTTATATGTGATTTTTGGACAAGGGTTGCTAGGAGGAATACAAGTGTGTATACCCTCCTACATTTACCCTAGTTTGATTAGCACACCCTAGGGAGTAAGAAGATTTACACCCCTAGGGATCTTGTTGATCTAACTTGTGTTTTAAAGAGTCCATTCACCCAAATTTTAAAGGCACTAATTTGATTTTTTGCATTGGAGAAATAAAGTGTTTGCATTGGTAAACGTATTTTGGTGAGATATCAATCTTGTTCAAGTTGAAATCTTTTGTGGATGCCCCTTGAGGTTGCTAAACCCTCTAGGGCGTCTTAGTTCTCTTGGTCTTCTTGGATCTATAACAACTTAAAAGCTACAACCATTAGGGATGCAACAAATCATCTACTTTTCTTGACTTTAACTTGCAATTTGACCGTGGAAATTTTCTAGTAATCCATTATTTTTATTCTACTGCTAATTGGTGAACTTTTGGTTGGATTACTTGCTTATTTTCGTGGTTAAAAGTTGCGCTGTAGAAAATCATTGCTACAACCACTTGGCTGTCATAAATATACTCTGAAAACTTATCATTACAACCATCTAATAGTAAATACCACTAAAGTTATGCTAAAGTGTTGAGAACTTATCTACATGTTTTATGCTTCATAACTCAACTAATCTTTGATGCTTTAAGTGGTTAAATCTGCAGTAGTTACTTGATTTCATTGTTGATATATATTTTTGTTTACTGCTGCAATTAGGGACAACAAAATTAACTTGCTTGTCCACTTGACATATATCTCATACAATTGGTTTTTCTTGTGTCTCAGGAAGGTACTATCATCATCCGCAGGTGCTTGAACTTTTTGGCAACCATTGATTACTACCAAGATTCGTTTCCAATTCTCCATTCATATAGCAACTTGACCTATAGGGGCATTCATCTCATCATCTCACTTTCCGTGTCATTCCCCCCTAGGGTCATTCGAGATCCCCCCCCTTGAGGTGATCACTTCACCTCTAAAGTGACGGGAATACCTATCTGAGGTGACGGTGGGTAGGTGTTCTCTTACTTGTCGCCATATTGTGGTTTGGGTCGGGCTTTTCCGAACCTGCAACTTGTGTGATAAGAGTCCTCATAACATAACAAAATTTAATTAGAAGTGGGGCAGACCCCTCATTTGACCTTTACAAAATGCAAAAATGCAAAAATTAAATCATCAATGCCACATGTGTGGTGACGTCGGCCTTCCTAGGCTAAGCAAGGCTTGCTCACTGATTACAAATCATGACAACTCTTAGTGGCTGCCCCAAGAGCAGTCTTGTGACTAGCTGCATATGTTGATGATTTGTTGTAGCATGCAGACTTTTGACTAACATGTTATGATGATATAAACTAGAAGGCAAAGCTCGGTCAAGGTTTTACAGTAACTCAGAA
The DNA here is from genome assembly GCA_009831015.1 of Picea engelmannii. Lineage (NCBI taxonomy): Eukaryota > Viridiplantae > Streptophyta > Pinopsida > Pinales > Pinaceae > Picea > Picea engelmannii. Next base: position 321,346 of record ML790525.1, on the reverse strand, counting down.
ATTTTCTAGGTCCGGCCCCTTCAAACTTTACCACAAAGTTGAGGAGAGGTCTGCTTCCTTCCTTCATACCACGGGGACCTTTCTTCTGGGCTGCGACAACCTTAGAGGCCTGTAGCCAGCCTCTTCTTCTACCACAGAAAATTCCGGCCCTCTTTTCTTATTACAGATCTGTTGTTTAGTGCGACAACCTTAGGGTGTTAGGGTGTTACTGTAGCAGCCTTATAGAGCCTTTCCCTTGCTACAGTTTATGGCTGAGCTTGCTCTCAAGCATGCGGCCATTTTATGTGGACAACCAACCTTCCTTATAGTACTCGGCCTAGGCTAGCAGCCTGCGGCCATCTTCAGGACTTTTCCATAGAAATTTTAGAGAGGGTCCGACCCTTCCCTTGGGCTGGCGGTGGGGTATCTTCACCACAGAAACTTAAAAAGAAGATCTGCCCCTCTTCATCTACCACAAAATTGTCAAGAGGGGTGCGACCTCATCATCTTCCACAAAATTTTCAAGGAGAGGTCCGACCCTCTTCTCTTCACACCTACAACAGAGTTTTGGCAGACCTTTCCTTCAATTTTAATGTGCAATGGTCTTCTTCAAGCCTGCTCTGATACCATGTTGGATTTTCAATGAGCTATGGCTCATGTATTCTCTTTAAAATTTTTGTTTAACTATTACTTGAACCATAACTACTTGTAACAAACCAAGATCACAAGAAGAATAACCATGCGCAAGAACACAAGAAGTATCCTGGGAAACCCTTCTCAACAAGGGAAGAAAACCCAGCCAATCCTTTTCTATATTCCTCAAGAGAAAGACCTCCCACACCATCACCAAACCTAGCACACAAGAGGGTGTTGTAATTTTCATAATTTCAGACCACAACTTCTGAAATCATGAAATGACACAATGATAAGTGTATCTCCTCAATGGGGATTCACCTTTATTTATATAAGACTTGTCACATCAAATGATGTCTCTATTGGCACAATAGGGTCGGCATCAATAACTCAAAATATAATTAATAATTACCATATTAATTATCTTTTACATTAAGGTGGGGCCGACTTGTACCCTTTACATAATCAATAGGGTTACATGTAAGTCTGACTCTTGAACAATAAGCAAGGGATCTCATACACCCACTAGTGCTCAACCACTAGGGGCACATCCATTTGTGCTCAGCCATAGGGATGTCTCTCTATCTCACTGCGTCTCACAGGAGAACCACACTCACTAGTGCTCAGCCACTAGGATCACGTTCACCTATGCTCATCCACAGGCACGTCCAACTCAACAGATCTTCTTTCTCACTGCGTTACACAGGAGGGTCATCTGGAGTTCATCATCTCAACTCTCTGATCAGAGGAGGCTAATACATCGTTTCATCTCTGTCTCAGAACGATGCACCCAACTCATGGGAATTCACATGTTCACCTGTGCTCAGCCACAGGCACGTCCAACTCAACAGATCTTCTTTCTCACTGCGTTACACAGGAGAATCATCTGGAGTTCTTCTCAACTCTCTGTATGGAGGAGGCCAACACGACGTTCCAGTTCTGTCTCAGATAGGAACCACACACCCATCTTAGGGGCTCTTTCTCAGGTCTGTGTCCTGGAGGATGTCTCACGCAGCTGTAATCATCAACAGGGCTGTCAAGACAATACCGGCTCCCAAGCTAGAACTCGAATGAGCTCCATCAAATTCCAAAGTCCATATTCCTTCAGGTGTTTTGGTAGATTCATCATCTGAATTTGCCCCTTGGGCGAACCAACTTTCAATTCCATTCTTTACACAAAGGAGCTGATTATCAGGTTCGTCAGGGGTCTCAATAAGGCATCCTGTGATGGGTTCTTTGTGAAGGGTAAAGAATCCCCCTTCGGGGTGAGGTATGATATCTTTGGACCCTTGGTTTTGGAAGCTTCCGATCAAGTTTTCTATCAGGTCCTTACGGAGTAGATTTCCCCAGTTGCTTAAAGCATCTATTACTAACACATCAATAGTGAAAGGGGCATCAGGGAAAGCATGGAAAGCAACACTCAGGTCCTTAATGATGCCTTGTGTAAAACCTCCTTGTGTGTTTGGCTGTGATATGCTTAGGCCCAATTGGTGCATGTCCCTTTCGGTTATAATATTACTAGGAGTATCTGGGTCAAACACACAATTATGGAGGAGGAAATCATTGATTTGGAGAGTAACATAAAAAGGTGCAGGTTCCCCATATTTTGTTCCCATGCTCCCAACTTGGTAGACAACAGGGGATTCTTCTTCAAAATTGTCTTCCTCATCGATTTGTGGCGGGGAGTATTCAACATCTTCAACCTTAGGGTTTCTAAATATATCTTGAGTGAGTTTCAAATCCTCAGGAGGCTCATTTTGTTGAGAGAACAAGGAAGCATCTTTCATGTTTGAGAAGCCTGTGCTCCATTTTCTAGGGTAAACACTATATTCTACCTCTAGGATCTCTGGGAGGTTATGCTTTAGTTCATCATTTGGTTCCCAGATGTTATTGTCATTCAAGAGGTTAATCTGATGGATGGAATTACTGAACCTAAGATTTTCCTCAATTTGGCAAGCAACTTCTTGGGCCCTTTCTAGGCTTGTAGGTGATCGGTCCTTAAGGGTAATTTGCAGAGTTCCTTTTAAGGAGTTTAAGTAATGCTAGAGGATAGAGCCCTTTGGGAGAAAATTTGGTGGAAGCTTGCTAATGAGAGTGTTGAACCTATCATTGAATTTCCTAATGTCTTCATCAATATGTTTACAAAGTTCGAGGTATTGAGAATAAAAGGATGCCAAGCTTCCTTCTTTACCCCACCTCTTTATGAAAGTTCGTCTCAAATCTTCAAGAGTTTTGATGCTTCCATTTGGGAGACCATTAATCCAGCCTTCGACACTCCTAGTGAGCGAGCTTGCAAAGAGCCTCATGAAGGTGTCAGGGTGTTCTTCTCCTGATTGGTGAAACATATCCCTCATAAAACTTAGTCCAATGTGAGTTGCCACAAGACCCTACTTCTCCCGAGAATCTAGGTATCCAGGAATCAGCCTTTTTGGGGAGATCATGTAATCCTCCTTGGGTGTTGGCTAAGTCCAAAGGGCCAAAAAGTTCTTTGTGAGACCATTTAGGAGGATCCGTAGGGGCAATAGGAACTACAGGAGAAGAAAGTGCGTAGTGACGTCTGCTACAGGTCGTCATTTGTGGAGTCGCTAGATAGTTTTCTTGAAACTATCAAAGTGATGAGGGGATCACCCTCAGTGGAGTCTCCAGGTAAGCTTTGTAAAGTAAAGGATTTTGAGGAAAGGCTTACTGAAAAGTGTCGTCTTTGAGGAGAATTGACTTAGTGTTCCCAAACAACGACGCCAAAATGTTATCGTGCAATTTTGTACTTATCAAAAAGGGAAAGACAAGTGGATGGAAAATTGGCGTAACAGGAGGTTGTCCTATCACTGTCACCTTAATAAGACACCTCTTTCTATTTAGGGTTGAAAGCCTAGGGGAGACATCCCCGGTGACTTGGGGGTTTGAGAAGGCAAAGGTTGAGGTATCAAGAAAAGTTATCCCCTCTCACAAGTCACACCGATCAGAAAGTCCCAAAGGTTTAACAATATGAAGCAATGATATGCTTAAGTGTACCTGCCCAGAACAAGACAACAAGAAAACACTATTTTTGCAAGAATAATTGATGTTAGTGCTTCATAAAACCTTGGACTTGTCAATGAAAGCAATAAGTTGACATAAGATTAAGCAAACAAAAATCTACAACAACAATGTATATATGATAATGGCTTCACAATCAATGACTTAAATAAGCTTCAAAATGACCCAAAATGATAATCTAACAATAGTAATATGTTAGCACTTGTCAGAAGCTAATGAGGCAATGTAAAAATCAACTTTAGTAATTGCTTTTACTGCTAATGGCTTCACAATCAATGACTTAAATAAGCTTCAAAATGACCCAAAATGATAATCTAACAATAGTAATATGTTAGCACTTGTCAGAAGCTAATGAGGCAATGTAAAAATCAACTTTAGTAATTGCTTTTAGGAGCTTTTACTGCTGTAATAATTGGCTGTAGCTTACTTTTGTAACAACAACAAGAATGTTAGTAGATTAGTCTAATTTAGGGTTAGGAAAGGTTAGTAAATAGCCTGAGGTATAAGATTTAAGGGTTGTTCTCATCAATCAATCAAGTATAAGGTCTAGATCAGTGTCTTTAGGGCTAATGGAGCACTTTTTGCAACAACAATCTTGAAGGGAGCAAATGATAAAGTGTGAACTAAGGACAAGAGGGATGATGGTTGAGGTGTTGGTAACCTAAGGCCTCAATCAACAAACCCTAGGAGGAAAACGACTACTAGGAAGTAGGTAACCTTAGGCCCTAGCGGTTTTCCTCCTTCTTTAGCTCCAACTTGAAGTAAATAAAGGCTTGATGAAGCAAATGATGCACATGCTTCAAAGGATAGGTTTTTTCTAGCAAAATCTAATAGGTGAAAAGCTATTGAGACAAGGACAATAACATGTGCTTAATCTCCTAGGGTTTTAAGCTAGCAATTTCATAATCTTAGTAAAATGCAAAGTAAAGATACTATAACCATTCAAAGGAAAGAAGAATTGTAGAAATTCACTTACATTCACCAAGAATAATCTAGCAAATAGTCTAGTTGAAGACTTTCCACCAAGAAAATGCCAAAAAACACCAAAATAAGCCTCCTCCAAGAGTTGCGCACCACTTAACTTCAACCAATAAGCCTTAAAGAGGCCAAATTGCAGACCTCACTTGTGTGAGTGAAAGAATGATGATAAAATACAAGGGCAAATCCCTTATTTATACAATCAAAATGGCCTTTAATTACAAAATTAGGTCAAAAAGGTCGACATGGCCAATTTACATGAAAAATCCAATTTTACACAAAATTGTCAAATAAAACCCTAACTTTATCTTTTTAGGGTGACGTCATGCCCCTCCTAGGGTGACGTTAGCCTTCTTGCTAGAACGTTAGCCCTCTAAGTGAAACGTTAGGGCTCAAAACCCCTCTGGAACTGCCACGCGTGCCAACCAAAGCCGTCCTCAAGTTGGATACCTCAACTGGGTGACATCAAGGCTATGAATGATGAGGTCAAGGGCCTTCAAGGGCCAACATCATGGTGGGAGGGAAAGACCCCCCTGGGTCCAGGCCTGCCAAGTTGTCTCTGGTGGACCGTCCTCCTCTCTCTCCGGTGCAAGCCTTTGGTATATTTCTGCCCCTGGCTGGGGTCTCAACATCCATTTGGTGGGATTTTAGCCCTATGGAGGTTCGAGCTAATCATCTCCCCATATGTACCTGTCCATCGGGCGTGGTCCTGGAACAACAACAATATACCCTCCATGGCCTCATAAGTCACAGGGATCATAGCAATGTCAATCACATCTAATAATCAAGTTACCCAAGCATGTGCATAAAACCCCCCTTTCCCAGACAAGTGCTCAAAGACGTTATGCTATTCTACAAGCCAGGTTTGGAGAGGGTTTCAGGACGTCCTATTGGGCTAATTCTCCTTAGATGTGGGATGTTTCCAGGTGAAGACCAATCTAGGTCATGTAAGTGCATGAGATGGTATGGGGATGTTTGGGCAAGGGGTGCAATGATGACAGGGAAATGTAGGGCTTACCTGTGGGTGCCTTTGAAGAGGGTGAGTTGCACCTTGTCATGGATACAAATGTTTCCTAGCCCATTCAATGCCTTTTTAATTTTTATCTTATTGCTTTTTCTTTTAAGAGAATAGCTAGGGGACACTGCCCTGGCGTGGTGACCAGTGGTGACAATGTTACCCACAAGCATTTCACGAAGATGATAAGGCTGGTTCGTGATGAGACCCCCTTTCTCTTGGCTATGCTACCAAAAGCCACTACCCTGGCGTGGTGACCAACTGAATGGTAGTGTTATATCGGTACATGCACATGGACCTAATAGGTTGGCTCGTGATGAGACCCCCTTTCCTCCAACTAGGTCTTAAGTTTATTTATTTTATGGGTCCCTCCTTTTTCTTAATGATAAGCCTTTTATTGCTTTCTTGGGGATCCCTGGGCGAATCATCTGAAGGTTTTGATCTTTTGGCTTTTATCTTTTGCCAACTACTTTTACCCTCTGGGCCTTTAGCCCCTTCTTCCCACAAGGCAAGGTACAACCCTTTGCTAGCTTGGCAAACCCAATTCCCGAACCAATGCAGGGGAAATGAAAAGGAAGATGATGAAAAGTGATAAGTATGGTGGGATGGACGATGACCTTTCATAAACCCACCCAGTGGCAACTCACTCCTAAGGGAATCAACTTGCTAGGGCGTTCTGTCATCCCCCCAGGTATGGACAAGTCAAAAGGCATAAAGTCCAAGCACACGTTATGGAGCAAAAGAGAATTAAATGCACATATTCAAATGTTTTGAGAATCAGAGTGACACATACCATGATACCCCGACTCATTACCTCATGGAGCAAGACCCATTGCTGCTTTAGGACTAGGTCGATGGGATGGATGCTGCTGCTGCTGCTGCTGACAGGATGGAGGCGCTAAAGAAGAAAGATGGGCCCTCCAGGGCCAGGCTCAAGTCAATATGGCTTTCGGTACTCCATGTCTAGGACCTGTGGGCCTTGTTGACCGCCTATTTAGCAACAGTGGTCAACTCACGTGTCGTGAAGATGCATCACCAGATGCAAATTTGATGAAGACAGTTTTGGTTCTACTCGGGTATCTGATACCCTAGCACAAAATTTTGTAAACGAAATTTCCGCACCCCTGCGTGGGTTGATAATGTAATAAGTCTGCATGGATCATAGTTAGGTCAGGTACCTTGGGTGTTTCCATTGGGGGAGTTCCTTTTCACCGAGGGTTTTTTATCCTCAGGTTGTCGACCGGGCTTTAGGGCCTGGCCGACTTTCCTTGAGTTTTTCCCTCCACACATGCAATAACTTCCTCCAAAGTGGTGAAAGGCGCTCTGATGGTCTCATTTTTTGGTAACCTCTGTTTAGGGATGTTGTAAATGACCATGCCAGACAGTGTAGAAAGTTTCGCGGAATTTCGTCGAGTCTAGATAGGTTTTTTTTAATTAATTAAATTTTTAATAATTTAATTAATTAATTATTTTTTTGAGCTTATATTGTAAAAACTGAATCTTTGGGCTTTTGATAGGGGTATTTGTGCTCAAAAGAAATGGAACGGCACCCCCTACACCCATAGACCAAGTTTCAGCTCAGTCGGACTAAGTTTACTATGTCTTAGTCCACTCAGAGTCAGTCTTAGTCAAAACAACAATTTTAATTGCTAAAGTGACATTAGTCAAATGTCAAAACTATTGTAATTTTGAGTTAGTGAGTGGATGTTAAGGTGGAAAAGAGCAAGATTAGACTTTCCTAAGCATAACCTAACCCTCCCAACCTTTTCCAACCTATTCTAACCCCTTACCCACTTTCTACACTAAAAAATCATGGCCCCCTAGGGCAAGTGACGTTTTTCCTTGGTGGAGGTTGTTGTG
>ML790525.1:299379-310503 GCA_009831015.1 Picea engelmannii | reverse complement strand
CAAGCAAACATTTAATGACACAATGAATTTTGGTCAATTGACCCTGGAAAAACCCCAATGTGGGGAAAACCAGTGAGAGAGAGGGAGTTCTTCTTATTTCTTCAATTTCTGGAAATTACATTTCAGCAAAAATAAAACCAACATAATTTAACTTATCTCTTCCTCAATTTTCGTGCTTGAAATTGACTGGAAGAAACACCAAATTTGCCACCTCGAATTCTGTGCTCAGACAGCCGTACCGTACGGACTGTCACATCATTAAATGCTGTACGGATTTTCTAAAAAATCGTGCCCAGAATTAATTGCAGCTGTACGGTGGCTGTACAACCTGTACGAACTATTAAATGCGCCTGTTTTTCTTGGTTTTCGTGCTGCTGTACGAACATAACAGGTACATTAAATGCGGCCGTACCAAATCCGTACAGTACGGATTCTACTTTCTGCTAATTGCCTCGAAATCCGTGCCCTAGCTTTGCCTTGGAATTCGTGCCTCTTCTCTGCTGCTTTCTCTTCTCAGAAAAATAGAAACTTTCTCTTCTCTTGCTCTCTCTCAATCTTTCAATCTCTCTTGGAAAGAATGACTTCTCATTTGGTCTTTTTCCTCCTTTAGAATCCCTAAGTGACTCTTAGGTTTCCCTTTTGATCCAAGGGCTCACATTGCCCAAGATCAACGGTTGAAATTAAATGCTCCATTAATATTCACTTTATTTAATTTCACTTACCCAACTTAAATAAACACCCACTTGGTGCATTAAGTTCCTAAGTCACTTTTCACTTTCTAATTTAAAGTTCACTTTACCACTTATAAAGTGACTTTATGAAAAAGACCCACTTTTAAGTTGTGGACCACATTCCTAGGTAAAAGTTTAAAAACCCATAGGAACCACTTGTCCAAGGTACAAATCTTCATTAAAATTCAACAGACAGTGTGGACTTGGAACCTAGACATTGTGTCTCCGAGGACACACTAAGTGAGTTGGACTTAGCTCACGTCAGCAAGTGTGTATTAGGACGGCAACAGGCCTCGAGACATAATTTCCTTAGTTATCCCTACGCTAGGGGATACCAACACCCACTATGAAACCATCTTGAAATCCACAAGAAAAAGAAAGATTGAATGGAATAACCAACAAATGCTAAAATCTGCAACAAACAGAGAAAATAATAGTTCTGCCCTAGATAAACCTGCCAATAACAACGAAGATAACACCAAATAGTGGCACTTTTGCTGATCCATGGAAATGCTAGAGAGAAAGTGCACAAACATGCTAAGGAACCAAGCACAAAGATCACACCAACAATAAGAGAGTGAAAAAGTATGTGGTGCTTGTAGGCTTAAAAATGATCAATGATGATCACAAGATGAATTACAAATGGCTCTTGAATGTGTATTTATACACAACTCAAGAGGTAGGGTGCCCTCCCCAAGAGGGGTTATGGGCCCACATATAAGTTGATTAGGTTCACCTTAACCATAAACTTGTATTACAATAAATGAACATAAGTTGGCGTTAGCCACATATATTAATGATATAATATGAGCCCACTGTAGTTGCATTTGAAGATTACACCATTCTTATCAACAATATATGTGTGATATCAATATTATTTTTAATCTTGACCCCAAAATACAAGGGGGCTAGGGGACCACAAGCCCGCCACATCACATGAAGCACTCCCCTAGCTAGGTGAAAACACTTTTGGAGCAACCAAAAACTAACATAGGTGTCCCCATCTCCAATATCATGGAATATTTTCTAAAACCTTATCAATATATTGACACTTTCTTTTCTAAATCTTTGTTATCAGTGTGTACATATTTTGCACATCACAACATCTTAGCTAACAAACAAATTGAGCCAAACAATTTTTTTGTAAAGGCTAAAGACAAGTAATGCATGTAACGATTGCTGTTATAAATGAGTTATTTTTATTAATGATTTGGTGTATTTGGCACGAAAGAGAAGTAACTTGAGAAATAGCCTCCAACTAGAAGGTTGCCATAACAGATTTCTGTATCCTGATAGGAAGTACTCAAATAAATGAGATATGTTATCATTAACTTTAAAATCTAATTCATTTTCAAGATTTTGGTAGTAATATTTGGTTAAACCTCCAATTCATCCACCATCAAGTCTGTAAACTGTGACTTTTATAGAATACAAAGGAATAGTACAAGATTGAGGAAATTTGATGCCATTTAAAAGTCAATCAGGGTATAATTATTAATAGAAGTGGAATCTGCAGCAATGTTTTAAAAGTCGGATTTGGACTTGGAATCGCCCAAGGGTCACAGACTAGATTGGGATTGGAATCAGCCAATGACTAGTTTTATGAACTGGTTTCTTAAAAAATACATAAAATATTATTGAAAAAAATACATGTTCATGTACATCTATGTAAATCCAAGATTTTAAACCACTAGAGACAAAATATGCAAAGTATGCTAATGTATATACCATGTAAAGGTGAAAATAACAAAATAGCACTGAGTATCCGAAACAAAATACATAAACAACAAGGCTCTAAATGGCCTCTAGAGTCCAAAAAACAGCATGCTACAAACTACTAGCCTACTACATATCACTGATCACTGATCAACATGATCAATCATCAAACTCATCACCATTGTTGGAACATCAACTACAGGAACATCCTGTGGCTCCCATCTCACTCCAAATCACAACCCTTCAATGCAGCTCCACAGACTCCAAATGCTTACAAATGCTGAATGAGAGAGGTGTGAGGCAAATAGAGCAGCGGGGGCTCTATATAACCGCATTTTAGGGTTTAGGGGCAGGAAATGGTAGAATTAGGTTTTATAATTAATTTTTTTTCTTTTGGTTCAAAACCTGTGTGACCATGCCCAAACCAGTTTGGTGTGGAACTGGCTGGTTTGGTATGAAATCTGTCCTTGAACCGGTTCAAGGGCCGGTTAAGAGGGTTTGGAGGTCCGATTGCCGGAACCAGCTGGTTCTGGTTCCAGTTCAGCTGGTTTTAAAAATGCTGATCTGCAGTGACACAATACATACTTGTTCAGTGGGTTTGGAGGTCCGTTGGCAGAATCGGCTGGTTCTGGTTCCAGTTCAGCTGGTTTTAAAAATCCTAGTAGAAGAAATCACCGATTAATCGGCAAAAATCGGAAAAAGCGCGATTTTTTGGGCTTGCCGATTTTTTTGAAAAAATCGCGATTTTTTGGTTAGAGAAAAAAACGCGTTTTTTTGAAAAAATCGGGAAAAAAGCGGCAAAAATCGGAAAAAAGCGGCAAAAATTTGAAAAAAGCGGGATAAAGAGCCTGATTTGTTTTTTTTTTTGTCATTCTTTTTTTTGTGTGTGTGGAGCAGCAAGGGAAGAAGTTTGTGGATGCCATCAAACATTTTTGAGGTGTGCAAAGGCAGGGTAGTTTTGGGACATACACATTTATATATGTGATCATTGATGTCATTTTGTATTGATTTCAGACTTTCAGTAATGACTTTGATGTATCAGTTTTTGTTTGGCATCCACTATATAATATATATCGGTTCTTTCTYCRTATTTATGTGCCTATCTRTTTATATGATGTTGTTGTTGCTTTATATATTGAAAAATGTTTAAAATTTTGAAAAAAAATGAATAAATTATGTATTTTTTAATGTTTGCCGAGTTTTTCCGATTTTTTCCGATTTTTTCACCGATTTTTTCGGAGCCGATGTTTTCAGGCCCTTGCCGAGTTTTTGCCGTTGCCGAGTTTTTCCACTAGGTTAAAAATACCGATCTGCAGTGAAAAAATACATACTTATCTACTTGTTGTTCGCTTACCAATTTAAAGATTGTTACTAACTGCAAACTTGCTCATGTCATCACGTAATGCAGAAATATGTGGCGCATCCTCTAGGTGACTTAGGATAGAGATGCATTAATGCCATCCAATTTTCTCCATTTCCTAGTTTAAGATTTTCATCAATCAGAAAAGTAATTTCCGAGTCAGAATCCAACAATAGACAGTAAAATAATGCATTATAGGTGCACATTATTTATTATTAAGGCAAATAAATATCTTATTAGACACACCTAATTAAATACTTGAGTTAAAATGTTGTCCAACTGTGGAGGCAGCTAACTCACATTCAATGGACAAAAGATTAAAAATTTAGTTCATAACTTCATTCACCAAATCCCAAACCTTAAAGAACCAATGGGGGGATGTTGGTTTTGATGAGGGATAATGTATAGTAGAAACATCAAGCATTGATTCTTTTGAATAAATAATATTTATGACTATTATCATTTAATCTTAATAGTTAGTAATGGTCATTGGTGATGTGTAGTGAAGGAATGCAAATCTTCAAGCCTAACTTTTAAGTTTGTGGGTTGTTGTATATGTCACGAGTGTTGAATTTTCACTATGCTGGGCTCAAGTATGAGGTTTATTTCATTTTAGCATTTACTTGAACCATAAACAAATGCAGCTACACAATTTACAAGTGCTGCAATAACCAAGATCACAAGAAGAAGTACCATGCACAAGAACACAAGAAATATCCTAGGAAACCCTTCTACTCAAGGGAAGATAACCCAACAATCATTTGCTATATTCTCAAGAGAAGATCCCCCAACCGTAAAACCCTAATGCACACAAGAGGGTGCTCTACAACCTTGAAACTTGCGCCCAAGAGAGGTGCGCACTTTGTTAATGTTTAAGCCATTATTATAGTTCTTTGCATTTCAATAGATAACAATAGCATAATACAAGATCACTGAGAAAAACACAATCACAAGAGACACAACATTTATCCTGGGAAACCCTCTAGTGGAAGAAAACCCAACAAAACTTCCTTATTATAGATAGCCAATACAATGCCAAGAGATAACTTAAACTAATGCAGAAGATCCTCTCCCAAAAGATGCGCCACTCTCTCTCCTTATTCAACTGTAGTTCCGAAACTTGTCTCTCAATGAGCAAGTGAGGTGTGTCTAAGTGCTAGCCTCCTTACTTATACAAGACTGGCACGTGTGAAGTGTCTCGTCACGGGCAGCGCCGACTTCTCAATCTGGGTGGTTATAACCACCTTTAATATATTCCGGGGCCTCTTTAATATCTTCTGGGGCCGACTTCTTATTCGACCTATTATAATTATCTTTTGACCAATCCGCAAAAGGGGATTTGGTCCTTTATAATAACCGACATGATCAATCCGCAATGGGGATTGATCCAATGAATAATATATCAAATAACAATAAGAATATACTTTGCAGTTACATTATTTCAACACTCCCCCTTAACAAGAAGGGTTTCTTCAACAGCGTCATGCGAGAGAGAGAGGACAACATCATCAACAACATCAAGTGGGTGAAAGGACAACATCATCAATATCATCTTGGAACATTGACTGGCGTATCTATAAATCATCGAAAGTTTTCTTCATCGGCAACATTGTCATTCTCAAAGGAACGCAATCATCATCTGCATCAATATGTATTAGTATAAAACTGATACATCATCATCATCATCACAGCACGAGTCTGGCTCATCATAATACAGGACTGGCTTTACGTCACAGTTGTCAAGTTGGAAGCTCAGTACTCGTCTTGCTTTACGTCACAACAATCAAGCTGGAAGCAAGATACTGGACTGGCTTTACGTCACAGCTTCTCAAGCTGGAAGCACAGTACTAGTCTCATTTCAACGTCTTGCTTTACGTCACAACACTTAAGATGGAAGCAAGATACTAGACTGGCTTTACGTCACAACTGTCAAGCCGGAAGCACAGTGCTAGTCTCATCTCATCGTCTTGCTTTATGTCACAGCTGTCAAGTCGGAAGCAAGATGCTCGTCTTGCTTTATGTCACAACCATCAGGTCGGAAGCAGGATACTAGACTGGCTTTACGTCACAACTATCCAGTCGGAAGCTCAGTGCTAGTCTCATCACATCATCTTGCTTTACGTCACAACCATCAGGTCGGAAGCAAGGTACTTGTCCTTCTTTACGTCACAACCATCAGGTCGGAAGCAGGATACTAGACTGGCTTTACGTCACAGCTATCCAGCCGGAAGCTCAGTGCTAGTCATATCACATCATCTTGCTTTACGTCACAACCATCAAGTCGGAAACAAGAGATGTCTCATCACAACAACTACTCCCCCTTTCAAGGAAGGTCCTTTCGGACTATACCAAGCTTATCTAGAAAGTGCTCAAACTTTACACGAGATAGAGGCTTGGTCAACACATCAACAACCTATTCATCCATGCTAATGTACTGGAGCTTTAAGGCTCCTCTCTGCACCATGTCACGGATGTAATGATATCAGATCTCTATGTGCTTCGACCTGTCGTGGAATACAGGATTCTCTGTCATCTTTATGCAGCTCTGATTGTCACATAGGATCATGGTTGCTTTCATCTCCAAGTCAAATAGGCTGGTCAACAACTTTCGAAGCCATATAGCTTTGTAGCTGGCAGAACATGCAACAATGTATTCTGTTTCCGTTGTGCTGAGAGCAATGCTAGATTGCTTCCTACTCTGCCTCGCCTCACCAACAAAAAGCCCTAATTTGCATCTACGACAACAATGACGTTTTTCACTTTTCTCTTGTGAAAGATGCTCTCTTCAGCTTGGTTCTGATACCATGTTAATGTTTAAGCCATTATTATAGTTCTTTGCATTTCAATAGATAACAATAGCATAATACAAGATCATTGAGAAATACACAATCACAAGAGACACAACATTTATCCCGGGAAACCCTCTAGGGGAAGAAAACTCAACAAAACTTCCTTATTATAGATAGCCAATACAATGCCAAGAGATAACTTAAACTAATGTAGAAGATCCTCTCCCAAAAGATGCGACACTCTCTCTCCTTCTTCAATTGCAGTTCCGAAACTTGTCTCTCAATGAGCAAGTGAGGTGTGTAAGTGCTAGCCTCCTTACTTATACAAGACTGGCACGTGTGAAGTGTCTCTTCACTGGCAGGGCCGACTTCTCAATCTGGGTGGTTATAACCACCTTTAATATATTATGGGGCCTCTTTAATATCTTCTGGGGCTGACTTCTTATTCTGCCTATTATAATTATCTTTTGACCAATCCGCAAAAGGGGATTTGGTCCTTTATAATAACCGACATGATCAATCCGCAATGGGGATTGATCCAATGAATAATATATCAAATAATAATAAGAATACACTTTGCAGTTACATTATTTCAACACACTTCAGACCTAGAAATGTACTTGCTGAAATTCCCAAATGACAAGTGACTTTTGTGTGAGTGTGTTTCCTCAATGGGGAAATCACCTCTTATTTATACTAGACCTAGACATGGTAAAAGTTTTGTCTATTGGCACAACAGGGCCGACCTCAATAACTCAGAAAATAATTAATTACAACAATAAACATTAATTATCTTTCACATATGGTGGGGCCGACTTGTACCCTTTACATCATAATTAGGGTTACAAGTAAATCTTACACTTAAACAATATAGCAAGGGATCCACACGTCCACTAGTGCTCAACCACTAGGGACATGTCCACCTGTGCTCAGCCACAGGGATGTCATACTCAACAGAATCATTTGGAGTACCACATCGTCTCATCTCTCACACAGAGGAGATCGATACACCCATCACATGGACACACCCAACCATTGGGGGACGACTCAACTCTCCAGAGGAGAACGATGCCCCAACCACTGGGGGACGACAGAACTCTCACACAGAGGAGAATGATTTCCCATCACGTGGGTATGCCCAACACTGGGCTCCCTCTCAGTTTGACTCAACTCAGGCATAGAGGAGAACATATCCTGGAGGATGTCTCACAAAGCTGCAATCATCAACAATGAGCTTGTATTCTTGAAATGTAGTTTCTACAGAACGATAATTGTGTCTATTTGTCATGAGAGTTGAGATATGGAAGTTTTAGACTGAATTAGTGAAATAGGAAGTTGTCTTATTCATAACATTTCTTAACTGCTTTTCTCATTAGATGAGTAGAATTACTGCCTATAATTTTGAAACTAACATGTTCTTGAATCTCTTTCTATTTTTCCTTCATATTTAAGCATAACAATAGTTTTTAATGTCTCATTTTGGTCCATTCCTTGCTGTTTGATTAATGATTAGTTTTGTTTTGTTGGGAAAAAGATTATAGCCTTTCATTAAAGTAAGACAGAATGTTATTTGTGGTTCCTAAATTTGTGTGGTTTTCTGCCGCTTATAATTCTGGCTTCTTCTGGATCTTTATTTGAAAATTTGTATGTTTCTTTGCTAAGTGACATTCCAAACAAACACAAATGTAAATACTAAAATGTGCTAGCGCAGAATTATTAAAATGAGAATTCGCCATAGGTTTACATAAGTTGTGAGAGTCTTGGTTTAGTGGAATGACCTTTTCAAACTTGGTGCAAGTGCTCTTTACTATGTTTTCTGAGTCAATTTTAACCACTTCAGAAAGTAAGATTAAGGCAGAATTCCTTGTTTATGTCTCTAAATTCAAGTGGTTTTTGGCTTTTTAATTCTTATTTTCAACATTGTTTTTCTTTCCAATTTGTCAGCTATCTTTGCAGAAAAAAGGAAAATGAAAGCTCATTGTTTCTTTGTTGTTATCTTCCCGATTTAAGGCCCCCAGATGATGAGTTTTGGAAGAAAAGTAATCAACAGTGGACAGCTGAGCAAGAGCAGAAGAAGGCATTACTTCACATCGACCCACAGGTAAAATTTAAGAGACTGGGATAACTTTTTCTTCTAATAGTACCATGTTTGTAAAAGATATTTACACGCTAACCATAAAAAATTACTAGCAATATGCCAAAATTAAAAAGCTATAAATGTCTAACGATATAGAAAACTATTAACTTTGTAACAGTATAAAGTTGCTGAGTTTCTAAGTGTCAAAATAATTTTTCACTTTCTGTTGGGCCTATGATTTTTTCTGTCTTATTTCCCCTAGATAAGATAAGATATTCTATTCTTACTCTATTCTTAACATGGTATTGGTTCTCTTGTTTCCCACACTGCTGTTCCGTTTAATCATGTAGTTTGCTCAGTCATTCCCTCTTCTTGGTCTTGTCATCTCATCTACCCCATTTTTAAATTGGGGATCATATCAGATCTAAATAACTACAAGACTATCATGATTGGGCACAGCCTTGTCAAATTCTATGCTACGGTCCTGTTATCACATGATTTGTACTTGTGCAAAGCCCTCCACAAGATCCCAAACTCGTGTAACAATTGGAAGTGTCTACCACTGTCACCTAAGCAAATAATTTTCTCATTTTAGTGAAGGAAATAAGTACTTGGGAGGCTTCCCTAGTGACTTCAAGGGATCAAATTGCAAAGATTAGCCAAGCCTACAGCCCCCTATCTTGGTCACTTAGATGGTCAAGCTAGGTCTAGGAAAGGTGAATGGACAAATTTGTTTGAACGAGGTACTTGGGCAACCTGTATGAGACAATAAACTCTTCAATGCATAAAATCATCAATTACCAAGTTATAGAGCATATCAATCACCTTTAGACACTAGATAACCAATAAAAACTATTGCTGTTGTAAATTTGCAGCAATAAACCAGTCTATATCAACAATGAATAATTTATAACAGCAATAAGAAAAACAACCCAGAAAATTAGCAATTGACTCTCCAAATTTAGCTTACAACAAGGGAAACAATATCCAATTGCCAAAACAATTTTCTGAGCAAGTTTTACCACAATATTAAGTCAATTTTCAGCAATAAACTGCAGCCCTAATGGCTGTAGCAAACAATTTATGACACCATTAAGTAAATCAATGATTATTTAGAGCGCTAGGGTACAATTAGCTTGCTAATGATGTCATAAATCCAATTTAATAAAGAGTTTTGAGAGAGAGAGTGTTTAATTTAAACTAAGGTTTCAACCATCGTTTGCAAGTTGCAATCAACTAGACTAGTGCCGTTTACTTTTCTAGGGCAAATGGAGTCAAGACAATGCATTCAAGGAGGCCAAGCAAGAGAGAAAGTTAAGGTTTGGGACTTAGAGCTATCCCCTTATAGAACCAAGTCAAACCTCAAAGGAAGACTACTAAGATTTATCCACTCATAAACCCTAGGTGTCATCCCACTTTCTCTAGTGCATCTAGCTAAGATGAGGGATTGAACTAGGTCTTGAACCTAGGGGGTTAGCCTCTCCTAACTCCTAGAAACATTCAAACAAATCCTAGCTAAGATAAACCCTAAGGGGATAGCCACTCCTAACCCTTAAGGGAGAATCTTAAATGCTTCAACAAGTTAAAGTGAAAACAACAAGGGAAGGGGATAACCACTCTCAATCCTTCCACTTAGGGTTTCAAAACTTCAGAAATTTCAAGATAACATGCAAATTTACCACTTTAATAAAAAAAATCACCAAGATACATCAACAAATACCACATGCATTCAAAGTAAAGTTTAAACACTTAATACAAGGCGCATCAGCACAAGGAAACCCTAATTCATGAAGATTCCACCATCAACAAGAAACATCCATCCAAAATCACTTCCAAGAGGTGCGCATAGACTCCAAGAGACAAAAGGAAGGTCGAGCAAACTTTTCTAGAAAAACTCTCACTTGTGTGAGGAGTTGTGTTGATGAAAAAATGAAATGAGTGCTTCCTATATTTATATGAGGTAACCAAGCACTTTTGTCCACATAATTGAGTAAAACAATAATGATCCATGCTAAAAGTGGGGCCAACCCCTCAAAATAGCCTCTACAATGATAAAACATGAAAATAATACATCATGGGGTCACACGTGGTGACATCAAGCCCTCAAGAAGGTGAAGGGGGCCTCCAAAGGCCACATGTCATCATCAAGCAACACAAGTGTGGTGGAAGACCATGGTCAAGTGCCCCATCACATCTCAAGTCATCATGTGGTGTCCAGGTGGTAGCAAACCCCAACATCATCAAACTCTAGTATGTGACATCTGTTATCGCACAAGTTGTAGGTTGGGCAAAGCCCGACCCAACCACTTGTTGAAATAATGTAATTGCAAAGTGTATTCTAATTATTATTGATATATTATTCATTGGATCAATCCCCATTGCGGATTGATCATGTCGGCTATTGTAAAGGACCAAATCCCCTTTTGCGGATTGGTCAAAATATAATTGTAA